>JAQPZY010001433.1:410000-1010000 GCA_029931535.1 Margaritifera margaritifera | reverse complement strand
CACAATGATGGTGTTTGATGCTTTAATTCATTTGCATTTATTTACTACAAGATTGCTGCCCTCTCACTCAGATGTTTTTACTTGCATTTTTATTTTGCATGATATTGTATTCTCAAAATTTAGCATGTGTTTCTTACATAGTTCCATATGATTTTACTTTGTGTTTTTCAAAGTTTGTTTACAGTTGAACTTGTACCATAACAGAGCTGGAAAAATTTCATTTTCCCAACCTGCCCACCAGACAAGTAAAAACTAAATTTCACTTGCACAGGAAGAAAACTAACATGCCTGCCAAAACAATCTTGATGTATATAAAGGCCTTATTTAACATAAAACATAATTATCACTTATATTTCCCCTATTTTTAAATGCCATTATCAGATTTGTGAGTGTCTATATTAGGTATTTTTCCCAAAGTTTTTAGTTTGAAGGCACTAACTCTACATGATTTCAATCTGAAGTGTTTGTAACACCCAGTTCTTGACAACTATGTTGCACATAATGGACACAAGCTTGTTCATTATAACAATCGCTTAGAAAAATCTGGTTGCAATCTTGAAAGCATTGATACTCCAAGTGATAAATTTTGTCTAGAAGTAAAGCACATTGAAATATTCAGTGGAAAACAAGCATGCACAGTCAGGCATGCTCATGGAATACTGTAGTTGCCCCGCAATTTGTATGTTTAAGTTATCTTGTGTGTACAATGGATTTTTCCAGTGATGCATATTCTTTTTACTGCATTTATCTTCAACTGTCAGTCAGTGGTGCTGCAATATTATGGTGCAAAAAATTGGCTCATAAATTAGTATTACTGAAATCACAATTTAAGAAGTGTTTTATATGTTCATTACCTCTTTCTCTTATATCATCCTTTTTCAGATTTCTAAAGGAAAACATACCTGAGGGAGGTGCTCTTACAAGAAGACAAGACAAGAACAGCTTTAATAAATTTGTATTTTACCATGTTGTGTAATTAAATTCTTGATGAATATATGAGTCATACCCAATTCTGTTTACATGTACTTCTTTATATTGAAAGTTATAAATTACGTTTTTCAGGTAATAACTTAAAATGTTAAAGGATGAGAAAATTGTTGATAACTTTATAGCTGAATAGTATGTGCATAGCCTTAATGTTCAGGAATGTAACCAGAATAACAGACTTCCAGTAACTATAATTTAAGCTTTAATGGATCAAACATCAACCAAACAAAAGTTCTTAAAGGAACTTCAATTTGCAACACTATGTTATACAATTAATCACATTATATTTAAAAATACTGATACACATTGTAAATGAATCACAGGATATAATCAAACTATATTGTAAAATGTATAATTTGAATCACGCACATGATATAACACCCATTGTCTGCCAATATTTATACATAATGTTTATTCTAGAGGAATGGATTGACATTATAAGCTACTATAGCTCAATGGTAGAGCATCCATAGACATAGTGGAAGACTCGGGTTCAAATCCTGGTAGTAGCCAATCTATCTCTGTCAGGCTAATCACTCATATTTTGCTGGTTTATTATACATTTGTCAATTTTATAAGCATTTAGCTATCACTGCATGCAATATTTCATGTTGCAGAGGTAAAGTACAATATCTGATGTTTTATTCTAGATGTGTTGCAGCATAAGAGCCCTATTCTCGAGTTCATTTGTATAAATAGCAGGAGACATCAATATGATGCAAGCAAGCTTCAATTATTTTTTTGTTGTTGTTCCCAACAGGTTTTTGATAGACTTCAGGTTCTGGGTGTGTCCAGTAGCTATGAAGCAACCATTAGAGAAATGGATAAATTAGGCAATTCATGTTTTAAGGAGTTGCAGTTAGCAGTCAAGAAAGGAAGAGTTTTCAGAATTGTTGGGGACAATGTAAATTTTTAAACAGGGGTGCGACATGAAAGGGAAAATTATTTTGGAGGGACAAAACATTGGTTTGCATCTGCTGCTATTGTGCAGCACATGAATTTTGCCACTCTACCAGACCAGCCACAGGGAACAGTCCAAGACCTGGCAATGGATCAGCTATTTCCATCAGAGGGAGATCAGAGGAGGTTAAAAAACAATTATGCAAGCCTGATTTTAAATGCAACAGTTGATTACCTCCTGTTTCTGAAAAAGTTTAAAGACTTCTATCCCTGTGAAATTGATGGTGAATTTTCTTCTGCGCTTGCCAATAAATCAGTCATAGTTCCACTACCAGTTCTTCCTTATAATGAACAACAGTATAGTGATGTCTGTAAGATAATGCAATCATATGCTGAAACAGTAGATGAGATTTATGGAGGCACTGATCATCCTCCAGTGCATATAGGTGGCGATCAATTGACCAGGGAGATATTTAGTGGAGCAAAAGGACTGCGTCAAGGTGCTTTTGATGCCAGAGAGAGTCTGAGGGATTCTGTATCTAATTACTTTTGAACTCTGGCATGCAGCTATGAATTTCTTGTCAATGGCTTATCAGTAGCTCTTTAGTTTGGATAGTTTTGAAACTGGCTCTATGAATGGAGAGAGAATTCGTATCAGGCGGCATGATGTGAACCCAGATGTGAAAAATCATTATGATGTAGATAAAGATTTCTTCTTATCATTTGTTAAATCATACATTGTGGAGGCACTGTGTGATTTCTTCGGACTTTCTGATCTAAACAGTATTCCAACCAAGAACATACCTCTAGAGTCCATAACAGACATGTGGGTTCAGCAGACTATAGACCATTTTATCGAAGTGTATGTCTTGGCAGGACGCAACATTTACATGGTTGCCGAAGAAACTGTCCATGAGTCACTTATCCCCCCCATTCAAGTTATAGTTAGCAATGAGGAAGTTAAAACTATATATGTTTTGAAGCAAGGAAAAAAGACAGTGTTAAAGCCAATGGACACTGATCATGTGCAACAATATGGCCATACTGTGTTACAGGTTGGTTTACTGTACATGGAGTTTTGCGATGTGATACATTGACCTGACAGGGACAGGTTACTTGGTTGCCTTAAATACATGATGTTGATGTTCAAGAGTCACAACAACAGCAGAAGTAACTATGCTCTAGAGATCTTGCGCCTATTATGCCATCAGCAAGCATCATACAGTTTGCGCACTGCATATCAAAGTATCTATGGCCTTTTTGTCAACATCAGGGGGAAGAAAGATAGTCATATACCAGCAGATCTACTAATGGAACACCTTGTCAAAAGGACAAAAAGATGCTTAAAGGACTGGGCCCAATGAACAAAGACAAAAACCTACTGGCCAGATCTAAAGCAGTAGCTGTCATGGACAACATTTCTGATAATTTTGATAGTGTATCTGATGTAAAGGTGAGGGCAGGCTACCACAAAGAAAGAAACTCTCATACTGATGAATTAAAAATGATACATGATCTGCGTGAAGTCAAGCCTTTTGTACCACACTCAGGCAGGTTTTTCAGTGCTCACAGAAGTATACAGGCACCAGTAGATTCAGTAAACAGACTTGAGTTTGAGTCCTGGATTGACTATCACAAACTCAGAATGAATTTTGAATCTGGAAAGTAATATTTAAAAATCTGTAAACAATCAGTAAGCCTACCTCTTGGGATTGTCCAGAACCCATTATAGTGAAAGTGCATGTTAGATGGGGGCCAATACATAGGAATAGCAGCCCATTTTAAATTAAAGATGAATAGAATCTATTACAATTGTCTGCCATTATTCTCACAGTTATTGATAGAAATATGTGATTATTGGTACATATTACATGTATAGTCATCTTATGATGATGCAAACATGGACTAAACACTGTGCTGCCACAAAGTTTGTAATAGTTATTCAGCCTTTTTTACTTGCAGCTGCAGGCAACTAGTACCACACTTGCTAATCAGTGGATACTGTACAGGAACTATAGATTAATTTCCCTCACATGCACATAAGTGAGATGTTGTAGAAGTGCTTTATTCAAGTAAGCACTTGCACAACATTTCTCTAGTTGTCTTTGACAGATTTGGCAATGGTAAGACACAGGCATTGCTCATTCCACCTATAGTGATAGTGTCTTAAATAGTTAAAGTGGTTATGGCTTAACTTTTTTCTGTTTCAATACAATTTCCAAACTCTGAAGCAATTGGTGTCATATTTGGACTAGTGGATAAGTAAGCATTTCCCTTTTGTCTCCACACAAACCTATTCTCCCTCTGCTCCTGATACAAGCTCAAGGTCATTTGAGAATCCTGAATAGTTTTTTGATTAAAGACAAATCTCAAACCCCTGGGTGGGGGCACTGGTCTAATTTTGAATTGTACTTTCATCTCTACACATGCCCACCTTTCTTCTGCCCTTTTGGTAAGGTCATGGTCAATATTAAAATGGATTTGTATCAAGCAGGGGGACAGGTGAGACATTTACTTGCTTGCTCTGAATAACTTATTATTATTTCCTAAATTTAACAAGTATTGCATTCATTGAATCAGCAATGTACCTGGGTATGTTGTAATATTGAACAATTTCATTAATGTCCATAGGTATGATGGCAAATGTTTATGTTATGCGTTGAATCAAATCATCAGTCAGGTGAAAAGCAATTTCACCAGATACATCAGCTTTCACATATTCCCTTAAAGCCATGTGCACAAACAAAGTATCTATCAATTTGATTTTGTCCTGTTACAAATTTCATACCACTTGTACTGCTGGGTGCATCATTTTGACAAAGGTCACAGCATAGAAATTCAGAAGCCTCATATGGACAGTCAAAATAATCATTCAAAAATTGGCGTCTGCAGCCACTTTCCAGTGTTAGATATCCTTTCATGTCCTTCTCAAGCATTTTTGAAGTTAGGTCATTGCTGTTGTAAAAAATAATAACTTCAGCTTTAAGGCCATCCCTTCCTGCATGACCAACCTCTTGAACATACTCTGAAGTGAAAATATATTTCTTTATTCTACAAAGAGTCCATGGCTCAGAACTTGGAAAGTACTAAATAGAACATTCTATAAAATGTATAGCTAATTACGTGATGATCCATGAATTAAAATCAGACCTGACTAGCATATATATAAATGCAAAGTCAAGCACACATGAAAACTTAGTATTGAATTCATGCTTGAAAGGCAAATAATATGGTTGCAAGTAAATATAAAAATGGGTTTACCTGGTTTGCTCCGAATTTTTCATTTTCCATTTTAAAAACTTTTAACGAAAAAATGTCTATTTTCAGCAAACTTTATGAAAGAAGAGAAATATTTATACGTATTTGAATTAAACATTGCAGTTTTTTCAAGACTGTAACTCAAAAAAACTAATTGGTAAAATAATTGAGAACACTAGGAAGAAGTAAGTTCTCTATCACTGTTTTTTACACAGACCTTTTCTTAGTGGATCAACAGACTCCAACTATTATAACAGAGGGAGTAGAAAGTTGCAAGTATGAAACTGTATTGATTTTTGGACTTAACATGCCCAAAACAAAGGCCTATTTTATGGTGTGGATGACTATACCTTCTACTGAAGATGGGGATCCAGCATGAATCACTCTATGCACCTTTCTAAGGTCTGCACCCATTCCAAGTGCGATTGTTGCAAAAATGATTTTTATGTGATTGTCTTCATTTGAAAGACAGCGTAGAATATATTCATTTACTCTGTCATCTTGTGGAGAGTGGTACTGGACAACAATGCAGTTTTCTTCCTTCTTTTCTCCATTGTACAACTGATTACCTAGAAGTAGCTTAGCTTGTTCAACAGCTTTACTGCACCATACGAGTCTGGTGTAGACTATTGTGACATGAAATTATGACCCATTCTCCTTTGTTCAAATAAGGTCCTCAAACAGTGATTTGAAAACATAGTAATAAGGTGAAGTTGGTGTGGTGTCACATGTATAGTGAGGTCGTCTTTTTACCAGCAAACTGATGTTCTTTCTCAAAAGAGGTGTACAGTTAATTATGTTGCATCTGGAAAGTTTCAACTCTTTTTTGATGGATTTGATGCTGCCTTTATTAATAGTAGCTGTCATAGCACAGATTGTACAAACAGGGAAAAGAGCCTGAAGATTTTTAATTTCCTTGTATGCAGGTCTAAATTCATCCTGCCACTGCAGAATGCAGTGGGCCTCATCAATAACCAAGCATACTTGTTGCTTTGTCCATTCAGCCTCTAGCAGACATTCAAGAACATTTTTGTCCAGTATGTGTTCAGCGTGACCAACAATATATGAAAATTGACCTGTGCATAAGGTACTGCGATCTTGAAATTGTTCATTAACACGTATCACATGCCCATCAAGTCTGGAACAAATCTGATTAAAAATGGCATTGAGAGGTTCCAACACTACAACTTTGCACTTAAGATAGAAAGGAATAAGTTCAAAAATCAACGTTTTTCCATATCCTGTGGGTAGTACAACAACTAAGTCTTTGGACTCTCAGCTTGTACAAAGCATCTATTTGTCTAGGCTTGAGTTTAGTAATTTGTGTCTGTGAAGCAAGAATTGTCTCATTATATTTCATGACAGCTAGTTTTAGATTACACATCCGCTCTAAGTAAACCATCTGCAAACAAGATAGAAAAAAAGAGAAAGCTATAATAATGTAACTCTGACAAAAAAACTAGTTTATGAAAAATTTGCTATATACAAATAAGTGTACATATGATTAAATTATTTTTTCAGCAAGCAGAGCATACAGCAAATATTTCTTAGTATGAAGGTGCATCCTTGCAATGTTTTTTGAAATATTTTATACAATAACATGTCATTACAATATTTAGTTTTTTGCTGTCAATGGAAACTACTTTAATTTCTTTCAGGTAACTTTGTTTTAGGGGCTTTTCCTCCAAATGTGTGTGTGTGCATGTTAGAAGATACTTGTATATAATCCTATATGAATGATAACGGATATTCAAGACTTTAATAAGTATTTGGTGTCATCAAGTTCAACTGAAATCTGTTGGTGTTGGACCCTTAAAAAAGTTAATTCTTATCACCCCAAGCCCCTCTTGTTTTTCTTTCTATAGCACCTCTTGGGTAGAAGGACCCTTAAAAAAGTTAATTCTTATCACCCCAACCCCCTCTTGTTTTTCTTTCTATAGCACCTCTTAGGTAGAAAGTCAGAGCCTTAAGTGCTTCAAAAGGAGAGTACAGTATCTACTTCTTTAAAAGTAATTCACTGATCAACACTCAACCAATTTTGAGTCATATTCTTTTGATGTGTATAAAATCATTATCTTGAAAATTGCATGCATCATGAAATGTCGACTTATGATTCAGTACTACTGATACTGTACAAAGTGTATGTAGAATGCATGTTTCAGTTTCAGCAACCAAAATGATGTCCTTTGTAACCCAAATATAATTTATACTACACATTGAACTCTTGTGAATGAGATATGAATGTTGCAAATATTTATATTTCTTTTTAATTCTATCATTTGAGATATTTTATATGTATTTAACAATGGTAAGAGAGGCTGCCATGTGAAGTTTTGTTTTCTTTCATATGTGTACCTATGGACACTTCTATGAATTCCAAATTGCATGACATGTTGCATATATGTACCTATGGACACTTCTATGAATTCCAAATTGCATGACATGTTGCATATAACCATATTCAGTTATCAGGACATGACACTGTCAGATGACAATGAGAAACTGTGAGAAAGTCACATATGCTAGTATGGGTTATATTTGATGTATTTACACTGCCAGATGACAATGAGAAACTGTGAGAAAGTCACATATGCTAGTATGGGTTATATTTGATGTATTTACATTTAAATCAAAGTACCGGTAAGTCAGAATTACTGCTGTCCATATTCATTTATTCATACAATTTTCAGCCATTGCTTGAATCTACATGTCAATGTGTTTTAATTGTGTTTATATTTAAATATAAAGACACAATTTGTTAAATTGAGAAATCACAGTTAGGACACGTATTTGGATGAATGATTGTGACAATGTAAGAAATCTACATAGGGTTCCATTCCATGTGCTACTTTGGTAATGATGGAAAGTACAAAATAAATTTTAACATTTTTTCTAAACTTGTCTACAACTTTTTCCTTATTATGCATCTCTCAACATTAAATTGATTCTGAAGAAAAAAATTAAGTTTGTTCTAAAGTTTGGATTTTTATTAAGCAATATTGAAAACAGTATTCACGATGGAAGCAAATGAAATCAGTGATAAGAACATTCAAAACTGCTTCACTGCACTTAACATTAGAAAATAATATAACTGTCTTTCAGTTATGGTGATATAAAAACTGGAGTGATTGTTGAAAGTATCTTAACAATAGAAGCACGTCAATGAAACCGGAATACATTTCACAGCATTTACAGAGACATGCAACTACTCTATACTGGATTGTCTGTACCACCTGTTCAAAATTAACTTCATTCCTCCAGCTTCTCCCATTTGACACTAATGTCAAATCTGACAAATCATTCTATTTCTTTTTCCCCTTTAAAATTACAAGATGCATGTAGATTGCATTAATGCTGATTGAACCGCATTCTTCTATAAATCTATCTATACTATGAAGTGGGTTTTTAAGATCTGCCATGTTTGGTTATTTTTTTGGAATCTTACAACACAGCAGCACATTGAAAGTTTATACCATGCTGAGGCAATGTGCCTTGCCTAATGACACATCATGAGTATAATGTAAGTACAATGATATATCAGTATCAGTGTTAAATTGTTCAAGCAGTGGCATAGGAAGAAAATTCTCCCCCCCCCCCCCCCAAAAAAAAAAAAAAAAATTAACAAATTCTGGGTCATCCTGCCAATAAAAAGTTGCTTGATGGGAATTTTTAGTCCCGAGCTTTCTCCATGTGCGGCCATTTGTTTTGATCACATGACAATATGGCGTCGGCGTTCACCTGACTTCATATGGAATCAGGACACAATTAATACTTCCGGTTCAGTACCCACGAATGTAGTCCGAGTCTATTTTTAGATAATTTTTTCCTCTCTCAATTTGGTGGTGATGTATGCATTAGATTTAGTCATTCTTAGTATTAATTTAAAGGAAATTCTTTATTGTTTAGAATATGAACATTATAGTGTGGTTGTCTGTGTGTATTTTGGCGACAGTGCACAGTGAGTAATGAGGCATTGGTGCTGATCCGGAAGTGAAATCTGTGACTCATTGCACGTTGCTTTGTTTACTTGCTTCACTGCTGTTTTCGTATTTAGAGTAATGTTATAGAATTTTACATCGCTTCTCGAATTCCACAACATAGTATTGTCACATACATTTCTGACCTACATATATTTATTTTTGGGCTAAATCATCTATCTAATAATATTGCGAATTTGCTTTCGGCAAATTATACATTTCCCTTAATTTATTTGACCAATGATTTTAGAAAATAGACAATCTAATGAAGAGGTACTTCCTAGATACCGCGATGTCCGCCATTATTACCCCTTGACAGGTTCACTTAAGTTTCAAACTGATTTTATTAAGAAAATAACGCAAACACGGCAGTTAAAATCTGGCAGAAAAAAAATATTTCGAAAGTGCTTTACACTTAAAACACAAATTGCTATTTACATATTGATGTTTAAGTTTCAAAACACAATTATGTAGGTATGTTTTCATCATCAATTATAACTTGCGAAAATCGGGCAGTGATAACTTGCTCGGTAAAGGGTTAATGGTCAGTCAGCTATTCAAACACATGCCTGTGAATGTGCAAGAGTTTGTTTGTCGGCGCAATTGATATCAACACCAGTTGTTTACTGTATGTAATACATTTTGCCTTGAGCTACAACACAACACTGGAACTGCCTGGTTATAAATCAAGGGATCATCTAAAAAGTCATAAACTACTGTCACTTAGTGTACAGCTAAAAAATAATCACAGGGCGAAGTCGTTTTCGCTTTCCTAACAGAAGAAGGCGAAGTTTACATTTTTTGGGCGACTTAGTCGCCCATTTTGCCTGGTAGCGTGACCCCTGCCATTGCTGATTATATGTTAGACAGTCGGTGCGTTTAACTCAGCTCTTGGCCATAATTAACTGTTTATCATTAGGCACGGAATTTATTTTCCAAAGTAATAGTGTGACTTTCAAAGGAGGTAATGTTGTATATCAAAACTTTATATTCTGTGCAGAATTATCTTAGATATGGTCAGATGCAATATTTGTCAGATATGACCTTCAATACCATATATACTCACTTATAACTCGAGTCCAACTGCAAACTGCACAGACCCAGATCTGCAATTACATACTGTACTGGCAGATATGGGTCTATGTTGTTTGCAGTTGGACTCAGCTTACAAGCAATTATAAATGGTGTTGTATTCTTAACAGGTTTCTGTGTGGAGGTATTTTAGATGTGGTCCAATACTGCTCAGTTTCTTGGGTAATTTTCAAAAACTAATAATGCTTTTAAGTTACATGGATGTACCATCACAGTGCCTGAAAACAAACAACAGTGAAAAACTTACCCAGAGGGACAGACAGATGAACAGACAAAAGTAGTACTATATGCACCTACTATCACATTCATGAAGAGGCATTTATAGTTCTTTTGCTACAGTTCTTGATTTCTGAATTTGTCATATCATAACAACATACCTCATGCTAGATCTGTTATCTGTTGAACTTGTACAGTTTTACACACAATATAAATAGTTATAAGTTTACAACAAAAAACAAATTATTGCTCAGATGCCATATTGCACACAATATTGGTCACACAGGACCGTAAAGAAAATTTAATTCCCCCTACTTTGCATGTACCAATGTTGATAAATTTCACCAACTGGTTGTGTGCTTAGTTTAAGGTTAATGAAATCAAGATCTTGAAAGTAACTGCTGTGGAGAGCCAGTCATGGGTATGGGGTTAATCAGGTGAACATAATAGTAAGTAAGCAAACAATCCAAGGTATACGAAACATTTCAAACTAAGTCAATCACTGCAAAGTAGTGACTGGAGAGCAATAAGAAAGCCAGTTATCTGCCTGCTCTCAGGGACTATCCATTTAAGGGGAGTGGGTGGGTATTTTTCTTCAAATAAATCTCAGCCCCCCCCCCCCCAATAAACTGGTCGGTCCCTTAGGTCCCTTATCTACTAGCACAGGCAAGAACTGTAAGTGATGTGTATAAGTGACGTTAATCTAAGTCCAAGAACATACTGAAAGTATAATCGATGTTTACTGACTGGAAACAACAAGATCCATAACTCTCATCTATCTGCTGCTCCTACATGCAGGAGATGTTCAAGTCAAACCAGGTCCTGTGAAATACCCGAATCAGGGACGTTTCGCCCCATGGACGTTTCGGCCCAAGACATTTCGCCCCACTTCAGTGGTCATTTCGCCCCACTTCAATGGTCATTTCACCCCATTTCAATAGACATTTCGCCCCACTTCAATGGACGTTTCGCCTTACTTAAAAAAAAAGAATGGACATTTCGCCTCACTTGAATGGTCGTTTCGGACCATGACATCGTTTAATAAATAATTATGTTCGTTTAAAACGGTGTTCTTTTGAAATTATAATTATGTTTGAAACAAGTCTTTTCTCCATGTATCGTGATGAAGAGTATAGAAAATAAGAGATAGTAAGACAAGTTATCCTCATATCAGAATAAGATAGTAATAATGATAATAATACTAAGAAGATGAAGAAGAATAGGCTTATACTTAGACTATTTGACAGACCCATTTCAATTTGTTAGATTTACATTCGGCCTGTCATTATATCTGAGAATATTTTCCCCTTTTTTTCGTTTATGTACTAAGACTGATCAGAAAATGAATCTATCGTTTACAGTGATCATTATTTTCTATACTGCGATATTTTTATTTTCGCAGTCACGAAAACTGATGAAAGTCCATTTTTGGTGATGGTCATTTGCAAAAAAGGAGTTCAATGTTTTCTTCTTTGTTCGATTTACAATTCTGATATTATTGTTTAAAGTATGTCCAGAAGAGTTCAAAGGCATAATCATTTATTCAAGAAAGAAACAAATGGCATGTACTCGGTGTGTAATAGAAAAAGATGAGGTCTCAGTCCAGCTTTAATGATGTTCGGTCTAACATGGGCCATACATTCTGGCACAGCATTTCAGTAAGGTGTTGGTGCTGAATTTCAAAAACAAACTTCAAGGAAATGCCTGGTGCTTACGCGAGTAAGTTTCTCAACCAGTGACACGTTCTTTAATCTCACCGACAGAAGTCTCAGAATAATTCAAGATGACAACTAGTATGAGCAAAGATCAAACGAAATGCCGCTTAACTACATGCACTTTAATATGAATGGTAAACATATTTGTTGGGTATGATAGTTAAGAAATGTAGAAATGTACACTGAATGTGAGGCGAAATGTCTTGGGCCGAAACGTCCATTGAAGTGGGGCGAAATGTCTTGGGCCGAAACGTCCATGGGGCGAAACGTCCAGGTACGTCCATGAAGTGGGGCGAAATGTCTTGGGACGAAACGTCCATGGGGCGAAACGTCTCGGTACCAAATACCCATGTCATGTATGTGGTAAGAATGCAGAAAACATATATGATGGCTGCAATGTTTGGTATCATAGTAAATGTGCCAACAAAAATCTGGAGACATATACCATGTATACTCACTTATAAGTCATAATGGGCCTGCATATATGGGTCTATGCAGTTTGTTAGGAGTATTCAGTAGAAGAAAATTAGAATGGAATCATCGATGGGACAGATTGTGAACTGTGAGTTAGTTACCCGGTACTAATTGGCAGTAAGTGCTTTTATTATTCTCCCTCTTGTTACTGATGGAAATGAGTTCCTGTGTATGAGAGGAAGGAATATCCTGGATTCAATCCACAATTCTTCTTTCTCTGTCACTTACATTCCTTTCCCAGTCAGGCTGGAGGTGTAAAGATGTCTGGTTTCAAAAGGACAGGGTCCAGGTCCTGCAGTGACTTCCACTTCTGAAATTTGTTCTAGATGTCTATCATCTCTTGATATTTCATCTCGACACAGTGTTACTGTAAATTTTAAGTGGTATCCAATATCATTAGCTGTTGGTGTATACATTAATGTGTTTGCGAGTTCAACCGAGTCTGATGAAGAATCATTGTTTTTATTTTCTACTGCATTTCTTTTGCTTTTACTTGTGTCTTTTCCCACAGAAGAATTAATTTAAACTCTCAGCCAGGAAAATTTACAGTCAGCCAAATTGATGAACTCGTACTGTAATTTGGGCCTGATCGGAAACCCAGCCATGATTGATTTTGGTAGATCAATTGACTTAACTGTAGGAGGATTACAAACGACTGTAAACTCCATGTTACAAATTTTGAAAACCGCTCCATCAATGAAGGCATCCTTAACAGGGATTTCTTCAATAACTTTCTGTGAGTTGTGGTACAGCCCTAATACTATTTCATCCAAGTTTTCAGGCTTGGAACTGTCAAGATCGGAATTCGGTTTGTGTTTCTTATTTTTTTTTTCTACAAATTTTCTAATATTAACCTCTATTCTTGGTAGAGTTCTCCCTAATTCTTCTGTCTTGAGACGTTCAGAATTATAGATTCGAGCTTTTCCACCATTGTGACTATACTCAAATGAAATCTCTAGTTTTTCATCTTCATCGACATATCTTACACTTAGTTTTGCTATCTTTCTCACTTGCCTAGCAAAAAAGTGTAGTTCGATTTGAAACGAGCTGGCGAAAAGATGACAACATCTGCACAACATTGAGCAACACATGAACCGGAAGCATACCGGCAAGAAATAGTCCGACCTAAAATAAGTATTCAAACTAGAAATCCGGACTCGGACTTATTCGGAAACACAGTGAAGGGGGAGTGAAGGGGGACAGTTACTTCCCCCTGAATTTTAAAAAAAATATAGCTGCAAGCCTTTCGTCCCTTTGCGTTTGACTCTGACCCCCCCCCCCCCCCTCTGCCCTGTAAACTTTGTTTTGCATAATATTTTGCTATTATTAACTAAGTGCCAGGCAGAACACGATTTAATGGACGATGCATTGATTTTCAATAATAGTAATCGGGGTATTATGGGGCCCGATGGGATTTAACATTATGGCAAATTTGGATGGACATCTATGGGGATTTAACATTAGAGGATCTCGGATAGTATGGGCGTCCTATGGGAATTAAAATTACTGAGCCTCTACTGGACCCTATGGGAATTAATATTACGGCATATTTGGGATGGTATGGGACCCTATGGGAATTTAACATTAGCGGGTTTCGGCCTGTATGGGATCCTACGGGAATTTAACATGTATGAGACGGTACGAGGCTATATGTGAATTTAACATTTGCGGTGAAATTTAACATCACGGACGACACTATGCCCCACACCCCTTATGGGAACTGAACATTATGGATGACACATTTAGCATTTTGCTAGGGAGGTTAAAGTACCCTATAGGCATGGGCGTCCTCAGGAATTGTGGGGGTGGGGTGGGCAAAGTAAAACGCAAAGGGACGAAAGGTTGCAGCTATATTTTTAAAAATTCAGGGGAAGTAACTGTCCCCCTTCACTCCCCCGCCCCCTCCCAGCGGACGCCTATGCGTATAGGGATTTAACATTGCAGAACCTTTAATATTACGTATAACATTGTGGGGTTTATGGGAATTTAACATGACGGGAACTCTAGGTTTTATGAAACTTAAAGAGAGTGGGTCAGACGCACTTAAGGACAGACAAGGACTCACAAGAATTTCTATTGTTACTGACCAATACCAATTTTGACCAACCAACCAACACCTATTGTGACTGACCAAACATCTAATCTGACTGACCAACACCTATTATGACTAAGCAATACATATTCTAAATGACAAACACCTATTTCAACTAACCAGCACCAACTGTGACTGTCCAATACCAATAATGACTGACAAACAACTATTTAGACTGACCAACAGCGATTCTGACTGATTAACATATATTCTGAATGACCAATATCTACTTTAGATGACAAACAGATATTCTGACTGACCAGTGCCTATTATGATTGACCAATACCTAATGTGACTGACAAACAACCATTATAACTGGCCAGCACCTGCTATGACTAACCAATACCTACTGTGACTGACCAACACCTATTCTGATTGACCAACATCTAATTTGACAATCTCCAAGCAAATGACGATGCAGTTTGCCAAATGTCACCATCAAATTCTGAATCTATTTCTACAGTGCGATAGGAAGGTTGACCTTATCCCATGAACGCTATTGCAACATTGAATAAACTTTCTCTGAATTTGGCGTAAGGTGTCGTATACTTTTAAACAGCAAGCATAAAGCACACTGTGGTTTTCAATTGCTGCTTCTGTTCACATTTTCTAAGAGACATTAGGGAACGCGACAGCAAACATTTGTACACTTTGTGAAATATAAACTTGCAAGTTCTAAATTCAGCCTATGGTATCGCGTACCTTTAAACAGCCAGCATAAATTACGTTCGTTTCAATTGTTCCTTCTGTTCTGATTTTCCACGTAAATATTAGGGAATGCAACAGCAAATATTGCTATACTTTGTGAAAAACAAACTCGCATGTTCTAATTTTGGTGAATTGTGTCGTGTACTGTTAAAGTGAAAGCATAAAATACATTGTTGTTTTAGAATCCTGCTTCTCTGATTTACCAGGGCGATAATGAAGAATGCGACAGCAAGCATTGCTACACTTTGTGAAAAATAAATGTTCAAGTTCTAAATTCGCCATAAGGTGTCCATGTATTTTTTTCCAAGCAAGCATAAAGAATATTATTATTTTCAATCACTGCTTCAATTCTGATTTTCCAAGTCGCTCCTGGGTGACGCAACAGCAAACATGGCTAGTGCAAATCAAGGAATGCACTGAGTGACTTCGCTATATTCATAACGAGAGAGAGAGACTTTGTCAAAACAAAGGCCCAAATTCTAAATTCAGCTAATGATGTCGTGTACATTTAAAATTATTGGGATTTACAGTTTTATTGGTTTTCTTTTTTTTTAATCAGCAAGCGAACGTAGATTAGCGAACAAAGGAAACAATTATTGTGTCCTTAAAATTAATTAAAGGGAGAGAAGGGGCATGGTAGAATCACTAACACACATGCATACTTTATTACAAACAAATACTAGTTCTTACAAATTACTAAGAGGAATTGAATGGTGTAACTATCTTTTAATCGGGTCCATATATATATATATATATATATATATATATATATATATATATATATATATATATATATAGTGTGTGTGTGTGTCAGAGAGAGAGAGAGAGAGAGAGAGAGAGAGATAGAGAGAGAGAGAGAGAGAGAGAGAGAGAGAGAGAGAGAGAGATTACCATAATCAAATCAAACTTTCATAGATCATGATAAGGAAACGATCACACAACTCAACGAAGATGCCATTTAATGAAGGTATAATTACCACTTTCTCTGTCCCCGACATGAGAACATAAGTTTTGGCACAAGTTCACCATGACGATTTTTTTGACGATGAGATGATCACCACCACCGTCACCACAGAGAGGAACAAGATTATCCAAGAGTTGAAATGGCTTTGTTGCCCACGAGGGTTATTTCATACTCAACCTACCAACAAAGTGATTCAACGACTTTAAGTCCCAAAGCAATTGCAAATAAAGCGGCCACATTTATTACTTAATATTTGAGTCTATGTTGTTCAAGATGAAACAACAGCGTCAGGCCGAAGATCAAGATTAAGATCACTTGCGACGTTCTATCACACAAGAAAGTTTGCAATCTCATGTTTGGATCGAATTTAGCAAACCTGCTGAATTAACATCTTCCAAGATCATGGACAGAATTCAACACGTACAACACTCCAACGACCAGATCGACATCAACGATGGATAAGCATTAGAGCGTGTGACTCACGTTGAAGCTCCATCCTAACTATTGTTTAGCACATCAAGCTTACAGCGAATGTATTCAAAGAGATTTATTCTATCACTGACGGAATTGTAGCATACTCATGGGTGGACGAGAAAAGATATTTTGTGGATCCCACACGCTTCCAGGTTCTGCAAAATGGTTCTTGGACATCACAGACGACTGGGATGAAGAAGATTGAGATTGTTAATGCAACTGTCACCAGTTCGCTACTGTGATTGCTAACAATCTCTCTGGATACGACGACCAGTTTCTTTGAAACATTTTGCAGAAGAAGGAACCGAATCGCAACAAATCACCATGAACGGAGCTAAAATCATTTACATGAGAAAGGAAAAAGTACGGTTTAAAGGTTATGTGAGTTACTTAGGGACCGACCGTATAAATTTCTCAGGGGGGTGGGAGTGGGGGCTGGGATTTTCTTTTGAACCGGGAAATTTATTTTGTTCCTTTTACTTCAAGATAATTTATTTTTCAGTTAAATATAATGGATATAATTAGTACTTTTTCATACATATCAGTACAAGAATATTTTCTCAAGCTATTTAGAGGCCGGAAATTGTTTCAAAATAAATTCCAGGATACCACCCTCCCTAAATGAAAACTCATTAGTCGGTCCCTTAGCTATGCCTTTTAGTAAAATGACCAAAACGTTTGGAATGACCGAAGTGGCTAAAGGATATGTTCCTCATATTTTTTATTTTTAACACTGAGGAAATCAACACCTCGTGCTACGGCAATGAACACCGAGGAATCAACACCTCGTGCTACGGCAAATAACACTGAGGAAATCAACACCTCGTGCTACGGCAAATAACACCGAGGAAATCAACACCTCGTGCTACGGCAAATATCGCCGAGGAAATCAACATCTCTTGCTACAGCAATTAACACAGAGAAAATCAACACCTCGTGCTACGGAAAATAACACCGAGGAAATCAGCACCTCGTGATACGGCAAATAACACAGAGGAAATCAACACCTCGTGCTACGTCATTTGCCAGACGCATGACGACCCAGACGGTATGCAAGCAGAGCAGCGGTAGGCTTCTTACACGTGGTACCAGACCCACTCTTCGACGCTTTTGATTTTCAGGAAGAAATGCTAAAGTACTGTATGTCCGAAGATGACATTCGAGAGTTATTTATCGAACACGGCAGAATCGATCTTTCCAAGAAAGCTTCCACCCTCGCTAAATCTTGTGTACTGGTGAAAAAAATTTCGTAACCGAGAATACACTAGCCGTCGTACCACATCAAAACGTATCACTCGGTGAGTCGTCGCTATTCAGCAACGGCTTTGTGTTGGTTGCATTATGCATGCGAAAATCAAGATAAACGGATAAAACATGCCAGAAAAGATGGAGAAAAGAAGATCGGTCATGACTCATTCTATGGATGGAATTTGGAAGACCCACAAATCAGATGGGTGTCTCTGGCACAGAGTTGACACTTGTTATTCTGACCGAGATCTGAACAATTTATATACAGGGTAGCACAACGTCGAGTTCTAGAAACTCAAAGATACCGTGTGATAGAAATGTGGGAACACTAATAAGACCGTCGTTTGAATTTCGACGCATCATCGAAGAGAAGAAGGTCGTAGACATCGAACCTCTGCATCCTCGTGTGAGTTTGGTGGTGTTGGTGGCCTATAGTTACGAGACAGTTGGCAGATAGAAGGGTGACGGCCCGAAAGTTTTGTAAAACAGAATTTTTTTTTTTAATCATGTGATGGGTAGAGTATTGATGTTTGCAGAAAGACTAGTAGGGTGGGTGGCCCAGTGCAAACATATATTTAACTACTAACGTTCATATAGATGATAAATTTACCCTGATTTTAAAAGATGCATTTAATATTCATTATACAAGGCCATACTGGATAACATTATAAATGTGAGTCAACATAAGTGTTATGGATATGAAGTTGATCATCCATCCCAAAGACGTCATTAATGCATCCAGTATTCCACCAATGACAAGTTCATTTATGTTTTCAGTGAAATTGTAGGTGTTGTTGATAGCAAACAGGAACAGGTGTTTCAGCAGTGGGAAAAAGCAGTCGTTAACTTAATGTTCCGTTAGATCAGCTTAATGCACATAAGCAGAATCTGTTTTCCGATCAATGGAGAAATAATGAACTTTACAATGGAATTTGGGAAGAGAAAATGTTCCATTCAGTGTTGAGAATGATTTACCTTGAAGCACGTTTCAGTGAGTAACATTATTGCTTTTATACATCAGAAAGAAAAAAACTCATAGCGTGGCTAAATGTCAGACTCATTTAAAGTTGTTTTTTTCCCGGAAATTTGGAATATGTTTAATTTATAATATTATATTTTGAATGCAATAAAACACAATTCATGTAAACAATATTGTAAAGAGAAAACTCTCAATATCCAAATGACCTAATAAGCAATTACATTTTACACACATGTCTATATATATTTGAAATATTTCTCTTTGTATATTTTGGTCTCATTCTTGTGCTCATCATCTTTTTATTCATATATTAACTGTTTTTATATTTTAGTATTCGTTCATTTTTCACATTCCTTATATCAAAATTTTCTTTGCTCATCTATCGTTATCTTGTAATGTTCTTTATTATGACTATTTTCTTTTGTCATTTTGCTCAACTTTCCTCTTGATTCATTCCAGATACATTCGTTCCACATGCGTACATACATACATACATACATACATACATACATACATTTTCCACCCCCTTTCACATGATAGAAAAATGTGTATTGGTAGATGTGTCTTTGATTCCATAAAGATGATACTTATGAATAGAAAGCAGACACATCATTACTTATTTTTAAAAATCCTTTATTTTACAACATCTTGCAACATTGCTACATACATTGTAGCACAGTTCACCTTGATAGTGTCAAAACTTTTTGATCTATATTTATGACCAGCAAACAATATGTACGTAGGTATATACAAACATTCCTATCTAAAAATAAGAACAGACAGTGTTCTCTACTGTAATAGACACCCATGAGTCAGTAGTATTATAGTAAGGCACTTTAGGGCATAAGAGGGTATCCTGTGTCAAACAGATTATAAAATAAATTATAGGTCATATGGGGAAACCAACACTAGGCCGCCATGTTGAAATGTACAGGAGACAAATTGTATTGCCTTAATATTGGTTCATGGGTTTTTTCATGTGTAGCGAACCAGTCAGGTTAGAAAAGGTAACAGTGTGTTTGTTTTGGTAGGAAATGTAATCGGTTGGATTGTGTCTGTCCTCTAACTGAAATGAATATTACGTCGTAGGTTTTTTCAAAGAATCAGTCTGTATGGCTGGAAATTGGACAATGCAATATCTTGGTTCAAGTCAAGCGGGAAATGTAATCGGTTGGAGTTTGTCTGGCCTCTAATAGGAAATTAACATTGAGGCTATAATATCTGGTTTCAAATGTGGCACTCTAGACACAAAAATGGCACTTGAGAGCCAAATGGGAATTCTATGTTAAAAAAGGTATAAAGATTCTAGGGCCAAACAGAAAATTAACATTAATTTTTTTATGGTACTTGGGGGATAATGGGAAATTAACATTACAGTACCATTTTTGTGGGATTATAGGGAAAAGGGGAAATTAAGATTATGTCATTAGGATAAATCCTATGTTAAAAATCGGTTTAACATGGTGGGCGTTTTTGGGACTAGGGAAAATTATCAAAATACTGCCATTTTTTGTGTGTGGGGTGGGTGTTTTTTTTGTTTTTTTTAGGAATCTGGATACAATGGGGCATTCTATGTTAGAAATGTCCATAGGTTCCACATGATGGGTCATTATAGACACAAGGGGAAATTAACATTAGGCCACCATTTTATTTCTTTTTATAAATCATGTATGGAGATTAAGAAGGGTAGTTTTAAAAGTTTGGCTATCCTACATTTACGATTCTCACAAAACATTGTGCCCTGTACTGGCAGCCACTTGTATATTTCTATAGACTAGGTAGAATTTTCATCCATCAATTTATAAGCAATGCCAGTAAATAGTTCGTTTTGTAAACGGACAGACTTCGGTTTATTCAAGGCAAATTTTGACCATATCTAACGACGCCTGAATTTCATCTGAGGCAGATTCAATTGTTAAGGTTTTACAAGTTATTAATCAATCTGATACTGACCGACTTTTTTCGAATAGAACAAAATCGTGGTTTAGATTAAAGACACGCAGTACAAAATATTACTGCCGATACCCAAGTTAAGATTCTTTCTGGTAAAGTAATCAGTTTATTTATTTTTTATTTTTTATTTATGGTTTTCTTAGTGAAAACTACAGATCTTATGTCAATTCATTGGGGAAATTCTATGTTAAAATATGTTCATAGGTTTAACATTATGAGTCTCTAGTTGACATTTAAGCCGGCCAGTGAACATCATTGTTCGAAGTGGTTGACCTCAAATAGGACCCTATGACCTTTAACAGGAATTAACTTTACGCCTTGGGTTTAACATTTTTGAGTCTCGGAGAGAGAGAGAGAGAGAGAGAGAGAGAGAGAGAGAGAGAGAGAGAGAGAGAGAGAGAGAGAGAGAATTTAGCATGGAGCGGGTGGGTGTTTGTGAGAGAGGTACATTATAAAATGGGTGCATGTGTGTATATGTAGATATCTTATTCACACTTAAAAATAAACCAAGACACTTAGTTATTTGGTATATATTCCCTTTGAATAAAATTACGATGAAATGTGAAAACCACATTATAAAAGATCTAGAGGAATATATGTTTAATTTAAGGAAATAATCATAAATTTGCCACAAAGAATCTGCTGGTAAACTAAATCCAAGAAATGTTGTCATTAATACACACATGACATGTCATCCAAAATTCAAAGGAAACTTATTGTCTTGTGAAATGCGATCTTTGCAATACTGCACAGGATTGCGTCAATAGTATAATTGTTCTTTGTTAAGCGTAAATCTAAGGTTCTCACAAACAAAATCCCCTATTTTACAATCATCCAGTTGTGTTTTGCTAAAAGGCTGGCAAACTTTTCATTCATCCGTTTTCCTTACGAAACGCTAGTAACTAGTTATTTGTTATACAGATATTTTAACTGCCTGACCAGTTTAGTCTAGGCACGTAGTGAAATTGATACTATATCGAACGACGGCTGACTTCCAGTGCAAAATATTACCGTCGAGAATTTGCTTATTATTAATTTTTATTATTATTATTATTATTATTATTATTATTATTATTATTATTATTATTATTTATTATTATTTTCTAACATTTTCAAACTAAAGACACAATTTGACTTGAAGATAAGATTTTTCTTGTAAGGTTGTACCAATTTTCTGTTCAGATTGTCAAATTTTAGAATAAGCTAAGATTTCTACTGTAAGGTTGTTAGACTTATTTTTGAAAATGAGGCTACAGAAAGTGTAACTAAACTCTATATATCATTTTTGTGAATGAAATGTATCCTCGGAAGAAACACACAACAGTTCGACATTTTTCTTCACATAGACATTTTGGATACGGCAATTGTTTCTTCTTTTGAGTCAGTGAATATTCTAATAGGAATCCAATATTACATTGATGAAAACATACACTCAATATCAGTCACACACGACGTCTTTGGCATAGTCACACAGTATCAGTCACACACGACGTCTTTGGCATAGTCACACAGTATCAGTCACACACGACGTCTTTGGCATAGTCACACAGTATCAGTCACACACGACGTCTTTGGCATAGTCACACAGTATCAGTCACACACGACGTCTTTGGCATAGTCACACAGTATCAGTCACACACGACGTCTTTGGCATAGTCACACAGTATCAGTCACACACGACGTCTTTGGCATAGTCACTCAATATCAGTCACACACGACGTCTTTGGCATAGTCACACAGTATCAGTCACACACGACGTCTTTGGCATAGTCACACAGTATCAGTCACACACGACGTCTTTGGCATAGTCAGCTACCTCTTGTGTTCAAGTATCGAATCCAGGACTTTTCCAGTCCCGTACATCATTCCAGTCCCGTACATCATTCCAGTCGTAAATCTGTTTGTGTACCAACATTTGCTGTATAATACACAATTCTTGGTAAGTGTGAAAAGTACAACTAATTTCTTCTCCACATGTGGGTACAGAAGTTATATTCATCGCTATTCGTAGCACTTTTAACACAATAAGTTTTGTGTTCGCAGATAAAGTTTTGGCTGTCATGTCTTTGCATGCACTGTTCATAAATTTGTCACAGAGAATCTGCTGTTAAACAAAATCCAAGAAATTTAGTCCCTAACACACACATGACACGTCGTCCAAAATTGAACGCTGTCATTGAAGTCCTGTCATAGAATTTGGTGCAACACTGATGACAGAAGTTGTGGCTTCGAGAGTTCTTATATCCACGTAGAGTTGTGTGTCTGTCGTGGTATTTCCCAAGAATCAGTCTTCTTATACTACTGATTTTGAGTTGTATTTCACGTGATTATACACAAAATCTCTGCAAATGTGTTCTCGCAGCTCTAAAGGTAAATGTGTTCTTCTAAATCACTCATAAGGGATAATACTCTTAAAATATTTATGTAGGCACATATTCTGAAGTTTAACATTAAAAGTCAGTATTTTTCCACTAAATTGTGTGTAACTGCTCTCTTTTCTCCTGTTTTAGAGGTTTCTTTTCTTTGAATATGTGGACAATTTGTTTTCATAAAATTTGGAGTCTATCTCGAAGCATAGTCTTGATTATAAAATATAGTCGAATGTTAACCATTGTCGCTCATATTAACATGATTTATGCTGGTGTCCGTACCAAAACACAAACAGAATCTACGTTGAGGTTGAAAACGAGACAATAAAATCCATGTCTTGGGATTGGAATGTAAATTGTCTGTTTATTATTGGTCTTTTGCATAGCCAAAGAAGAAAAAGTATTATATAAGTAGTAGAAGGGGTATGTATGGGGCACTCTGACTCGCTCTAGCACTTATGGAAATTTAATATGGACCTGTCAGGTTCGAGGTATTGTTTCACAAATTGAAACCTAATTATGTACTAAATATCACTCAGTTAGCTACTATTTAGCAATTTTTTTTTCTAAATCGTATCTACTGTAACAGTTAAAGTAAGTTTCTTTACTAAATCATATGCTAGTGCAACTGTTAAAGTCAGTTGATTCACTAAAATGTGTTATATTTTAACAGTAAAAGTCAAAGTCAGTTTCTTCACTAAAATGTGTGCTACTGGAACAGTAAAAAGCGGTATTTTTCGCTAAATTTGTATGCTACTGCAACAGTGAAAGTCACTTTCTTCACTAAAATGTACGCTATTATAACAGTACAAGCAAGTTTTTTCACTAAAATGTGTTCTATTGTAATAGTACAAGCCAGTTTATTCACTAAAATGTACGCTATTGTAACAGTACAAACCAGTTTCTTCCCCAAAATGTGTGCTGCTGGAACAGTAAATTGCAGTCCTTTCACTAAATGTGTTTGCTACTGCAACTGTAAATGTCACTTTCTTCACTAAAATGTGTGTTATTGATACAGCAAAGGTCAGTTGCTGTTGTTTTGTTTTTGTTATGTTGTTTTTTTGTTTTTTTTCCTCACTAAAATGTGTGATACTGCACTTGTTAAAGTCAGTTTCCTCACTAAAATTGGGGCTAATGTAACAGTAAAAGTCAGTGCTTCAATAAACTGTGTGCAACTGAAACAGTAATAGTCAGTTTTTTCACTTAAATGGGTGCTATTGTAACAGTACAATTCAGTTTCTTCACTAAATTGTGTGCTACTGCAACAGTAAAAGTCAGGTTTTTTTCACTACAATTTGTGCTATTCCAACAGCAATAGTCAGGTTGTTTTTTACTACAATGTGCTGCTGCAATGGTAAAAGGAAGTTTTTTTCATTAAATTGTATGCTACAGCAACATGCGATGAATGTCTTCTTCACTTGGAGCTGAAACGTGAGTCATGTGAATAGTAGCCTTTCCATCGGTAATGTCAAACTCATCGCTCTCTGAACGTCATGAATTTTGTCCAAGAGTTTGGAAGAAGTCAGTTCTGCAGGTGTACTAAACCCGATCCACACAGATTTCAAACTGTCGTGAAACATTGGCAGTCTCAAGCGATCTTGATGTTTAGCTTGGCACTGTCGTTTCAATTCCTCTAACAAGGAATCTAATCAGTCCGTAATGAAGACATCTGCTTTCTCTACTGGAACTTGAGACTTGAAGTCTTTAAATTTCACCGTGTACGTGTAAGCCGTCGTTCTAAATTTTCTGGAATTTACTTTGTCAGTGATTTGAATGTAAAAATAATCTTTAAGGACCACGGAACGATTTTATTTCTTGGACCAACTTTGCTCTGACGGCTTTGTGGAGGAAGAAGCAGATAGTGTTGGATTTGGATCGATCATGTCCTCTTTAAAACCGCTTTATTATTTTTCTTCTATTTTTTATTTCCAAGATGAAGCGTATTTCTTTGCTGGAGTAGTGAAGGACGTAGTCTTAGGAAGTAAAATAGTATAGCACAGGCCTTTAAAACAATACAAATATAATAAAGAAACAACAAAAAAGAAGGTTTGTGTTTACACTGCAAGGGCTAAGACGTTATAAGGGTGGGAGAGAGTAATAGTTTTGTTAATAAGGGATGGTACGAAAGTTTATAGGGGATAGGGGTATTAGAGGATTTACTTTTGTTTACAAAGGGTTTAACTTCTATATATATATATATAGGTACAAAGGGAAATCTCATTTAATTTAAAACCATGGACTAATGTTAAATTCCCCTCCCCCCCGTCCCCCAAGGGACATCCAATGTTAAACCTGTGGACATTTTAAAATTACCATTTACATGAACATTTATTCAATGCATAATGTTATTCCCATGGATTAATGTTAAATTCCCATTGTCACCAGAGTGTCATCATTTCAAGATGGCGACCTCAGTATTAATTCCCATTATCCCCAGAGTGCAATTTTTGTCCTTAGAGTTCCGTCCTATGCTACTTGTATATATTTGTTGATTCTGTTATTTCATTTTATTTTATTTTTTTAAAAATCAGAATGTGCTTTTTTTCTTTAAATAGTGGTTGACTTTCATTTTTTATAATTTAATTTTAAGATTAGATTTTTGATTAATACATTTATTATTAGTATTTAAAATGATTCTTCTATTATTCACTCACCTTTATCAAATTTCTTCTTTAATATAGCCACTGTTCTTTTTCTCCTTGGGTTTTAAAGATACAGGATATACACATGTTGTCTTCTTTCTGTATCGGTACATAATGAAACAATATTGCTTCTGTGTGTCAGATAATGTAAATTACTAAATATTCCTGGTTTCTTGAAAATTTATTATTGACAGGATTCCTCATTGCTGTTGTAGAAAAAAACAAATCAGTAAACATATGACACTCATTATTTCTGCATTTCATTCTTCCCGATGACTTTTCAGATTCACAAATATATTTATATAATAGATAGACCAAAGGGGAGAAACATGCAGGTGAAAGAATTCTTGATAAATAACTAATATGTGGGATGGTGCTTAAATTATGTTTACGTTATGTTCATTCCAACTATCATGTTCTTTAGCTATGATAAAGTAGTGTTGATAACATACGAAAGCGTGACCCTCAAAAGTTTGATTTAGAACACTTGATAACGTGGTAGAGTATGAGTGTCAGTTTCTCTTAAATTTAATATGGACTAGAAAGTTGTGTGGTGATCTTAGTCATAATATGTGACATCCAATCTGATAATATATTTATGTCTATCTATCCATGAAGGTGGAAGTGTCATTATTCCCGACACAGCAAGGCGTAGCTGTTTGTGGACTATTGATAAAAATGTAATTAACATTGATACTTGCTTATCTTAATGGCCCGCTGAATTACAAAAGCACTTAGACTTCATTGAAACGCTGACTGCTTCTCCCATCCCCTTCTAAGGCGTGACAATTGATTAAAAAGAATGCACTTAACATAGACATTTGTTCACCTTACTATCTCTCTAAGTTACAAAATTCCTTGAGTTCTTCAACAAGCCCGACCGCTATCACATCATTTTAAATTCCCTTTTCCCCTCACCAGTATCATCACAACAGGAGTCGCAAAAACAGAATCATTGGGTTTAGTGTGGTGAACCTGTCCCAAAAACTGAAATCGTCTTTTCTGTCAGATTATCGTTGTGTATTATGTGATCGGACCTGCTGTCTGAAACGTGAGTTTGCAGCAAGGCGATATGCACCTGTGGAACATGTTACTCAGCAGTTTGATTGGCTTTCCAATCCATGGTTATATACTATTAGTAGTAGCAACAGTAACAATAGCCACTCCAGCAACAACAAAAATAACAGCAACACCTTGGAACATTTTAAAAGTAATTCTTTGAAATTGGCCAACCCCTCAGAGACGAGAACGACCAAGCTATGAATCATCAATTTTGTTTGACTGTACTTGGCGACAAATATATGGAAGTATTTCGCACCAACAAATTGTGTTGTTTTACCAAAAAATTACCTCCGTCCATAAAAGCAGACCATTTAGAAGTAGATTTGGTAGAAATCATTCTTCTAACTCAAGTCGTAAATATCACCGGGAATCAAACGCATTTCATCGTATACTAGACAAACAAGAACACTTGGACATAAAACATCCTGGCCTTTACGAGAAAAGGGCGTCGGCAGCCATGCTAAACTGAATGTGTTCGACATGAGAATTCTGAAATTATTTTATGCTTGAAATCGCGTCGATAAGATTTGAACTCTGTGCAATAATAAGTGTAAATACACTTAGTGTAAATACGCACACACCACAGCAGACAAACGCATGAATATCGACTACTACGTACACTCTTATCTTCAACGCATGGATTTTCCTTTCCAGACGACGTAACGCTGTACAAATATTCTGCAATCTTGTTTGGTACACTGGTTGGAAAAACAGTCCTCTCTCCGACGAAGGACATCATCAACAACAACTTTTATAAGTAGTTTCGATCCCTCGCTGAATTCAACGAAAGACTCAACTTGATGTTTGTGTACTCGGAAGTCGTTCCAGTACAACGTAGTTGGAAACGCAGCCGCTCCGTTGCTGAGAGTCATTCTATTTTAAGTGGTGTTACGACTCTAAGTCTTAAAATAATATAACAGAAAGAAAGTGAAACCAACAATGCAAGTAAAACTAACAAGCAATTTATTTCTGGACAATTAAAGTGAAAATTCAAAAGGCACTTACAATAACGTGAATTAAAGTAAAAATAATCCAATAATCCTAAGTGTCCTAATCACAAGTCCGAAATATAGAATGTTCCGAATGAATTCAAGTAGTCTTGAATGTCCTGATGTGCTAGTAGTCTTGAATGTCCCCATGGATGATGTAATCTAGAATATCGTTGAATGAATTAACAGAAATCCGAAAGTCAAGTATTAATCCAATATGAGAATGAGCACTTTTCGTAATTCCAATGAATATTTCAAATAAATAATTCATCTCTCTGAATTTGCTCTGAATTTTCAAACCACAACTATAAACATCTGATTATTAAATGATTCTTCATAGACTGACCATTTGAACAAGAATGAAATATTGTCCACCAAAATCTCTCTATATAAGCATAAGTCACGTGACAGAATATTCTAGTATATACGTAACTCTAATGGAAAATTCCGCTGCGTACGTGATTTTTCTCACGTCAAGACATGGACAATAACAATTTAATTGTTAAATGCTATGTAAAAAAGACTGACCTTGAACTCAAATGCAGTACATATGTTGTTTACAAAATGACTAAAGTACAACTTACCTCATGGACACATTATAAATTCAATATACATAACAGTGGATTTTGCAAACAGTTCTGAAGAAGAGGAAGGAAACATCTATCACGCACACTGAGAATATTTTCATCCACATTATCTCTCATGTCAGTAAATCTTATTTTGACGGTGTGAATATTGGTATAAAAAGAGATCTTGAACAAGATATTATATTCGATAAAGCAAAACCGTCAGAGACTTGAACATTTATTTTTTTGCTAAATCACCCAAAAGCAAATACGATGCAAAATTCCAAGACAGAACTCGATGTGTTTGACATGAAACTCGATGCGTTTGACATGCCACTTACGATGACGACGATGCAATAATTCCTGTGGGTAGAATTCCAGTGTCATCCATTAAAACGTCAGCCCCCATCGAGTTTGAAATCAAAGGTCAGACGAATACTACATCGATCTGAATAAAAGTTACCTCAACGTGAAAGTGTTCAAAAACAACAATACTAATCCCGACCAAACGGCTACAATGACCCCGGCAAACAAGTTATTGCTTTTTTGTTGAGCTAAGAGGATTCGTACCTGAATGGACAACAGGCCAGCAGCAGCTTGGGCGCTTACCCTTACTGAGTCTATCTACATAATCTACGCACTCACGGAAAGGAATGCCAAGAACACACACCTCGATGCTTGTGTGGCCCTCATAAGTCTGATTCAGTACACCGACGTTTTTAAATGCCGACGTTTTCAACGCGTTGAACGATACGGTCTTGACCTAGGATGACAACGATCACAATGTAGGAATTAACGACTGACATGATAAAACCAGACAAGATTGTGGTTTTAAAATGGTGGATCGTTTGCACCTGCACTTGTAACTGTAAGACAAGTATTTCTTGAACGGTGTGGGTGTGCGTCTGATATTGAATCGAAGTAACACCTTCTTCTATCTGATGGCCAATACTAATAATCTCAAAGCCATCAGCGAAAAAGCGACACTCTATGTGCGACGTGTAGAAGTCTTTTACAGAGTAGGAAACAATATTAATCAGGCTCTAACCCAGAAACACTGCCAAGTATCCCATATGACGAGTGAAAGTCTAAACTTTCACCACTGCTGCTCGACACCGATTCAGAATCGATGGTAAATTGTTCCAGACCAAGTTACCTAAAAGTCTTTTCATTCACATCGTCAGCAATGCAACCCACAGCGGAGCTATTTATCACAATCCTTTCCACTTAAGTCGCTACAAAACACGGATAAAGACGGTCAAGAACAGGAACAACAGAAGCCACAACAGTCTCACAAATTAAAAGTGTGAAAGATGGAGGAAAAGAAAGAGACGGAAAAACAAAGAAACAGTATTGGCACAATGGATGAAGAAGAGAAGACCTTAGGCAGAAGTTTCTCTCAACAGAAGAGAATCAGGCTTCTGAGGGGAGAACATTTTTGAGGATGTCAAAAGTCGATCATCTCATTCAAGTAGAACACAACACATGTATGATCATCGCCCAAGATGAAAAGTTGCAGAATTTTCTGGAGAAAGCTTGGATTCTCATCTAAGAGAAGAAGCTCTTGAACGAGTGGTATAAAGACTTGCTGAACCATTACTGAACACATCTGATTGGCATTGAGACGATAAGCATTGCAAGTCTTTTGCATCAGGGTACGAATATTTCTCGCTCCTCTACTTACCTCACCGACTAGTTTAAGAAAATGTAAAGTCTGAAATCATCGCCTCTCATCACCCATGAAGTATGTGGGTTTGCAAGAATGAATACTTGGAAACTTCATTACCTCCTGACACACGGTTCATACGCATCACTCTGGAATCGAGTCGTCTGCACCAAAGACGAACTACCTCATCTAATACCCAAAGATGTTCAAGCCTACGTGATCAATACAGACAACAGTCATTTAGGGACACTGTCTACTTTCCGAAAGACAACGTGTTGAAACATTTTGATTCACATCCACCCACTCCCAACCCCCATCGATGACGATATCACAGACTTAAGAAGAAGTGCTTTTTGAAGCCATTGAAATAAAATGAGATTACAAGGATTCAATTGTGTGTGGATAACATTGTTAATTTTTCTTCATCATGAGAGCTTTGGATTCCCTTTGGAACTTTTAGTGGCTATGGACATCACTATGAAAAAGTAGAATGTGGTTTCATGATCATTAGGGTTTTCGCTTTTCTTTAGCTTAGAAATGTAGATGAGTTCAATGGCAAGATGAAACCGTTGTGGATCATTGGAATCGATGTCTTATTAACCAACATTGTCAACCGTGGAAATATATTTATAAGTAAAACAATTTAGTATGGTATTGTACTTTGCACGTTATCTGGCTTCATCTTTTACCCTATTTAGAGAATTTAGCCCATTTACATGAAAACTAGAGCCTGCCCTAATCCTCCATCTTCATTATCGTTTCATAAGTGAGATAGGTTCATGAGTAAGTTAGGCAGGGCCTATTAAAGTGTAAATTTTGAAAAAGCGGGCTTGTCATTTTGTCATTTTTAATATGGTTTAATTCGCTTTCTCTCTCTCTCTCTCTCTCTCTCTCTCTCTCTCTCTCTCTCTCTCTCTCTCTCTCTCTCTCTCAGTAACAATAGCACTAAAACATGCTACACATAAATATTACAGCAAAATATATGACCTGTAGTCTTGTTTTAACAAACTGCACCAATGCACTGATATCGAATTCATGAAGCACAGTTGAGCAGACAACAAAATATTAGACGTATATTTGTTTGTCTATATTATTTCAGTCCCCATTGATGACAATATTAACATCCGCAATGTTAAATTCACGTACTCTCCCAAACGAAATTCTCGCATGAGGCCATAGTGTCATCCGTAATAGAAAATTCCCATAGGGGACCCTTAACCGCAAATGTCAAATTTTATAATGCCCATTAGTGTCCCAGTAGTGTAAAATCCCGTAGGGCCTAATACCTGCCCCAAAACCGCTAATGTTAAATCCCATAGGTCGAATATCCCGTTCCAAATTTGTCGTAATGTTAGTTCCTATATGGCTCCACAATGCTCCACCCCCACCCACCATCACACACATACACACACACTCACTAATTTTATAGTTGTCTATGTAAAACAAATGTGGGTGTAATGAAAAATGTTTGAAATATACACTGAATTTCTGACACTTAATCTTGTAAAATTCATTCATGTTCACAGGTCTCATGCTAATCTGTCTCTACTGGGAACTCCACCATTTTCAGTCATATTGTGGAATAAATATCAATACAACACAGTAGAAATCATACAAAGAAGTCGATACAATATTTTATGGTCAAGTTACAGATATAATATTGTTTGGTTAGTTTTTAACGGTCCTTTCCACACATTATTGGCTCGTCATGCAGTGGAATGGGAGCTAAGTGCCTTTCCAAAGGATACATCGAGGCAGCCGACCCATTCTGGCCTGGGCTGATATCGAACGCATGACTCTCATATTACGAACTCGAAACTCTAACAACTAAACGGCAGTGGGTCAATAAACTGCAGACATAGATATGTGTTCTTAAGGGTCGAATATGGGGGCTTCTGTTTACACTTACCTTTTAATGATTTATACGTATAAAAAAGCCAGATTATTACGTTTAAAAGTGTTACCCTCATTAGAGTTGAAGCAGGCATTATCACCCACTCCCACACCACCCTACCGCCCGTGTGCGTAAGTGATGTGACGTAGTTCGCTTAGGATAACAAAGGTTTCCAAAAATGGGGAACAATGCTAATTTACCATCACAGATGCAACAATGGAGGTATAAGAAAATTGTTTACATGACGGATGTCTCTATGAGGCCCTTTGTAAATTTAACATTATGTTTGGGTCACTATAGACTCAAATGTGAATTTAACATGACGTTTGGGTCACTATCGATTCTAATGGAAATTAACTATACGTCCTAATTATAGCCAACAACAACACTGAATTTAAATAATAGTTGGTTATCGACTCTACTGTTGATTCATTTTGTCAAAACAATGAATCGAGTTATAAGTTCGGTGTCATGGTTTGTGTACTTTTATACTGAAGGAGGGTTACAATTGGGCCATATGGAAATTGAACATGAGAATGGAAGATCATGGAGAGACTGACAAATACACACCAAATTACAGACAACGCCTTCGCATAAAAATCAATATCTATATCATCTAATGTACCCAATAACCCGCCTTTTTATGTCTAATAAAACATCATAAAATGCAAATGTACACTTTTGAATGCAATACCAAGCAAGACTTTTTTAAGTTTTCTTTTCTAGGAAATGATCAACCATGCATTGATATTTCTGAGTTCTTTTTATTTATTCTTACTTTCTCGACTGTACAACTTTATAATTAATAAGTTGTAAAAGAACATAAATACTTTGTAACTTGCTGCACATACTAGCTCAACTTATTACATGAAATCTTGAAATTTTCATAAAGGGTGGATTCGTTTATTTGTATGTAATAATACGGTAAACATACTGGCTCGATGGAAGTATAGAAAATAAATGAGCCTGAACGGCATGCATTGAGGGAAACTTTACATATACTTTTATATTACATTAGTGACACAAGTTTTTCATAATTATCTTTTGATTTGTTTAGTCAGCTTGGTATACACCATGGGTATTCCAGAGTAGCTATGGTCACACATTCAAGTAGTAAGCGCAGCAGCGCGCACTGAAAAAGCCCAGGCTTTGACTACGTCCCCGAAGTAGCCAATCAGTTGCTGGAGGAAAGGAGAGAGACTCGGTTTGGCAAGGAGTCAATTACCCTCCTTGCCAAAAAGTAACTGCTATCATTCCGCGTGCCTTTATACATATGGTAAAAGAATATGGGATATCCTCTAACGGCCTACTCGTTTGAACGTTTGCACAACTTTCTTGAGCATATTCTCGACTAGTCATCTTTGCGTAAAAAAAAAAGATGAATGAGGCAACTCAAAAAAGTAATACGCGAATTAACGTTCACTGATACGTTTTTTTCTTCGCCTCCCGAAGGGATACTGCTACAACCCGAAACATCGCTAACATCCTGGCTGTAACTTAGTAAAATATGATAAACTTGGACTGAGATCGAAAGTATTTAGTGCAAATATCGCAACACCTACCCCTAAAATCGTTAGCGTAGCCCATGCGCAAGAACATCAATCTAGAAACACCCAACATACATTTTCTGTGCATATGATATCTCTTTTTTCTAACACTACTAACATTTTTTTACAACTGTTTCATTATTTTGTTTCTTACTGTGTCACTATTTTGTTTCTTACAACTGTCTCATTATTTTGTTTCTTACAACTGTCTCATTATTTTGTTTGTTACAACTGTGTCATTATTTGGTTTCTTACAACTGTGTCATTATTTGGTTTCTTACAACTGTCCCATTATTTGGTTTCTTACAACTGGCTCATTATTTTGTTTCTTACAACTGTCTCATTTTTTTGTTTCTTACAACTGTCTCATTATTTTATTTCTTACATCTGTGTCATTATTTTATTTCTTAAAACTGTCTCATTATTTTATTTCTTACATCTGTGTTATTATTTTATTTCTTACAACTGTGTCATTATTTTATTTCTTACATCTGTGTCATTATTTTGTTTCTTACAACTGTGTCATTATTTTGTTCATACAACTGTGTCATTATTAAGTTTCTTATTCTGTGTCATTATTTTGTTTCTTACAACTGTGTCATTATTTTGTTCATACACCTGTGTCATTATTTTATTTCTTACAACTGTCTCATTATTTTATTCATACAACTGTGTCATTATTACATTTCTTATTCTGTGTCATTATTTTGTTTGTTACAATTGTTTCATTTTTTTGTTCATGCAACTGTGTCATTATTTTGTATTTTACATCTGTGTTATTTATTTCACAAATGTAAAACAAATTATTTTGAATAGTTAAATATAGAATTTTCATATAACAAACATAATTTTACATGTGTGGAAAAGAAATAAACTTTTATTTTACATATGTAAATATCCTTTTTTACATGTGTAAAGTAGTATTCGATATATATGAAAACAGGAATTAATGTTACAGCAAAAATGCTATCCAATGTCAAGTGTTTTAGTTACAGATGGTACATAAAGAAATAAACACAAACGTATCTGCTCGCTTTCAAAGTTCCTACCCTTTAGTATCAAGATCCGTGATTCCAATATATGCAAAGTCTCTTCACCTATTACTTTACAATTCTATTTCATTCTTTTGAAACATGACATATATATTATGCCGTGTAAAGCTTAATGCCCAATGACCAGCTGCTAAACTGTTGCTTCCGAACCCTTATTTGCCCGTCTGCCTCGAAAAGTTGAAAATGTGAATGATTATAACTGTTTTCTTATAAGACATCCCCAAATGCAGTCCCATTTAATTTAGTGGCGGTTGGGTGTGAGAGAAGGCTATACTAGTTACCCACTGTGTGTTTGCAGTTTGTTTCATATATATATATATATATATATATATATATATATATATATATATATATATATATATATATTAGCACATATGCTACCATTGGTTGACAATCAAGCGACCTTACGGCGACAGCTGTCGCCCAGAGGATATATTTGTGTCTCCCAAAAGTAAAACAATATTCTCAAGCATTTCGGTTATTAGCTAAATGTATTAGCTGTTTATAAGCATGAATAATATAGTGAAAAGGTTGAAACTTATTTTAAAACCAAGTATATTAGAAAGGATGGGTAGATTTTTACATTTTTCAGGTTTGATTTTTATTTACGTTGCAACCTTTCAGCGACATTATGTTTTCTATGCATATTTCTGTTGAATGTGTATATATTTACAGGACTATGGTAAATTTTCAAATGCTTTGTTATCATTATCGTTGTTACGTATTTAATCATTCTTAGAAATAATTTGAAATACCATAACTACATGTATTGAAGTTAGTGAGCTAGGGTTGGACCCACTTCGAGGTTTAACCTCCCGTGGTCATGCATGCAAGTGCGACGCATACCTACAGTCACCTTCCTGACAAGTAGACCGGCATGTTTTGAAAACATAATGGCAGGCTTGCCATTAGATCAGGATCCCGCAGCCGCTGGCCTTAAAGAGAACCAGGACTTGCGAGAACCTGTCCTCTCCTAGAACCAATTTGAACACGGGGAATGTTACGAGGTGTTCTGATTATCAGATCCATATAACTAATGAGCCGAACGCAGTGACGCAGCTCAGATTTCACTGGATGATACACACCAGATCCTTTGTTAGATGTATCGTCAATTTGATCAGTGGAAGAAACTGAAACGTGGACAATATTTAAAAAAGAATGTGATTTTTTTAAAACTTTTGCCTAACCTGTAGACAAAATATTATGGTAAACCAGTGCACGCAATCTCTTTCCTTCCTTCATTAGAATGGTTCATGTATTTAATAATGCGTAAATGGGATGGTTTTGTTTTATTTCCTCTGGGTAATAGAGTTACAAAATGACATGTTTCGTTGCTTACGGTGCTCATTCAAACCTCGGAAATTATGTATAAATTTCTGTATATGCTCAATTAAATCATATAAGACACTAAAAAATGAATACATATTACTATGTGATCAATCTAAATTCCCATTTGGCAGATACATTCACCTCTTATTGAAGACAATTTTTAAAAAAAATATTGTCTATTTTTATCTGTGTCCATACAATCAAATTACATTAATCTTATCATAATTATATACTAGTATTTCTTTTAAACCACGTGAATTGTCGTTCGTAGACCCAAACTATTGACATGTAATCCGTATGTGGTTTCACATGCGTGCTCTTGTGTGTGTGTGTCTGTGTGTGCGTGTGTGTGTGAAGAAAGAGATGGCGGCAGAAATAAAGATTGAAAGAGAGGAATCTAAATAAATGGGTGAAAAAAGAGAGTTGATCACATAAAAGTCGGAAAGAAAGTCGCGGAGATACAATCAATTAGTTAGACAATATTCTATACTGTAATACATTTCATATAGTATGGTGGGGAACTCAAAGAGTATATTGGCAGAGAAAACTCGATCGCTAAAGAGTCCTCGATTTATGTACCAATACCCTTTTTAGACGCCACACCCTACGATACCCACTCTTCAGTCGACATTCACACCTCGGAGGGCGATATGTATGTTAATGTGGCCGCGGATGCTGCAGTCTGTGCATTTATTACCCGTTCTGTATCATATGATCTTCCGTCATAATGGCTGGTATACGTACGAATACTGCAGAAGTGCAAATTCTTTTTTATAATAGAAATTACATTGCTAAGCTTACCATTTCTTTCGAATTTCTGCATTTAATGCCAAATTTTCTCTCAATGTTTCTCTTATAATTGAAAATATTGCAAGTTGAGGGATTTTCCCTTTTTTATTTCTACCGATTGATTGTATAGGAATTTAACATACATGCGTTATATACTGTCCCGGATTTTATCTAACTTTGGACTGAAAAGAAAGATTTGTTGCCAAGTCGGTGGTGTCAACCTGTTGGATTATGAATTTCCGATTATTCCGGAGACAGACAGACTAGTTAAGCTCTGGTGTTCGTACGTCAGTTTTATATAAGCATGTTTAAAGAGATAAAGTTCTGATTAACTGTACAGAAATTACCAACATCAGGCCAGAATCCTGAATATAATAGCAAAGAAAGATGGAAAAGATTTCAGATTGTAAAAAGCTATTAAAATGTAATTTATAGGTTTCCATAACCGTCTAATACGTACGTATGAGCTCAATTTCACACTCAACGATTTTCTTTAATGCATTTTTTTCTTTGATTCTATCTCAGCTGAAAAATGATCGAACTGTTATCAGTGTGTATTTCCACCCTAGGGCATGTGTTCGTTTCACAAGCTATATGCGTTGATTAGAAGTTTTGTCAAATGTGCATAAATTGTAAAGTATTAAATATAAAAGTTTCGAATGTAACTTTGCCGTCAAGATGGCACGAGTGACCAATTAAATGAAGGGGATACAAACGAAGGAGGGAAGTTGGTCAAGGGTTTGAAATATAATTGTCGTATGCAGGCACTCTGTACTATAGCAGAACGTGGGAAAATATGGTATCAAGTTTTTGTTTTGATTATGCACGATAATGTTGGAGAAAAAGGCATGATGGATGGACGCAATAGCAAAACGGAGGGAAGATGGTTGGAGGAACGGAGGTTTTCAAAATACCTTTATAGCCTCCTAAGGAAATATTTAATAATCATAATAAACAACATAATAATTATTCCTTACTTACAGATAATAATTAAATTGAAATAGAGTATCGGATTCTAGGAAAATGAGCATATTTTTAAAAACCCTAGCATGATTATATTTCACGGTCGACAGGCTTACATAGGTAAGCATTATTGAAATTCTGTGAAGTAAAGCTTTAATAAATATGACAGAAATAGTGATACATGTAACGTGAAATAATCACTAACAATAACTTTATAAAATGAAGCCAAATAATGGACGCATACATTATTTTATCTGCCGCAAACTATTTAATTGGTTACCTTGTGCACTGAAGCATCTGTGACAGATAGAAATTCATTACTTGATTTTTTCAACAGCTAAAATTTAGATTCACTGACCAAATTATGGTATGCCTGCTGCAGAAATGACATCTCTTGATTACACAGACAAGTCTAGTGGTTTTTTTTTCAATTTTCAAGCTTTCCTAATTGGATTGTTTAAAATTACTTGTATGTATGATTTTCTGTATTATATATTGTATTATATTGTATGTACTATATTCTGTAAATCTAAAGCCAGAAACATTTTCTGTTAAGCAAAATAATGAAACTGAAACTTAAATGATAAAGTGTCAAAAATACCTCACTATATTGTTATATCCATGTAGTATGATCCTTGTTGTTGTTGAATAAGTTATTCAGAGACCAATATTAAATTAATTTATCTCTTCTCTGTATCCCTTACTAATGAAAAATTACAATGTTAGCTCAGTTTTATCCTTCTGTGAATTTCCTATGCCGAAAAGGTTGTTCAATTTTCAAAATCGTAAAACTTGGCAACCATCCTACCCTCTCATTATCAATGCAGAAGCAGCTTGAAATGTTTTCCTGGGAGCAGTAATTAAATATTTCTACTGATGAAAAACAAGTTTTAGCAGATCTTTGAAAATCGGGCGGGGGATGTGCAATATTTAGTATATTTGACAATTTTAATGGTTTTTGAAATGTGAAATGCTTGATTCACCCATTGAGGGACTCACTATCGTGCATCAACTTTCTTGCGAAAATTCAACAAATTATGAACTATAATGATATAAAAATGATATGTGACATTAAATCAAGATTTATAAGTATTGAAACACGTTTCTATAAGGAAAAATCCTAAATGTTACCGCGATAAACATCCACTATCGATTAGCGGAGTTGAGCAGATGCCGTGCCATGTGATTAACGTTATTTTCCTTGTTTCTAAAAATAGACGAATATTCAATGACTTCCTTTGTGTATTTTTCGTGCTGATAAATTTACAATTACCAAGTAAACGTTTTATAAATAAGAAAAATTAATATTTTTGAGACATAGGTGATTCTTGGTCATATCTTTCTGATAAAATGAGGGATATAAACTTAAGCAGTGACCACATATCTCTAATGTATTTCTAGCATAGAGCCTCGTTCCCAATTTCGAAGTTTGCTCAAATCGTCCTCTATTTTGGTAAAACCTTGATAAAAATTAACTGGACTAGTTAAAAAAATGGCATATTCCCTTGTATATTATCAAAAATCTTTCAACTGTACTATTCAAAATTTCAAATTACTTCATGTCGCAACCGCGCGCTGCAGAGCACATGTTTACAAGTGGTGGACCCGCTGTTACATACAACGGATTAGTGTTGATCGAACTGCGCTGTTGCTTTAATTTTGCGATTAAACTAATGACTTGCTACATATTTATTTTCTCGATTCATTCTCTCAGCCATATAAGTGATATTTATGGGTATAAAGACTTAATTTTGGCAGTACTGGGTATCTTAATCGGATTTGTCATGAAAGGCGTCATTATGCCATAAAGGGGTTGGCGTCAAAAAGCGTCATTGTGCCCTAAAGTGTTAATGCCTGGGGGAGGGGTGCTGTGAGTGCGCTGCACCGGGCCCCCACGACCCAGAGGGCCCCGAAAAAAAAGACATAGGAGAAAAGTGTTTTTAAATTACCAATTCATTTGAAAATTTAGACAAATGTGGACTTTCTACGACATTGTAATGAGTATGAGGACGGAGCCACCTTCTATTAAAATACCTTAAATAGTAAGTTTAATCTTTGAACTTGGGGGGGGGGGTGGAGGGCAAAATCTGTCACGCACCCGGGCCCCCAAAATATTGAATAATATATCATTATAACTTTGTTTATGTCTTCTTTGTCTCCGATGAAATTATTTATCAATATATCTGTACATACATACATACATACATACATACATACATACATACATACATACATACATACATACATACATACTACCTGATGGATTCTGAAAGCGGAACCCCGATATTGAGACCACCCCGCTTATGTAACGACTTTATTTTCACTGTATATGATACCATTGGGTGACATATTATTACCTTTGAGCGTCATAGATAAAAAATACCTCTGTTCCGCACATACACATTAGCATTTATGCTAAGTGGCCCAATGGTAGATCATATACCTGAACGTAGATCGTTTTACCATCGGACGACAGTAAATAGACGACACAAATATATGTTTTTCATTTCTCTTGTTTTACCCATTTTTCGTGCCTTTTAATATTACTTCCAATATTTCCCACAGAATATACCCTACGGGTAAAATAATGACTCATACATATTTCACTATGCAAAGATGTCGCCCAAAGGTACCAAATTATATGCTGTCGCCTAAAGGTAGAATTTGTCCTTATATATATATAATAATAATCACTTATATGTACTTATATATACCTTGATTTGTGTTAGAGAAACCAGCAATGACTTTGTATTGCGATGAGAGTTATTTATAGGGTCGCCGAGCGAGTGTGTCTGCTATGCATGAATACCCATATTCAGGACTAAGTTCCATAATTTTTGAGGTTGGATGCGCGATTGCTCGAGAGGATAGTGGGGTTGATACGTGGTGGCAAGGCGACGTGTGGTAACTCGCTGACATTCGATTCCCAGTAGGGTACAAAATTAAATATTTCTAACCTGTATATGATACTATTTTTCCATTTAAATTCACCTCATATTATCACGCATCCTCCTATATGATCCAGATATGGCACTTTGCCCTCTTTCTCTCAAAGGAATCCGGAGTGAGGGGATTTAATTACAGAATCACTTAGCGAGTGTGCCTACCATAGATGAAAGCCTATATTCACGACTCTGCCATAGATGAAAGCCTATATTCACGACTCTGCCATAGATGAAAGCCTTTATTGAATACTGAGTTACAGCCTATTTGGAGAATTAGCGCATGGTCTAGAATGTATGGTGTTGGTGAATGCAGGCACGGCGACGAGTGCCATAACTCACCTCAGTTATATTATGATTATGTAATTTTTTTATTTCTACCACAATCTCTGATAGCAGCTAAATTTGTCATACTTTTCTTCTTTTTGGAATAGTACAGTCTAAGATTCGCATTCTAGCTTCCCTTTGACAAACTAAGGCACCGGCTCTGAGACCTATATTTTGAACATCGCAGGCCGTGAAATGACATTTTCAATAAAACAAAGATCATAGATCATCAGATTTAAAATATGGATTATATTTATTTTTAACGAAAAATAACACTTGTGACCTTTTTATTTACATTAGTATATCACATGTACATGAAACTGGAAAATAGGATGACATATTTGTCATGTGATAATGCCTACCACATACTGACATTTTATTATTATTTTTATCTAGGGCGTGCAAGCTTGCACTGATAATTTGATATTGTAAGCTGCAAAGAAAATCTTACTCAAAATCTAACTGCTTGTATCAATTGAATAGTAACCCACAGCAAGTATGTTTAGAAGCTTATTCCATTATTTCATGGTTACAAATAAAGAATATAGACTGATGCACGGCGTCCAATACACAGCTGTCTCACTCTAACAAGCATTGTAGGTGAAAATACTAATGCTTACAGCGCTATTGTAATTAATTTTGAGTGAAATAGTTTCTCTTAAAGAGATTACTTTTTCTATCCCACTTGTGAAAGTACCCACTTTCCAAGATTTGCAGAAGCTTTGAAACAAACAGAACGAGATGCGGTCAGGCATTTATGCATTGCCCTACAAAGAGTCGGGTCATAAATAGAGTGTGAATTCCGTTTTTAATACATAAATACCAAAATATTAATAATTTTTCTAGAACAAAACTGCGTACATCTATATGAATTAAATTAATTAATTTTTTAACTTGACAAAAGGTCTCATTTTTCCAATCGGGGGTTTGTTGCTCGGCTTTTAGTTTCAGACTCGCAAAAATCATCAGAAATTTTCCCCGCTAAAAATAATTGTACAAATCAGTAAATACGTAATAATTTAGAGATACAGAAAGTTACAATAGACGTGATGGTTACTTTTTAATATAGAAATTATGGCTTTGTTTTGGTTTATGACTTTCTCACAGTGAATACAGAAACAAGAAAGGTAATTTTCAAAAATTGTCTGCCAATTTTATTCTCTAGGGATTACAATAAATTCTTGCTTTTTATAGAGAAGTTAATTTTAGATTTGAATTCAACAAATATATTAAACTCTCCTAAGACTTTGATTTACTTGTTGTTTGGTTGGATGGTTGGTTAGATGGCCGTTATGTTGCGTGGTTGGTTGGTTTGGGTTGCTAGCTTGCTTGCTTGCTCGAATGACTTGTTTTTTGTTTACATAAATGAATCAGGGTTCTGTATCGGTCGACGCGTAGATTATGTATACATTAAAATAGAAAGCACAGTTTTACAAATTGTGGAAACTAAACTTCATCCTTTGTGCGAAAGTTAACATGACTCAAAAAATATCATAGGAATGCAGCTGTTTGTATTAAATTTCATATTTAGATCCATAAGTTATAAGATATATACACTCGTTTACATTCAGTGACAGGCTATGTCATTAAAACAGGTCTAGTTTCCAGTTCGCAACAGAATTCAACAATATATAGTGATCTCTCGCGACACCGGCTCAAAGTGCCGGGTGGTATATACAATTTAAGGGACTGAAGAACCCCGGGTAGAAACCCATGTCGTTCATGGGCAAGATTTATTCTTTATTTCTATGGTGAATCACATGAGTGCATAGTGATAGGATTTTAACTGATCAGCCAGGTACGACCTAACAATCAACGGGACTTAAGGGTAAGTACCCTTAAATATTTTATATAATTCAGATCAGTTGAGTTCAGTAATGTATTTACTCGCTACCATATACTTTGTGATAGAGTGTACAATGGTTAGCTGGTCAGGACATCATGTAATGTTTGTAAATATATGAAAATGTGTCAGAAAAATTCAATCTTAAAAAATCTCAACATCCTTAATAATAGAAATACTCAATGGAGACTTCAGAATGACAATAAGTACAGGAATGAAGTAGAAATACTCAGTGGGGACTTCAGAATGACAATAAGTACAGGAATGAAGTAGAAATACTCAGTGGGGACATCAGAATGACAATAAGTACAGGAATGAAGTAGAAATACTCAGTGGAGACTTCAGAATGACAATAAGTACAGGTTAGTCAGAGGACGGAATAAGTTTGATAAATCATCATTCTAGAAGCAATAAATAGAGATATAGGTTAGAAAAGCCCTTATTTTATATATGATGCAATTCAAATTATGGAGAATTAACTAACTGGCGATTTATGAATTAACTTCAAAGCTGATGGGTCCTTTACTCTGAAAAAAAGGCCTTCCATCGTCCGCTCGCCTTGTATGCAAAAAAAATTATTATTATTATTATTATTATTATTATTATTATTATAAATTATTATTATTATTGGAAGTCTGCAGCAAATCAGCATTATCTCTTTTCTCAGTTACCACTACGCCACACACACACACACACACACACACACACACACACACATATATATATATATATATATATATATATATATATATATATATATATAAATTTCATACTGAGATATTGAAATACATCAGTGGGACAAAAATAAAATTGATATCGCCACAGTGGCGATACTACTTGTATCGCCTCAGTGGTAATATCACTTTTGGAACTACTTTCTTTTCCCATTTAGGAAATATATCTGCCCTTATGTATGTTATTCAGACCTGTATTTCCATATTTAGACCTATTTCAGTTTTCTTTTTCTGCTCCATCTCCATCTCCATCTCCACCCCACCCCCACCCCTCTCTCCATCTCCACCCCACCCCCACCCCTCTATCTCTCTCTCTCCATCAGGATGAACAGATCTTAAAATGTGTCAAGACTATAGACTTTCTAGAATACGTTTATGTAATCACTCCAAACAACAAAAAGTAGACTTCAAGTATTAACTTTTTATAATTAGTTTTCCATATGAATCATGAAAACTGTCAGTGACTCAACACACGTGACATGTTGCTATTCGATATTCTGTGCCACCCTTATAGTATCGTATACCTGTTGTAATCTTCGACAAACGGTACACTTATAGGAAAAACTCTTGATTAAATATAATAATAAAATTGTTTATATAGCGATTTTAACTCTCATCACAATCCTAATCATATCTGAAAACGATTGAGAGATTGGACATTGATGAATGTTGATTGCAAACCAAAATTAAGTGACAATCGAAATTTGGGTTCATCGTCTGTTACCGAACTAGACTGCAAGCTTGCCAATACCACAAAAAAAATTCACGTTTGAATACAGACATAAGCAAAAGAAAGAATCAAATTCGTTACAAGTTAACCCACAATCATTCAAATCTTTTGTTTAAAGATGTTACGCTCTGAAGTATGTCCGATACGACCCCTATGTGATGTTTCTATAGTTCTCCCACTCCAACAATGTTCACTGTATCAATCTGCGCACGCAAACTGTCAACGAACATAAAAATATCTTCATTTTTGTATAAGAACAGTCATTAATTTGACAAAATACACAATTTCAAGCATCACACGTAAAAGCTAAATTTGTAAAAAGTCACTGTTAACAAATTATCGTAAAATTTCGGAACTTCTTTTATCGATGTAGGAATGCAGTCGGTAATCGCTTTGACACAAAATGGAGAAGAAACAAATCCATGCGAATCGACGGTTTTTGGCTTAATAAATATATAATAAAAAGAAAATCTACGTTGTTTTGTTTTTTTAGCAGATATAAGGAAATATTTTACTTATCAAGTGGAAACATTTATGTTGCCACTCGTGACAATACAATATTTTACTCGTGAAATATTTCCTTATATCTAGTCAAAAAAGTATATATCGTCCATATAAATATGATTCCAATCTTCTAGCACCACATGCAATGAATGGATCAAAATACGGAGAATATCCGAAAGTTTGAAGTCTCTATCTCAAACGGTGTAGGAGGGATCGCGCCACAATGCTAGAGAACGCAGAGTGACATACGCCCATATCTTTCCTCTGAAAAAAGTGTGGATAATAATAATAATAATAATAATAATAATAACGATTTAATATACTTTTATCAATAAATACATTATAATTCTCCTCCACCTATTTGTCGTCGTCGTCCTCCTCTCCATCATCATCAATAATGTTGTCGATTTATTTTCCATAACGTATCCTACAGCCCTATAGTGACCATATATAATTTCCTGCGAAAAGATCTTTTTAAATTAAATTTTGTTATTTGTATACCCTTCTTAAAACCCATGTGAACGCATCGCAAATTTGAAAATGAAAACGTGTGCGGGCTCGGAGATGTAGAGTAGGCCTGATGTGCCCTCATGCATGTCATAAGAGGTGACTAATCTAGACATGATCTGTAATGGCACGATCTGTAATGGTTAAGTGGTTAGCGTGTCGGACTCTCGACTGAAAGGGTGCAGGCTCGAATCCTACCATCGGATCAGGCCGGGTCGGTTACCTTAGTATGTCCTTCGGCAAGGAACTTTACTCCAATTCCCTCGGCACTAAATAACCTATCTGTGTTGCTGTGATGTAAAACACCAAACCAATCCATACGTGTTTAGATTCGCACATGTGCAAATATGCACACAGTGTGCACGTTTTGTGCACGTGAACTGACCCCTCGACCGATGTTGGTATCTGTCAATCAGTTATTACATAACATATTCCAATCGACCTCTGCTTAATTTGATCGCCAGCTGAATGTGAATTTTCACCTAATCGAGTGGCCGACCAAGACCTTGCTCAACCCAATAGGACATATAGAAAGAATTTACTATAACACATACGAAGCTTTAACTCTTAGCAACTTCAACATTTTTTAGTTGATAGATAGATAGATAGATAGATAGATAGATAGATAGATAGATAGATAGATAGATAAATAAATAAATATATAGATATGCACATGAGTAGGCTAGATTTAAAACAGTATTTCCGAAGGGTCAATTTTCTGCTGGAGTATTTCAGGTAAAACCGCACATGTACACGAGCGGTTTATTAGTCAATATGCCAATAACCATCGTTAGCTTTATTATGTAATATGGCGGACATTTGTTTTTAATTATTCAAATATATTTGCAGTCAGAACAACTTCTGGTGTCATACCCTTTAACACGCCTCAGAAACATCCCGTGATAATACACACAGAAATATTTAGTGGTCGTGCACGTTGTTGTTATCGGTGGTGATGGTGTGGTTGTTGTTGTTGTCGCTGATAATGATAATCATGATGATGGTATGAGGAAAATGTTTAAATTTTAATTTGGTTTATAGCAATAATACTAATGATATTATTATTATTATTATTATTATTATTATTATTATTATTCCTGGCGCACTCGTACTAAAAGTGGATAATTCTTTTCCTTAATTACTTTATTTATTTATTTATTTATTTCTAACCTTTTAATTTTAATTGATACTTGAAAATTGTAATTTTTTCTTTATTTTATTTTAATTATTTATTTAGGTATGGCGAAGGGTTTTTTTTCCATTTTTACACACGTATTTTATTCTCTCTCTCTCTCTCTCTCTCTCTCTCTCTCTCTCTCTCTCTCTCTCTCTCTCTCCATAAGGATGAACAGTTCTTAAAATGCGTCATGACTGTAGAATGCGCCATTAAAAATGCCTATAAACGAACTCCAAACAACAAAAGTAGGCTTCAAGTTTTAATTTTTTTATAATTACTTTTCCGCATGAATCATGCAAATTATTAGTGACTGAACTTACATGGCCTGTTGCTATTCGAGATTATGTGTCACCTTTACAGTACCTGGTACACTCTACGACAAACGGACACATTTTTAGGAAAAGCTTTTGTTCATATAGTAATAAAATTGTTTAAGCAGCGATTTTAACTCTCATCACAATCATAATAATTTTTGAAAACGGTAGACAAATCGGGCATTGATGAGCATTCATTGCAAATCGAAATTAATTGAAAATCGAAATTTGGGTTCATCGTTTGTTACCGAACCAGACTGCAAGCTTGCCAAGGCCAAACATTCACGTTTAAATATCAGGATTAAACAAAAATAAAGAACCGAAATTCATACAAATAAACTAAGAATCATTAAAATCATTTTGCGCTCTGGAGTTTGTCGGATACGACCGCTCCGTGATGCTTATGCATTATCACCACTCCAACAATGTTTACTGCATCAATCCGCGTAAGGAATGTGTGAACGAAAATAAAAATCTCTTCATTTGCTTCCTTTTGTCGATGTAGTAATGAAGCCAGTATTCGCTTTGGCAGATAATGGGAAAAAAAATCCATGCATATCGACGGGTTTTGCCTTAAAAAATATATATAATAAACAGAAAATCTAAGGTTTTTTGAGTAGATATAAGAAAATACTTAATTCAAGAAGTAGAAACATTTTGTATTGTCACAAATCCGATCGTGACAATACAATGTTTCCCCACTTCATTCGTGAAATATTTCCTTATATTTACTCAATACACGTAGATATTCTCTATTAGTTGTATGATTTTGGTAACGACATACCATTTTTTTTTACAACAAAATGCATCGCTCCTCACATCGAGGCGTACATTAGTGTCATATATACGCAGGTGCAATGATCTATAAAGAAGGAAGAGATCACTCTACGGACCCACCACTCCTATCTCTCAAGAGTCAAATACCACTGGATTCGCAAAAATATGCAGCTTTTCTGACCTAAATAAGGACTATTGTATAAGTTATTATTATTTTTTCAAATGAGCATTAGTTCTCTAATATGTAACAATGCTGGGAACATTAAAGTTTTAAGTCCCAATGGTTCGCTTAATAACATGGAAAAGATGGAGAATGCTTCGTAAAAATGTAGGAAATATCCATAAATTCTATTAATTGCCTTAATTTTTCATACGGTACTGACAGTGCGATAGAGTCTTAAATTCAATTATTCGGAAAGAAGAAAACTAGGACAATTTTAGCTTCCATCAAAGATGGCTGATATATATATATATATATATATATATATATATATATATATATATATATATATATATATATGTGTGTGTGTGTGTGTGTGTGTGTGTGTGTTATCGGATATCTACCTCAAGTCCGTCATTTATGGCACCCGTCGCCTTGTCTGCATGCACCAAGTCCCATACCTTATTGACAATGCGCGCATCCTCGAAATGATGAAACTTAGTCGTAAATATAGGCTTTCATCCATAGCAGTCCATACAGATGGGTTTGTGACTGCTTCCCGTTCCCGCATCGGCGAGAAAAAAAACAGGAGGGCTACAGCCTTGTCTTTGCTTTTGCCTATGAAGTCCACAAAACTTGTAAATGCAGCTCCTGTCATAACAAGCTCTAGCACTTGTTGTGTTCCCTTATAATTGTGGATATGTTATCCATCAGAATTATAATGAAATAAAACTATTAAATGTCTGTTCTGTGCTAACTTACACTCAAGACTGGCAAGCTCTTTATTGCGAATCTTGCACAGTTTTTCATAGCGGCGAACCTCCTAGTGGGCCTCATGACTGCCAGCCTCAAGCAAGATCACTTTTGCGCTGGCTTCTTCAACTTCCGGTTTGGCCTCAACCACGGTACACTGTGCGACTTTTGTTTAGTCTCCAAGACTTCCACATGTGCCTTAAGCCCATAAATATATTTTTCGGCTTCTTTGATTTCCCTAAGAGCAATGTATATGTCTTGGGCTAGACCTGAGACTCTGTGACATTCGGCCCATGTAAGAAACAAGACATTATTGAACTTACTCTCCAGCCGGGTAGACTTAACTTCCTCTAGGTAAATATTCCTCATGAATTCATTTTTTTCCCTCATCTACTAATCCGTCTGAGTGGTCTCGGTTTGGGTCTGAGTGGGTTTTTTTTTTGGGGGGGGGGAGGGGTGCGAGCGATGGCAGACTGTGGTCCTGATATTAATATCCGCCAAGCAGTTCGTCTCGTGTTGCTGCCGAAGCTTTTGTAGAGCCAATCCACTCCGAGGGTAGGAGGGGCGAACACCTGTCAAAGCTTCATACTCGTCAAGTAGTGCACACGTTTGTTGTGAATGCGTTATTAACATTTCATTAGTATCACTATGGCAGACAATTCTCTCATTAATATTATTTATATTATTTAGTCTAAGCATACTCTCTAGAGATCCGGGCTTGGTACGGGGGAGCGGGATGGGTCTCTAGCTAAGAGATAAGCATATTCTATGAACATACATACTTTTTGTATTGCGGGGGGGGGGGGGGGCGAAACGGATTGTTTTGAAAAAGGAGACCTGCATGTTTTTGTCTGTCTTGGAAGTGGGAGATGGTAACGGTAGGCTTGGCGCAGCCGAATAGCTTGGTCTGTTTTCCTACCCTGCAGATCAAAACTTCTAGGGTAAAGCCACTTTTAGTCAGCAATGTTTGGCATGTAAAAATAAATGGATCAGAAATTTAGACTCAGGATACAGGACAGTGGTAAGGATCAGATAATTTTGTCACTATGGTTTCGTCTGCCTTTTTTTTATTGTAGTCGTTATACCAGTGGGTATCTTGCATTTTTGCACTTCATATTTTTAGCAGGGTCTTTAAAAATCAGACTTTAACTATATGCCTTAATGTATCAATTTCAGTCTTAGATCTCAGGTGTTAATGATATTTTGAGAGGTCTATGATGCTATCAAAATGTCAGGAGTGGTCAGATGGTGGATTGTGGGGCTATGTGGTGGTGGTTTCCGCCTTTATGATCCAGGTGCTTACCTTTGGCACAGCTCAGTGTATTGGAGTGTACAACGTGGAATTCTTGGATTACTTTGAAAACAGTGCTGCAGCCATTTCTCTGGTGGGATCCATGAACGCGGGTATCTTTTTGGGAGCAGGTAAGAATTGCACTGAATGTTACATGGTCAGAAAAGTTCAAACATGTTTCATAATATATCGAAAGGAATTGGAACCCACAGACAAATGTTTCAACAAAACTTTAAATATAATAATAACAGGGTTCTCACGCTATCTGGAAGCTGGTATAAAAATCGGGAGAAATAGTTTTATTTGCAACTGGGAAAAGCCTTTTAATTTTGCAAATATTGATCAAGGTCGGAGAAAAACCAGGAATTTTAAGCTGCCACTTGATCGCATAAAAATATGTAATTGAGTCATAACTGAAATGATAGTTAAACTTACCGAGTTCTTACTGGACTTTTCGGGGGTTGCTGCACTCAGTAGTCAGTTGAGGTACAATTGCAGTATGGATCATTTGGGTGCTAGTTCTAAACATATTTGCATAGTCAATCAAAACGTTCATGCAATCTGCATGATCAAGTAGACTGGTTAACCCATAATCAGCTCCGTATCTGTATCTTTTCTTATGTAGAACTTATGAAGACCAGTATAATGTCATATTGTACCAACATTCAGACATGTTGACTGTGACATGAGCTCACGAGAAGGTTGAGATAAAATAAAAATAAAGCTTATCTTCCCCATTCCCCTTTTGATATGTAAAGTCAAAATGTATTGTGAGAAAGTTTGCTAATCATTTGCTAGTGCGAACTGGGAACACAGTGTTAAACATCATCGTCAATAAAAAACTTCGCCAACACTCCCACCTCGACTCGCCTTTGCAGTGAATTTTACTATAAGACCTTGCACAATACATGTATAATAATTTACATGTCACAATACTTTCACTTTGGGCTCCACTTTCATTATAAACTTGGTCAGTTAATTGAAAAAAATTAATTACAAATTTTTGTCAACTTTAAGGTGAAACTTTGTCTATGTTTTAAAATTGTAAAGTGCTTATCACTAAAAAAATAGATTTCCAAAGAAATCTTAGTAACTATATGTTTAGCATCATCTGAATCAGGTCTTGATATTTAGTCGTCGCCTAGCCTTATTACCATCAATAACAGGACCCTCCAATTTTCTGGATACAATGTTTTGAAAATTTATAATAATTTAAATAGTACAAAAAAAAAACTACCGGACATCAGGCAAATTTTTTAACACCAAAGAAAAATGAAAAATTAAAGTTGGGATGTAAATCAAGGAATGTTTTACTTGTACTCAAAACAGGTGATTGAGAAGTCAACCCTATGGCAGCGAAGCTGCTTTGATTACCCTAATTATAGCATGGCTTTAACTGAAGGCAACAATAAAAGCAACAATCTCCACAGCTCGTGATCAAACAGTTTCATAAACAAAGCAAGCCACAAGCTTGTTAATGGTAATGAGACAGGAAATGCGACCTTTCATCTCGAGGCATTTGGTGGAATTAGTTGACGAATCACTTTGATACGCGTAAAATCATTAGTGTTTGAGCCAACGTGTGATTGCAGGCTTCTTTTATATTTACAACAAGGGAGACAAAACACGTTAATTCATTTTGTCGCTAAAGTGGAATAACTTGTGTGATATAAAGTGTTATATATGTAACTAAACTGGATTTACATTTATTTATGATAAAGCAATTAACATCTCCTACATGCGAGTTTCACAAATTCTTGTAGTTTCAGTCTTATTCAGTGGCATATTTCCACCTGTTAACCTCATTGTGGACGTAGTCAGTTTGGTCTTCATACCTACACTCATAGTACAAATAATGGTATTCAGCAATTTAATTCCTAAACCGGTCTAAGTGATTTGACTCCATACATATGTAGGGAAATTATTTTCATATTTGGAGTTTTGGTATTGAGACCCCTTCAAACATTTGTGCAGGAAAATATGGATTAGTTTTCAGATTTTCAGAGGCAAGATAATATGAATAGATGTATACTATTTATTTGATACAGTCTGCTGTTATAGATAATAATTTTATTATGAAACAATTTCTATATTAGAACTGCGTCATGTTTGTAGAAAAATTTCTAGTGAAACTTATCACCAGGAGCATTGTACGATGAACAGTGTGTCATAGTTCTACGATAAAGAAGAAAAGCAAATACCACAAATGCAACCAAAATTCTTTATTTAAAAAGAACACTTAAACAATATCATTTTAGAAAGGATATAATGCAACCTAGTATACCCATATAGACCACTTCCAACCAGCATGTACTTACTGGGCTAACCAATACACAATCGTGACAATAATAATAGTATTTTTCTGGACCAAATATTCTGGAAAATGTATAATTTTCAGTAGTACACGAATTATTCAGACAGAGAGAAAAGTAATTATTTTTATTGTCTGGATATCTAGGTCAATGACGCTTATTCTTCTCAAGTACATTTCCTTGTGTAATTTGGCTCTTATATTGCAGGTTTCATTATTAATGTTCTCCTTGAAACTTAGAAAACCTTTTTGATACAAAATAAGCTTTCATAGCAGTAACACAATTCCTGTAGCTGTTGCCTTGCTGACTTTTTTGGGGGCGGAATTATCCTCGTCAACATTAGAAAATGTCATCCTTCCATTACATAGAACGTTCTAGAAAATCTAGATCAAAAAGGACACAGACTCATTCAGACTTCCACGCCATAGGCTCATACCCGTTAGCCGTCTTTAATTTTCTTGGACGCCATTTTCTTTTTAAAACGTGTTCAATTCACTCTCGGAAAAATGCCTTTTATCATGTCCGAAGACGCATTCTGACACTCAGATCTGTTTTTGTATAGTATTAGAGTGATAATACCCTCAGTCTTCTGTAATTTGACTGTTTGTTTAAGCTCTCTTGTGAGATTATAGGCATATATTGTGCCGTTTTATCTAGCAATGACATGTTATCTTATACGCTTCTCCTGGCGATAGGGTAAGTAATAGCTATTACTATTGGTATCGAATTGTATTGTATCATTATTACGATTATTTTGGATGTTTCCAGAATTTTAGAGAAAGTATTGTCTTTCATATCACGTCCGAAATTTTTGTTACGTCCTATCTTCATATATATATATATATATATATATATATATATATATATATATATATATATAATTTTGATGGTGCATTAAATAATAAAATACGATGAATCCATGAAATGATCTTATGAGGTCGCACACCATTCATTATCATGAATATTGTGCTTTGGAAGGTCTCACAACACTCATTATCATGAATATTGTGTTTACAGAAGTCTCACGCCATTTGTTATCATCATCAATATTTGTGTTTATTGCTGTCTGTTTCATGATTTTTTCTTTTGCCGGAATAATAAGTCGCAGGGTGTGGAAAAGTGCGGGCATTAAAAGGATCAAATGGGACAGACACCCCACCCGCCTTTCGTACAATAATTAGGCACATACGGAAGAATGTCTGTTTGGTTACCTATACTCAGACGAGGCCTGGACCTTGCCGAGATTCGGCGAACATATAAGGGGAGGAAAAAATAGACCCTTCTTCCTTTTCGTCTCGTCGATCCCAGTTGCATATGGGATCCATCTCTGAGTCTCTTGGAACTCAGAAGAAGAAGACTCCTTGATCCCATTAGAGTATGGGATCCTTCTCAGGGTCCTTAGGCGCTCAGAAAAAGACCGCTTTGGTAGAGAAGTGCACTCTAATATCCCATGAGGATATGGGATCCTTTGTTGGGTCCTATAAGACTCAGGATAAGACTCTTTATTCCCATGATTGTATGGAATCTTCTCTTTAGAGAAGTATGAGGTCCTTAAGAGTTCGGTCCAGGGTCCCTCCTAAGACAGTGAGTGCTCTTCCCAGTTAGGGCGCAATCAGCACCCTCTCGGGCCATCAGAGCAATAAAGGCGACGAGCAGTTAGCGCTGAGTAGGGTTCGTCCATCAGATCAGAGTCTCCTAATAGGTCAAAACCGGTCACTCTACACCGCGCACCGGTCATCGGTCTTCAAGTACTGGTCACGAGTCATTACAGGGATCGGGTCACCCCCTCCCCCTCGGTCTCTATGCTACCGATCAATCCTGTTGCGGACAGGGAGTGGGCGTATAGGCGTCCGGCTAGGAAGGGAATCAGATAGGCAAACCTCTATTTCCTATGTTCCCTTTTTAATTCATATGGGATGTGGGGCAATCGTATCAGGGAAGTGAATATTCCTTCCCATTTATGGATGCCCATGCCTTGGCGTCAAAGCGGTATTGATGTTGCGGATATGTAGCTACATCGTCTGCTTGCTTGGAGTCAAATAGAAAGGAGGGGGCGGTCGTCTTCCATCAGACGATCGAAGAAAGATGAGGAGCGTTCTCGTCCTTATGCAAACTATGCTACTAGGGGAAATCCCATTACTCCCCATGAGGTGTTGTAGGTCGTGGATGCCCATACCCCCCATGTCTCCCATTCAATACTGAGACGTAGGGTTGAAAAGTCCCGCATCCCCTCAAGGCAAGTGCAGGACTAAAATATCCTGTCAGTCTTGGTGGACTCTAGTGATTTCGCCGAGGAACAGGCTGGGACGGCACCTGCTCCTCCCTTCGGCTCCCTGCCTCCTACCACCCGTCGATTCAGGTGGCAGGGGAGGAAGAAGTCGGGTCTTTCGATAAGGCAAACTTTATTGCCTTCTTTCACCAGATTTGTGTCCCAAGCCCTCGGGCTCAAAGGATAAGAAAATCCTCTTTATTTTGGAGTGACTCACAAGGGATGCATCATGCCTAGACTTCCTCTTTCTTCCCTATTCGGTTATGGTCTGGGAGCTCTCTCGTAGGTTTTAGAATGATCAGGAGTTCGCTATGCATCATAAGGGACGGTCTGCCAATTCATTTTACAGCTGAGACCGCTGTTCTCGGCGGCCAGCTACAGATTGCACTCTCCTGCTTGACCCTTAAGCCCCCTCCCTTGGACGATGAAGCGTTGCAAATGGGGATGTCGACGGGGACCTAGGCTCGCCTTCCAGTTAGGACACTAGAGGTGTTGGAGTGTAAGACTAGGTCGCTCGTCTCCATAGCCTTCCATGCCGATCTTTTTGCGGCAGCTTCATTCAATCTTCTGAAGGAGGAACCATGTTTCCATCCGTAATGCAGCGCGCTTGCTGGAGGTGGTTGCCAAAACATCGAGGCATGCCTTGTCCATGGTAATGGCACTATCAGCGTAGTTGCTGCACATCCGCAGGGATGTTGCTCTTGACACATTGAAGAACTTGCTGGAGGACAGTAAGATCCTTCTTAGGGCTGTTCCTTTGGAGGCAGAGACACTCTTCATTCTCTGATTGGTTTATCAGGGCATGAGGGACCAACAACAGCGGTCCCTCTTATCCGCTCTTGGTCGAAACCGGCTAGAATGCGCTCTCATCCTGATCTCCCATCGGATCCTTCTTCTAAATTCTTTAAGAGGATGCAGCCTTAACAGTCCAGGAAGCAACGCCCATTCAAGCTTCCCTCTACCCTGTCTTTACCTAGAGGAGGCAGCCGGAAGAGCCCAGGAAGAAAGTTTGAGGGTTCCTCCCCTTTCCCTAGATCCTACGGACTTTCTTCCTCTCCTGCCATGCACCGCTCTTACTTGGAGAACCGTGGGTGTTTGATTAGCCCTCTTTTAGATGTTTGGTCGGGCATCATGGAAGATACGTTAGTCCTTTCTATTTTAAGAGATGCCTACCGGCTACGTTTTCGGGAGCACCCTCCTCTTCCAAGGACCCCCATCCTTTTACTACTGTCAAAACTGGTTCAGATAAGTGAAGAGGTATACACTCTTCTGCGGAAGGGCGCAATAGAGGGGGTGGAAAGCAATCAGACTTCGGCCTTATACTCCGTGATCTTCAGAAGGGATTACACTCCGTGTGCGCCATTTCCGGGCAAGAACAATATTCTGGAATACAGTCTGTCCAGGAGAGGCAAGGTAGTTGTCTCTGCATCAGTCCGTAGCTGAGTCCCTGTTCAGACTTTAGGGGAGATCCTTGGTGGACTTGTTCGGGACGAGACTGATCAACACGCTTACCTTTAACGTCTCCTCAGTCCCAAATCAGATGGCTTGGACAGTGGATGCCTTCAGTCTAAAGTGGGATCTTCTGTTTACTCACGCCTGCACACTCTTAAGAATGATTCCCACGTGCCCCACAAAGTCTGGACTTCCACTACTCTGTTCATTCGGATAGCCCTCTGTGGCCCCGATAATTGTGGCTCAACGTTGGTAGACCAACCCAGGACTTTACCTCCGAGGAGGGACCTGCTATCTCAGCACAGGGGGTCTCTTCTTCACAGCAGCACAGAGATTCTCCACCTTCGTGCTTGGCTCATCTCAAGTGATCAATCTGCCAAAACAAGTTTTCGAGCAAAGTTGCCAACTGCATCGTCCAGGCTAAGAGATGGTCTACGTCCAAGGTTTACGGTGCAACGTGGAGAATCTTCTTTGATAAGTGCAGTAGGGAGCGTGTTGATCCTAGCTGTCCCTCTCTAAATGCAGTGGAGACTGTCTCATCTTCTTGCTCGAATAGAGAGAATACTCGGTATCTGCTATAGGGCAGCCCTGTCTAACACACTCAAGTTCTCAAATGGTCCATCCATTGACTCCGATCCTCATCTATCAGAGACCTGCATCATGCCCACTATCGTCTAGACGGAATCTCCCTTGTGATGTGTGGGCCTTGTCAAAATCCCCCTATGAACGTTGGGTGTAGTTTTTTTTCGAGAACCTTACAATTAAAAGTGTCTTCCTGCTCTAGTTAGCATCCGTTTTTGAGGCCAGCAGCCTCCCTCCGAACTGGAAAATTTTGCAAGGCAATAATGACAGGTATTGCATTATTGCTATTTAAATGTAATTTCTTCTCCTTTTTGTTGTTGTTGTTTTTGTGTGTGTGTGTGTTGGGGGGGGGGTAAAGATAATTTTAGTAATGAATACTTACCTGCCACTATTGCAAGACTCCCTTCTCCCACCCCGCTCTGATGTCCCTAAAGTAGTCTGAGTCCACGTAAAAATAGGACGTCCACTGGGCATACGCATATGGTGTGGGAGAGTCTGTGTCCTTTCTGTTCTAGACTTTCGAGAATGTTCTATCGAATGGTACTATGAATATTTATATGTGGACGAGGGTAATTCTCCATCGGAAAAGGTAAGCAAGGCAATAGTGACAGGAAAGTAATACATTATTAAAATTTATTTTAATTCCACCTCCCCCAAAAAATAAAAAAAAATAAAAAAATGAAAAGATACATATCTTCTTACCTACAAGGCAACTATTTTCTTAAAATAAATAAACTTGTCAACATCGCCACTGCATGAATAATTTGTTAGTATTATTTGTTTCACCCATGCATGACTGTAAAGGGCCAATTGTAAGCTCTGTGCCTCTCACACATATGAATATATTATAACTCTTCATTTGTACGGAAAAAAAGATAATAATATTTCGGAAAATTATGTTTAAAATATTTATATAAAAGAAATGAGCTTTTGATGCAATAGCTTGCTTCCTTGCCACCTGTCATATTTATCATAGCAATATTTTTTGGAATTAGATCAGTTTTCCATGTTGGCCTCGAGTTTGGGTTATGTATGTATGCAGGATTAGATGGTATACTGAAGAGTCTATTTCTTTCGTCTGAGATAAACTGATAGCATTGAATGTGAACATGTCCATTTGGTATCAGGTCATATTAAACTTTAATGCATGTGAATTCCATTGGAACAAGGCTATTTGGTATCAGGCCACAACAAACAATCGTTTTCTTCTCATGTTTTCATAAGTTACAGCTGGTATAATTAATTCTGATACAGAACGTCTGCAAATGGAAACATATTAGACTCACCATTAGGATAATGCCTATCGAAAAGGTTTAAATTCTAAGATTATGTATAAACTTCATTAATTGATACATTCATAGTACTTAATCAAATCTATATAACTGTCTACATTATATATATATATATATATATATATATATATATATATATATATATATTCTGCTATTTTAGTTTGTAATAGAGACATATGTATCTTAATAGTCCAGGTTTATGTATCGTTTTATGTGTTGTTATTCCATGCTATCATTGCATCAAAGACGCTGTATATAACTGTGGCTAGAACGTATGTACGTTTCACGCCATGACATAATTTGTTTATAAAGTTGATCTCCTAGAAACCATAGGGGTTTAACGTCGTAAAGAGTTATTTGACTTAAGTCTGAAGAAGCAATAAAGAGAAACTGATCACAGATTTTACGTGTTGGTGTTGTTTACTGTAAATAAACATTCAAAAATTCAGACAGTAAGGCATTATTCCTTGTAGGACTGAAAAACTTGCATCCAGATATACAATGTTTAGTAACATGTAATAACTGAGTTGCCACTTGTCAAAAGTTAACCAATGGTTTGTATGAGAAATTTTATTTCATGGTCATCCAAAAATTAAAAAGTCTGTAAACAAAGTGCAGAGGAGATAGATTCATAGAAACATATGTGTTTGTCATATTACTACTAATTACTTAATTCACCAATAACCTATTAATGGTGTGTGAGTTGCAATGGCCTGCAGTAAGATTCATGTATATAACACGATGAGAAGTCACAGTCTCCCTACTAGGGGACTTAACATTTTGGAACAAGTCAATTTGGGTCAATAAAATTAGAATAGACTCTCTTTCCCATAAAATGCGCCCCTTCTTCTTGATAAACTTTTCAGACACTTTTTAACTTGTTAATTTGTTCTTTCCATTTCTTTCCTTCCACATATTCTCTATCTACCTCCAATCGTACCATAAACTGGAGGAATGATGAGCATTTTGTTCATATAAATATACCCCCTCCTCTCTTGAATATGACGCTACTCCATAATGAACATGAGTCTATTGTCGTAAAAGGTGCATACCTCTTCTGAAAATAGAGCGAGCACAATGATTTGTAAACATGCATATCTTATGATTATGACCATAATTTGTACTAAGTTTCACACCAATATACTGAAAACTGCAAGAGTTGCTGAAGTCACAACATTCTGTCATATATGACATCTAGCTGTAAGTCAGAAGGACAATAACTCTAACAAAAACCAGGGGAGCACAAAGATTTGTCAGTAAGTTCATTGCTAGAAGATACCCATAATATTACCAGGTTTCATAGTGATCCATAAAGGCTGCAAGACAAACCACAGGACTAACTGTGCAAGCCAGATTGTGTCATATACTTCATTAAGCTGCACGACAACAAGGGTAATAACTCTAAACAATATTGTGGGAGTAAACCGATTTGTCGCTATGCACATCTTCAGGTGATAGCCATAATACTTATCAAGTTTCATAGCAATCCATTAAAACGTGGAGACTAATTCCTCTCACAAGATTGTACCGCACACTGTATTAAGCTACAAGACAAAAGGGCAATAATTCTAATAAAAATTGCAGGAGCAAAGTGATTTGTCAATATGCACTTTTTCAGGTCATGACCATAATATTTACCAAGTTGTTTGCTAACAGAAACTGCAGTACTAGTGGTGCTAATGAAATTGTATCATACAATGCATTAAGCAACAATACAAAGACAATAACTCAAGTAAAAATTGCGAGAGCAAGGTGTTGTGTCGATATGCGCATCTTCAGATGATGACCATAATATTTATCAAGTTTGTAGGCACTCCATCAAGAACTGCAGGACTAGTCATAATAACATGATTTTGTCGTACATCTCTTTAAGCTACTAAACAAAAAGGGAAACAAGTCTAAAAAAAATCGCAGGAGCAAAGTGATTTGTTAATATGTTCATTAGTTATGTCTCCAAGTATATTGTTACGTGTGGTACATGGTGGTATTAGAACATGATGAGGGTAATTTTGGTCTGTAAATATTAATATTGACACTATCTACAGAATAAATACAAGTTTAGATTTTCCTTTTGAAATCGAGGATTATTATTTAGAAAAAAGGAAGTCTTGGTTGAAAATACTGATTTAACAAATGTGGACAGTGCTATGTCGATTCATATTTTGGGGTACAGTAGTATATATTATACAAGTGTAAAATCTTTCATTATACAAACACTGTTTCCCTTGGTAATGTATTCTTTCTCATGACACTTTACTGTTAGTCATACAACACATTAGTCAAATGATTGGCTACTACATGCAGAATTCATTCCATGCCCCTAATAAGGAACGGACTAATTTTGCCGGAGTTGTGTTTTTTCCAGAGAGAGAGAGAGAGAGAGAGAGAGAGAGAGAGAGAGAGAGAGAGAGAGAGAGAGAGAGAGAGAGAGAGAGAGAGAGAGATTATATTTATATATTTATCTTCCTGATAATTGAATGTAATGGAGTTCTATCAAACCAATAGCATTAACCCATGTTTACTTGTAAGAGTTTGTATTTACAGCAATAATTTGGCACACTATACTGAATTCTCACACATAACACTAAAAAAATGTATCTGTGAACACTGTATTATCTGTAATTGTTTGTACTTCTATGAAGTATAGGAGAGTTATTGGGCTACCCCCATCATTTTACATTAGTATTGGCATCTGCACTGATATAAGCATATGCATATGTACATATCACTGGATCTCAACAATTCTTTTTTTTTTCCATAGGTCATGGGCAACAGTTTGGAGTGGGTTTCATAGCACCTACCTCCTGCAGAGTGGGCTGATGGGGCTAACTTTGTACATACATATACATTAGTCGCACATTTTTGCTTAAGTGTTTGCATTTAAGTCAGGTTTCTTGCACACTGTATAAATATTGTTATGTCTGGAATTATGAAACTTGGCGAGGGGGCGTATTTTGATGATTACACCTTCATCACAGAAGTAGATCTATATAACCTATATTTCACACTTAACTGATCTGGTTTAAATTTTGTGTTTTAAGTTTATTTCTTAAACTCTATTCATACTAGAAACATCAAATTCAATTGTATTTATTCATTTGTATTAGCATCACACCTTTACATCAAAAGAAGGTCATTGTGAGCTACGTTTCGAATTTTATTGGGTTAGGTTAAGTTTTTGCATTTAGCTCATGACCACATAGGTTTTTTGCAGCCTGTTATACTTCTAAAATCCTAAAAATTGGTGAAAGGTTGCTCATCTTAAAAGTAGGTTACTGTGACCTATATTTTATGCTTCACTGACTTTGGTTAGATTTTGAGTTCAGTATTAAGAACTTGTTTCATTCCAGTATCATCAAACTAGATGATTGTATGCCTTACAAAAAAACGCCACTATGACATACAATTCACATTTTACTGGCTTATGTTAAGTTTTTTAAGTTAGCTCATGACCACATAAGTTTTGTACATCCCGATAAAATACTGTTATACATGGAATCATAACTCTTGGTGAGAGGATGCATCTTGATGAGCACCACTCCTTCATTTCAGTCGTAGGTCATTAAGGCCCTAATTTTATGCATCACTGACTTGGTTTAAATTTTGTGTTTATTGTTAATTTCTCATGCACTGTTCATGCTAGAATCATGAAATTCATGATGATATGCATCTCTGTTACTACCACGCTCTTGCAACAAAAGAAACTCATCGTGATCTACATTTCATCTTGGACTGGCTTTGGTTAAGTTTCTGTATTAGTTCATGACCACTTGATGTTTTGGCATGCTATATGCATACTGTCCTACATAGAAACAGGAAACTTGGTGAATGGGTGCATCTTGATAAGTTCTATTCCCTTATTAAAAAAAGGTGATTCTGACCTATATTTTACTCTTCAATATCTTTTATGGAAATTTTATGTTTAAACCTCATTTATTGGGTGCAGTTTCAGGGCTCAAAATTCATTTCAGTAAGGTAGCATTTAGCTAGTTATAATTAGTAAATTGCTACCTGAAAAAATGAAGTAAATTTTTCTTACTAATGATATTTTGTGTACACATTTCAGTTTTTGCTAGTTGAAAATATCACAATGTTGCTAGTACTGAAAAAGTTAATTTCGTGCCCCGAGTTTATGTTCCAATCGTGAAACTTTTTAATAGGATGCATTTATGTTAGTACTACAACCAAAGAAGGTCACTGTGACCTACAATTTATGATTTACTAACATGTGTTTATGGCCACATATATTTGTTCATGCTATATACATCCAATCCAACTTATGAGGTTCTCTCTGACCAGTGCAGTTGGAAGTAGCAATAGATATGTTTATTCAATATTAAAGGTTCCATATTAAGGATTGTATAGGTTAACTGTGTATTGTATGTGTGAATGAGTATAGGAATTGGATGAGTGGACCGCATTTTGCACGCTTTTCATGTGAGGTCTCACCAGTAGTGGCTATTCATGGTAATTATCTATGTATGAACTATCTTTGTACTCGAAGCTGGCACTGCAAGATAACTCAAAGCTTGTGACTTTCAGGTGAGGTGTCACCAATAAAATCACGATCATTATTCTTGCGTGAACTATGCTTGTACCACTGGCTTGTAATACTGTCACGCCAAGGTTACTCAAAGCAAGTGACTTTCACCCAGTAAAATCATGCTTCTGTGGGTGGCCAATGAAATTAGTTTCTTAAGCTGATTTTAATGTTCTCTTTTATTATAATTGTATGTATTTTATGCCCTGTCACATTAGGTAGGTATGTTGATTGACTGCTTTAATGGTATGTCAGCACTATACTGAATATATAGAGCCGATAAAAAGTTAAATTTTACATTTTAAATTGATTAAAAGCTAAAATGCAAAGAAATACAATTGGAACATAACACTTTAATTAGAAAAGGTGCCAGCATTTCTTTCACAAGATCACTCTAGTTTAAATTTATTTTCTGCATGATAATTAACATTTGCAATGGCTACATCTTTGTAGAGGTGAGGTACAGCTATTTGTATTCGATCTGGTCTGTAAATTATATTTTTAAGGGGTGCAAATAATTTTAGGTATGAAACTATTATTTTCTTAGGTACCTAAACTTCTGCAAAAGTTAAAGAAAATAGTTCTCTGCACACAAAAAATTGAGGACAAAATATTTTTTTTTATTCAGAGTGTATGACAAATTATAGTATGGAAAATTAGAGATAATATAAACACTTTTTTAAATTGTTAAAACAGGGCCAATAGCCGGTCTCCTGATGAACTATCTGAGTCACAGACAAGTGGCATTGATAGGGGCAAGTATCAGCTCTATTGGACTCACATGCTTGCCATTTACTCCAAATGTGGAATACATGTATTTCTTCTTTGGATTCCTCACAGGTAAGAAGAAAAGTGTAGAGAGGCTCTCTATGAAAAAATGTTAATTCTTATCCAGGGTTCATTCCAGTAATGGAAAAATTGGGACCCAATGACATGTACTAGATCAGAAAGTGGGGTCTTTTAGAATGAAAAAAAAAAAACGGGTTACAAATATTCTCTCCTATTTATTCTGTATTCAAGAAATGTAAACATATATCATTACCACAGCCACTCACATCATGGATATATTCATTTTTGCAGTAAATATTCACTTTTCCAAGTATTGTATACTTTAAATCAGTCATTGTGTACTCAGACTATGGCGTGGTTTTCTAAAATTTCCTTGTCAATTTAAGTAACAGTGTTCACTTTTCAGGACACAGTTATTTTAGTGGACAAGGAAATTGTAGAAAACCGTGCTATAGGCAGACTCAACAATGACTGATTCAAAGAAGATAATTCTGTAAAAGTAAATATTTATTGCAGAAATTATTAAATCCATGACTCAAACACCTGTGGTCATTATCAGCAACCATGTCACAAGCTTTTCATGCAAGGATTTTAAGTCCTCAAAGCGACTACTTTGTAGATACATGCAGGAGTGTTTATACTGAAGATGTCATCTTCTCTTCTCTACATTTTCTATCAACGATCACATGCCATCTCCTCTTGGTTGGTGCCCCATCTAATTAAAATCAGTAAGACATTTCTGTCAGCCAATGAAATTAATCATTTTATGCTTCTTTGGCATGAAGCGCATTCCACCCAGTACGTTTCGGATGCATTAGATTCAGTTGGACTAAAGTCAGCCTTAACGATATTTTTTCCTTATTTTCTTGCGAAATTATTATGCGCATTATGGGCACCACAGAGGGAACTTTCTTGAAAAAAAAAGCCTTAACTGAACCTTGCTGATTTACTCATCTTGGTTCAGTCTTTACCGATTATCTACTAGTGTTTTGTTTATTTATTCTCCTCCTTCTTCTCTTAAATGTTTATTTTAAAGCTAATTAATACTTGTTTAACTCTAAACTGTGCATTTTTGCAAGTTGTTTTTGGAAGAAAACAAGTCATTCTTCTTATTTCTATAGCACTGAACTTTACACTCGCAGACATCAATGACTTCATGGTCAATATCAGCAAACAACAGGATAAGTCTTGCCAATTTTAATAGCCAATTTGTAGTTTTAATTGAAAGGAATTACTATTGTCTTTGGCGATTTTGGCACTGGCATTGCTTTGTATGTGTCCTATCTTGGTAAAATGAGTTTTGAGATTTTAATATGCAAGTGAATTTTTGCATACATTTAAAGACCTAAGTGTTGAATAAAACATTATGAACTTTTAAAAAAAAGAGAATTACAAGGTATTGTTCATTTCCATTAACTACTTTGGATTCTTTTGTGTCTGTAAACTAAAATATTAGATACGTATATTATGAATACAAGCACTTTGTTTTATTTTAACAGTTGTAGTTCAGTGCTAGAGCATTTAATAATCTGAACGCCCAGAACAAGTTAATAAATTTGCTGGGCAAGTGCACTTCACCATGAGTGCGAAGGGCTGAGCAAGTTTTTATCCAGTGAAATAGTTGTATGTGTGCTTTGTGTCTGTCACTGTCACTAAGGTTCAATCTAGGATTCATGTATATACAATGACCCTTTGAAGTTTTTTAATAGGGCCAGGTCAGGTTTTGATGGGCCATTATTTTGCGAGGTTTCTGTTCCTTTAAAATAGAAACATGATTTTAATTTGTATTTGCACTGGTCATAGATCAGAAAAGGTTATGTGATGGCCTTGCATCTGGCATTCGGCATTAGCACACGTTTGATATCGCTACTTCTCCTCAACTACTGGGAGGATTGCAGCCAAGCTATGCATGCACATTTATCATAAAGCCTAGTTTGATCCTGAATGAAAATGGTCCTCCTCGGACATCCAATATGGTCGGCACGCCTACCATGTTGAAAATCTTGTTGTTGCTACTAAAATACTTCTTATGGTGTCCCAAATGGAAATGATACTAATATGACTTCCATTATGGCTGCCATAGTGGCTATTGTGAAACTGTTTTTATCGATACACCTCCCAAGCAGATAGCTTTATTGATATGGATTTTCACTTAAAGACTTCTTATGGTGTCTGGTTGGTCCTAAATGAAAATGGTGACAATCCAACAGCTTGAAAATCTTGTTATTGCTACTCCTGATTGGATGACCGTATAGAATGGGGTTTGCACTAAAAGACTTCATATGATATCTAGTTGGTCCTAAATGGAAACATGGCGTTGATCTTAATCCAATTCAGCCATCAAGACGGCCATCTTGAAAATCTTTTATCGCTACTTCTCCTGAATGGCTGGTCAATTCGACATGGGGTTTTCAGCAAAAGAGTTTTATGTCTAGTTGATCTTAAATAAAATCGGTACCGGTCTTACAATATGGCAGTTTCAACACTCGGCAGTAAAAAAGAACAACGGGTTTTATCTTGTGTTCGTGGCAATAATTTTAGGACAATATTTAACAATTGCACATTATTCAATTTATAATATTCAGTGTAAATGAATTAAGATTAAAATTATTTCTTCCTTTAATTCAATTCTTCATCTGTATTCTTCCCACATTCAATTAAAGGGACTATCCACCATTTGATGCACAGCAAAATTAGATGTGTATGATGGCCTGATTGTGAAAAAATAGGTTTAATATAGATAAGAAACAAATACATGTCAATTCCAGCACATAAGGCGTTTTCAGGTGTAAACTACATCATTGCATCATCACTTGCTTCACTGCAAATTCATTATTATTATTCGACTTAATATTAGAATATACAGAAGAGTTTAATTGCTATGGATGTTGTAGTGGTTGGAATTGCCCACTTAGTAGTTGGAATTAACCAATTTGATTTGATTGAGAAAAATATAACCTTCGTTCTATTTGTCATAGTTCCACATTACATTACAGTCAGATTCTCTATTATCAAACCTTGACATGCTTGCATAAAATTAATACTCAGAAATGCATGTGTATACATGTTAAGGTGTAAGAATCCCAGAGTGGGCAGAATATGACCCATTTTGTCTACATGTGCATAACAGACTTCACAAGCAATAACATGACTGGCATGGAGAAATGCAAAATTTGTGTCTATTATTTCTACACTGTGCCGTGTGGATGCCTCTTTCATATTTGAGTGAGTCATCAATGATGTTTTGTGTCATTGGTGCAAAAAACGCAGCCTAGAATGAACTCTGTGTCAGTACTCTTGGACTTGTACACAGAAAATTAATCTTGGCATTTGCTATAATCAACAAGCTTGTGTTCATTACTCAAGTCCAAGTTGTCGAGAATTGTGTGTACAGTACAATATGACATCATGTTTTATAGGAACAAATTCATGTATTGAATATTTGATGAATCTTTTATTTTGGTAGAAAAACTGTTTCAGTCATGTAAATCATCCTAGTCTTTCTCATAATGTGAAGTCCTACGAAAGTGATCCAGTTACAACCTGGTCACAGAGAAATAAATGTCAGTTGATTTAGAATGCAGATTTTAGTTCTGGATGACCTAGAACAGGATCCGTTGATTAGTTCAGCAATAATTAGGTTGACTAGAAACATACATTCAGTCTGTACAATGTTGCAAACAGAAAGTAAACACTCTGGAGTGATACTGACAAACTACACTTGACACCTCAATCAATGAATGAAAACCAAGACTACTGTCTGAATGATCTTTCAGTTAAAGCCAAGATAATCCTTTCACCTGGCTTTTCTTCAGTAATAGGCATCCAATGATTTAGCAAACAAACTTGTTCCCAATGGATTGTTCTGTTTTAGGAACACACAAAAAACCTGTTTTAAATTGCTTATACTCTTTTAGGAACACAAACAAACTTGTTCTAAATGGCTTGTTCTCTTTAAGGAACACAAATAAGCTCGTTCCCATGACCTTGTTCTGTATTAGGAACACTAACTTGTTCCCAATACCTTGTTCTCTTTTAGCAACAAACAAGGTTGTTCCCAATATTTTGTTCTCTTTTAGGAACACAAACAAAATTTTTAAATTAGCAGTAAGTTGATGGATAAAAGGTAACTACATGAATAATAATAATAATAATAATAATAATAATAATAATAATAATAATACTAATAATAACATCAGCAACAATAACTACCCACCATGAATAACCCCAGGGAACACATGAGTACTCCTTAATACATTTATTAATCAGGTAAAAAATGTCTTAAATTAGTATTGTTATGAGAGATTACCTGTATTGAGGGACTATGTTCTCAATTCACGGAATTTTTAATTATTTAATATTATGACCTTTCATAAAAAGCACCTGTCTTGAGGGATCTAATGTTTTGGCAGAAGGGTTGGTCCTTCAATACATGTTCTATTGTTCTGTTACGGACAAAGTAATATGTTTTCTTGTTTATTACAACTAAACAATTGCCCTTTCTTCAACATCTTTCATTGAATGAAGTAGGTGCCTCCAGACAAAATCCTTGAAATAATTACCTAATATAAAGGCACTCCCAAATTTGAAGTTGGGATATTTTAAAAAAACGGGACAATATAAGAATAATTTTGCTGTTATTGATTGGGAATAAAAGAGTGATTATATATTGAGAGATTTTTTGCTGGGGAAGTTGATTTTTTTTCTGGACAGGTAAACAAATTTGTATTTGTCAAATGGTCAAGTGGGAATTTTTTTTCTAGCTATGCACTGTTAGAGAAATCGTCCTATTCAGTTTATTGATCAAGTGTAAAAAAGCAACATTTTATCTTGTCTCTATGGTCAAATGGTTAAAATTAATTTTTTCTAGCCATGCAGTTTAGAGACATTGTCCTATTCAGTTTATTTATCCAACGTAAAAAAACAGCACTGTATCTTGCCTCTGTTAATGCGATATCAAGAGAACTGTTCTGAATCAATGTCATTACTCTGAATATCTTGGCGATACTTTTATTTTCTTAACTTCTCAACCATTATTTGGACTTATGGATATACCACTATCAACACTATTTTAATAATTGTTATCCCACTTGTGACTAGTATCAGTACATTTTCTTTATGACCTAGCAAATTTAATTAAAGGTTTGCAAATAGGATTTTTAAGCTAGTCTGTGATCTCCCCAAAAATATGAATTGATTATAACATTCAGGTCTAACTGATTTAAAAGAAGTCCTTGAATAGGTTCTAACATTCAGGGCTAACTGACTCATAACAAATCCTTGAATAGATTCTAACATTCAGGCCTAACTGACCCATAGTGATTACTTGGATATATTCTAACATTCAGGCCTAACTGACCCATAGTGATTACTTGGATATATTCTAACATTCAGGCCTAACTGATTTACAAGAAGTCCATGAATAGATTGTAACATTCAAGATTAACTAATTCATAAGAAGTCATTGAATAGATTCTAACATTCAGGCATAACTGACTCTAAATAAGTCCTTTTCATTTATTTCGTAATTTTTCTTTCTATTTTAGGGTTGGGATATTGCTTGCTGTTTGTTCCATCACACGTGCTGTGTGGCCTATATTTCCAGCGTCACCGTAGTCTAGCAACTGGAATAGCCAAAAGTGGCGAAGGTGTTGGTTGCACAGTGTTTCCTTACATAATTTACATGCTGATCAAGGAATATGGGTGGAAAGGCTCTTTTTATATAGTGGCTGGTTTAAACCTGCACAACTTTGTATTTGCTGCATTATTACGTCCCCCACCAAAACATCTTGAACTCGATATAGATAAGACGACTACTCCAAAAAAGGTAGAACAATTAGAAACAGAAATTAAATCTTTGGAAATTGAACACGTAAAGTCAGAGTGTACCTATATACATATCGATGCAGAAAATAAGCAGTTAATACATCTGAGAAACCTTGATGCTGTCACACCAGAATTGTCGCAAAGCAAAACATACCTTCCATACGTTGCGGATGAACATGAGACAGACATAAATAATATACCTAGAGCTGGGGATGTAGTAAGTAAAACATTTATTTCCAAGATAAAAGATCAATTGAGAAAGGTTTTCAGATTTGGATTCAGTATTTATTTCATCAACAATATTTTCTGGAATATGGGTGCATCCATTGTTTTGCTGTTTGGTCCGGAATTTAATAGAAATGCTGGTTTGGAGAAAGAGGATGCAACTATTGTGTTTATGTTGCTTGGAGGTGGTACATGTGTGGGATGTCTACTAGGAGGATTACTGGGGAATATAACATGTTGTAACAGGATAGCAGTATACGTGATTGCTAACATAGCAACAGGGACCCTGGCCCTTTTATTTCCTTTGCCACTCCTCCACACTTTTTGGGGCCTGCTGACGCTGAGCTTGTTGTGGGGTCTGATGTTTGGGGTCATCCTGGGCCTCTTGGTGGTTGTGACAGCTGACCTTTTGGGAGCAGAGGCCCTTGGGTATGGATATGGGTACCTCATGTTAGCAAATGGACTTGGATGCAGCATATCACCGCCTCTAGCAGGTATGTAATACACACACATTTGTGGTTTTAAATAGTATTATGATTGTGCTGCATCAAACCTACATACGAATCATGGCTATTAAATGATTTTTTTTGTTGGTTTTAATTGCACTTGAAACACATTACTAGCTATATCATGCCGATTGAATGGCAGCTAAGAGCCTTTCTCAACGACAAACGGAATCAGCCGACCAGGCCTGAACTGGGCAGGTATCGAGCCCGTGACCTTTGGATTACGAGTTCGATGGCCTACCAACTGAGCTAAAGCGGTTCCCAGTTTTTTAGTGACTTTTGTATATAAAGGTATTCATTCATTGCACCGTCATTATCTTGAGCCCTGATTCACCTAAACTCCAGAAAATTGGCATCTGGATGCATCTCAAGGAATGTAACTATGCCATACCAAAACTATGTCACTGTAACCCAGCTTTCACACTTGATTGTGTATTAGGGTTTAAAACTATGTCAGCACAAAACTGGTTGAATGGTGCTAAATTACAGCAAGGTTTTAAGAGGGTAAATATAAAGAATTGTACATAAACATTAGGAAGATAAACACTTCAGAATAAATGTAATCATTAAGAAAGATAAAAGAAATATAAAGCTCCTAAAATATAGTCATTTTTTTTTTATAAACCATATTTCCTTTAAAAGTCCAAGATTTGCTCGGGTTGACCAACATCATAAAGTTTCCTTAATTTAATTCACATTAAAATCACTAGCTCACAGGGAGGTAGTCGAAACATGAGGTAGGAATGTGTTCCACTGTCAGTGGACACACATAGAGTATGCACTCTGATCCAGGTTCAACGTTAAGGAGATATGCATCGGGGTATGTGTATCCTATACATGATTGGCACAATATCACCTCATCTCTGTGATCTGTTCTATATGAGAGATGACACTCTCCAGTTGGTTTGATGTGCTATTGACAGAATTTATTGACAATTTAAAAAATTGAAATGTAAAAGAAACTTATTTTTATTTTTAGGATTGTGTTGAGGCAATTAGGAACCAAAATAATGAACAACTCTTATCGGAATGAAAACTTTAAGCCAAAACTTTTTATTTCACAAAAGACTTTACTTTTTATCATCAATATATATATATATATATATATATATATATATATATATATATATATATATATATATATATATATATATATATATATATATATATATTTGCGGACATTATATTGACATCTGTACAAATGTCAATCATAAAATGAAAAGCAAACATATACTGATGATTTTGATAGTGTGGTCCACTTAATGTAATTAAAATTTAAATTAAAATGAGAAATATTGGCACCAGTGAATATAACTGTGTTCTATGTTGCAATCAAATTTGTTTTACATTTGCACATGAACTACTTGCTTGGTCAATTTAGAAAGTTGTTCTCTACAGAAACTTTGTAATAACTAAAGAAACTTTTTTTGTATGGTAGTCAAAGAATTTGTGTAAACTTGGATGCAAAGAGCACATAAAACACATTGAGATGGCGATTTGGAAGTTACTGTTTTAAAGATTTCTATTTTTGCATACATTTTATAAACCTCTCACTCGGTAACTCGCGCACAACTGGGTCCAAAAGCAGCATAAACGACAGCGTGAGTTACAGAGTGACTTCTGAAAATTTAAGAAAGGGTTGGACATTGGCAGTGTGTGTGTGTGGTGGTGGGGCGGAGTAAATGGCTGAATACCCGTTTTATAATCGCGTTGAGAATAATTATCATTAATAGCGTTGATAAAAGTTGTTCGCTTTTCTGTATAAATTACCTTTGCTTTCAAGATAACCAATTTCTGGAAAATCTTTAAACACATTACTCCAAGAGGTTTCAACACACATCACTTGCGTACCAGCGAAAATATTGTGTATTACCTCACTGCTTTGTGCATGTGAATGTGGGTACATTCAAGTGTTATTGTTGAATCACAACAAAACAAAATTCGTTTTTAATAAAATATGGACATTTGTTTCATGAAACAACAACGTAGAAACTCGATTTTTATTGTTCTATTAGTAAAGTATTGACGCTGTGATTTCATTGCAAGTAATAGTGAAATTTCTGCTTGTCCTTTGAACAAACCTCTGATTGCCGATTTGGGAATTTTAAGTTCACGACAATGAACCTTATCAGTGAAACTAGGTTTTGATGCACCGAGAACGCCTTTCACTTGGTTCCCTTGCTATCCTTGATCACATTTGAGATAAACCACTAGTTTACGTTAGATACTTTGATTTTGTTACTTGCATAATAATATTTATAACAGTGTTCGATTGATCAACTGAAATAAGTTGACTTGACACACGACCGTGACCGCTAATTTTTATGCCGATATGATTTGCATGCCTTTTAACATTTTTATTCGACACCATTTGCTAGATTTGATACAAGAAGATGTAATAGACGTGATAATACCAAGCAGGTAAACTTTTAACTGATTTTAAAAATGCAGCAAACGCTTCCGCTAGTCGGAGATCAAAACACAGTAGACACTTAATTAGGTTCTCACATAAACGCTCGGCAAGACACCGGTGACGGTTGCTTGACACTTTTCATGTTTGAATACAAAAGGGCGTATCGCAACCATGATGATTACACTGAAAGCAAATTAGAAGATAAAATTAAAACACGAATTTCACTTGACAAAACTTATTATTGATTTATATTTCTTAAAGTGTTGCCACCAGTAGGCATTACTAAACATTTCAATTGATCAATATTTCGTCTTATATTGTTATATGCAGTGTACTGAGAATGTTCTTTTTATTAAAAAAGTTTAACTAAATATATGACTTCTTATTTAAAGTTGCGAATTTCATTATGTTGCTTCATTTACCAAGTTTGATAGGAATTGTATTCACATTTAACAAACAGGAGCCTAATTTGTTGCATTTTTATCAATAATAAATTGGGATCCACTCCCGCCCCCGTGTTATAAGAGGGTCCGCGAATTATATGGCTTGCTATATCTAGTGAGCGGTGTACCTGTATATTCTTAACTATTGGGGAAATATTCTCATCAACCACCTGTATACTGGCGCAAAAGAAGTTTTTTTTAATGAAAAGCTGGCAAGACTGAACCAATTAAATACAAGACAGAATTTCACTAATCGGACATTATGAAATGTTTCAAACTATAAGATCTCAAACACTGCTCGTGTCCAACAAAAACAGCCATGACAACATATTACAATTTCCCCCCATCCATGAATTTCATATATTTTAACAATCAAGTGGAAATAAACATAATGTTCGTTGTATAAAATGGATTAATTTTGTATTGAACTGTCTTTTTCTTAACAAAAACAACTGATTTTATTTGGATGTTAATGTAGTTATTATGTCAAGTAATGATATTCTACATAGAGAAAGGAAATGAATGACTCATTCGTGGATACATAGTGTTTGCAAGATTTACATGCCTCTGTAACAAGCGAATACACTTTTTAACTATTATCAGTGTTGACTAAAATAAATATTTCAAGCCAATTTACACGTATCAACATTTAAAGCCAATCCTTCACAAAGAGCAGACATTACGATTAATTTTCTCTTGACCGACACAGTTACTCGCCTGATGGTCGGTCATTATTCTCCAGTGCAATGCATTTGCTGATGTGTTTTGCAGTGCATAGCGTAGTACGCATGGCAAACAAGAGTTTATTTATAACTTGCACATTCTTGTTATGAAGGACTGAATTCTAGACAGTATCGGTTTGACCGACAGATTATCGATTCAACGAAATATTAAACCTTTAATCTACTGCATTTATTGCACATTTTCAAGCCCAATATATTGAAAATAACCCCAATACAGAGAGGGCAAGGAAGAAGTTGTGGCAAAAGGTGCAGTAATTAAATTAATTCGTGGCTTAACCAATAAATCTCTTTTTGAATGGCACCATATGGTCCAAATCTCTTATTTTGAAATAAAATAAACAGCACATGAATGTATTTTTGATTTTTGTTTTTTCTCAACTTTCGTTTGCGAATCAGCATATTTTTAATATAAATAGGGGGAAAGAACAGCTATTATACTCAAATTTACTCTTGACATTCTGTAATAGTGGAGGTCGTTTGGTGCCAAAAAGATGGTACAAAAAATTATGAGATTCTGTTGACTAAAAGTAATAGTTGACTAACAACATACTTTTTTCCACATAATATTGTTTTTCTTATAAGTTTAAGGTATACTCTCTTTATTTTGACTGACAGTATCTAAGCAAATTGTAGCATTTTATTATAATCGATCATTAAATCTGGTAAGTGTACAAATTATCGTTTTGGTCAGAAGCAACCATTAATATTCATTTTTATCAAAGTACACAATTTGTACAGCTCATCTAGAAATAAAATTAAAGACTTACCCAAATGTAAGAAACTTTCCACAGGAAAGTTTTATATCTGCTTTTGTTTTTCTATAAAACAATTGAATGAATGTATACATTTTAATTTTCCAGATATTCCATGTTTGTATACGCTACCATAAGGTGGAGCATATTATGTTGTCCATTTGTCCCTTCCGTACGTTTGTTATCATTTCTCCCCACTACAACTTGAGTTCTCCACCATCTACATTTACCAAACTAGTGGATGGCTTAATTTTGGGGTAAGGAAGAAGCGTATCAATTTTTGGTCTTTAAAGGTGCATGGTCAGGGTCACTGTGAATGAAAGGACATGATTTTGGCACAAGAACATTAGTTTAGAGACCACATACCTTGACCAAAGCTTGTGGATGGCTTGCTCTTAAGGTGTGGATTTTTGATTTTAGGGTCATAAACTCGATGGTCAAGGTTATTATGGCTCAAAGAAATATGGGGTTATGCGCAATCCTTTACCAAACTTTGCAATTGTGGTAATAAAAGAAATCTAAAGGTCAGAAGTCACGAAGATGGTAAGTTGAATAAGAAATAAACATGGTTTCTGCAGTGTAAGTTTAGTTCGATATCACATACCATGATCAAAGGTATTTGAGATCAAGGTCATTGAGATCTGCTGAGCAATAATCTCCCGAGTCAGCCATGTCATACTTGTGCCTACACAGCGAACTATTATGGGAGGGCTGAGCTGTTTACAGTACTATGGGAGCGAACTATTATGGGAGGGCTGAGCTGTTTACAGTACTATGGGAGCGAACTATTATGGGAGGGCTGAGCTGTTTACAGTACTATGGGAGCGAACTATTATGGGAGGGCTGAGCTGTTTACAGTACTATGGGAGCGAACTATTATGGGAGGGCTGAGCTGTTTACAGTACTATGGGAGCGAACTATTATGGGAGGGCTGAGCTGTTTACAGTACTCTTGTTTTGTGTTTAAATTAGTGTGACAACGTTTCATCATCTATCATTTCATTGGTTCCCTTTGTTGTTTTCCAGGCTGGTTGCTGGATGTAACTGGTGGACTGGTCCCAGGGTTTCTGTTTGCTGGTTTGGTAACGATACTTGGTGGCCTACTGGTAGCTCTAATTCCACTGCAACATAGACTGTGTCCAATCAAAGACAACACAGCAGAGAATCAAGTTGAGAGTTGAGATGCATATTGAAGAAGACTAAATGTAGCAATGAGAAATGGGTTGTGTACTGATAAATGAATTATGGTACAGCCCTTTGTCCTTCAAGTGTCATCCATCAACATTTGCTATTTTAGACTTCTTCAACGTAGCTAATTTCAACAAACGTTGGCTAAGTGCATTCTGGCATGAAGGCCTTTAATATTTGTACATATGTTATGCCGATTAAGCGTCAAGTAAGGCCACTGTTACTAAAAGCAAAAACCTTTAAGTGGTTTCTTCTCAAAAACCGCTCAGCAGAATTTCACCAAATTTGACAGAAAGACCCTGACCTAAAAGCTTTTAAAGTTAATGGAAATGATGCCCATTTACTGTCAAATATGGATGTTGTTATTAAAGTAGAAAACCTTGGCATGGCTTCACCTGAAAATCCACTCAACAGAATCTGACTGAATTTGACAGAAAGCATAATATTATCAAGGGCGTCTTAAATTGCACAAATGATGCGCCATCAAAAATGGGCACTGTTATCAAAAATAGAAAAATATGTGAGCATCTTCTTTGGCAAAGCTGAACAAAATCGGATCAATTTTATAGAAACACATCCTTACATAAATGCCTTTTCTCGATTATGCCAATCTGTCATAAATATGAATGTCATTACTAAAATGTAAAAGTCTTCAATGAAATCCTTCTCAAAGACTGCTAAACAAAATGTGAAATAAAGCATCCGAGAATAAAATCTTTTAACATTTCATAAATAATGCCGATATACTATCAAATGAAAGGGTTTTGAGTTTGTACAAATTATGCCAATTTTCCATAACATATGGCTGTCATTACTTAAAATAGAAAAAAAGCTTTAAATAACGTATTCTCAAAAAGAAATTTGACAGAAAGGACCTTTGTATCAAGGGCTTTTGAGATTATACAAATAATGCCGATTGCCATAAGATATGGCCACCATTCCTAGAATTAGAAAAACAACTTCTCAGAAACAAGCTCAACAGAATCTGACCCAACTTGATAGAAAACACATTGACACAAAGTCCTTCCATATGTGTACAAACCATGTTAATCCCTTATCAGATATGGCCACTGTTAATACAAACTTAAAAACCTTGCGCCAATTATTTTCAGTTATAACATATGCAGTTAACATAATCAAAAGACATTTCTACAGAAAGCATCCCACTAACGAAGGTTTTAAATATTCATACTTTATCAGGTATAAGTAACAAAAGAGTGACAGATTGTATAGAAATTGTATCGAACTATAAATGAGTTACTGCTCTGATACTGGTTCTTCAATGTGGATGCTATTTTTGCCTCCTTTTAGACTTGGAGGTATTTCAAACTTTTCACTGCCTGTGGCATACTGACAACTCTCTGATACTAACAATAGTTTGTGGTTTTTTTAATGTGTACAGGAATATAGTTCAAATTCTAATCCTGAAAGAAAATTAGTAGGAATGATCACCTCCCTTGATATTGTTTGACAGCTCTGTGTAGCACTTCAACCAGTACAGAATCAGTTTCAATACAAAATGCTGATCTAATATTTTTCTCAAATGTTTTATGCATTTTTTACATCAATTCTCTGTTAAGAAATAAATAGAAGGAAAGACTTTAAAACAAATATAATGATTTCAAGAAAATACATACCTTTGACTTTACAAATATACCACTGAATTCTTGTATCTGCTCTGTAAAAAAGTATGATAAAAGAGAACAACCATAACTCATAACACAGCTTGCATTTTACTTTGCTTCAGTTAAAATAATTATTATCTTAAAAAAATGAAAATGAAACAATGATGTTGGCAGAATTGCTCAATTCCCCAAGAAAAATAAGAAGAAAAAAATCTCAACATATTAAGAGACATGGAAATTAATAGGTTACAGTAAATGAGTAGAACTGTTCTTTGTCACTCAGCCCAATTACATTCAAAAACGTCTTTATGATTTATTAAATGTAGAGGGAATTATTTACTTCTCCATCATTAACGTTTTGTTTCTTTCGTTGTTTTTCCTTTTCTTCAATCACTTTGATTTCATGATGCAACCCTTTACGGCTTGGTGGCTGAATGTCCGGCAAGGTCATCAGTCACTGAATGTTCTTGAACGTGTTGCTTCAAACTACGTTCAGTACCATTTCCCTGGAAAATGTTAGACATTTAATTTCTAAATGCTCTTTAGAAGTTTTGTTTTATTTGTTGTCAGAAATTTTAACAAGGAATTTAATTTCTTTGTCCCATGAATGCAAATTTGGTGAATCTATGTCCCGCATCTAGCATGTTGAAGAAACCCTAAAGAGTCAGTACTTTGATATGCGACCTTGACTTTGAATATATGACCCAATTTGTAATATCTGATACTTGTTTTGCCATGATATATACATATTAAATGCCCCAAGGTACAGCCCTCAAGTTTAAACAGCTTTACAGTTCAAAAGGTAGAACAGAAAAGCTAAAGAAACACTGATATGTGACATTGACCTTAGAGATAGGACAACATATGTAGTATAGAAAACACCCTCTAGATACAATATGTAGGTAAGCCAAGTATTATTAATTAATTTCAAATGAAAAAAAGTTACAATGTTGAATAAAATGTGTGACGGACGGGCATTTGGATGTCCCTCAGTTTTCTCGAAAAGGCGGGTGAAAAAAGAAGAAAAATTCATATATATGGAAATTCCTGCCTGCCGCAATGCCACTTGAGAACATGCTATGGATATACAATTACTTTGTTCAGATAAACACTGAACTGCACTTATTGGGGGACACCTTTTTATAAAGTGTAACAACATTACTATGAGAGGTGCCTAGAAGTTCAAATTTGAAGTGAAAAATACGTTAATAGCAAATGTAAGCACATCATAAGAATCCTGCACATATCGAAATGCTTTGCCCTATGATGTTATATTAACATACAAAATTACTGCTATACACCTTAAGTGTAATGATACTCAAACTGACGTACATATGTATGCACAATCTCAAATTAACTCACAGGGATAGAGAGCGAGGATAAATGTGTCCCTACAAACGATCTGTCTGCTACATATCTATTCATATTCAACTGATCAATTTTTTTGAAATTGGAATATGCACTTTCATGACAAATGCTCTTAACATGTGCAGTAGGGGAAGATTCAAATTCTACAAAATAAAATTATCAAATTAATTTTATATATTCTTTTCACAAAATAACGCATGCTCCAAACACTTTCATGTGGACATAACACGTTAAATCCAAGTATGAAATAGTCTAATGAACCAGCACAAAGTCCATGCTGTAAGTAACAAACCGACCTTAAAACATGACGTTCCAAATTCTCCTGAATGGCATCGTTTTTCATTTTATGCAGTTTAAATTTCTCCCCCTATTCTGAGTTCAGCTGTCCTACAAGTGTCAACTCAGTCAGTGCCTGAATAAAAATGACATGCAAAATTATTATAGCTCCGAAATGTTCTGTTGAACAAATGGTCTAAAAAACTAATCTGCTCTTAGGTAGTGCATCCATCATGTAAACTTAATCTTGTTAATTTCAGTATTTATTGCGATCTACATATCACATATAAATATGGAATGCAAGCAGAGGAGGGCAATGGACACATATAAAACTATTATGTTTGTGCTTGACCTATCAAATGTATGTTCCATTAGAGTTTATTAATTGTTTCCATTGTCACTTAATGGTTCCAGGATATTTATGAAAAAGGCAGCATTTTTTTACTGGCTTAGCGATCAATAAAAAACAATGTTCCACCACTGAATGAAAAGAAAAAATAATGAATGTCATTATGTAAACATTTTCTTAAAATAAGCATAATTATTAATAATAGGTAAGTGAAAATACTTTACTTATGACCTATATTTTCCAGTGTTCATGCTGCATTCTAGTGCTGCACTTAACCTTAGTTTTGTTTTTCAGATTGTTGCTTCTTGTAGCTGCTTCCTTAGGCAATCCTTCCCTTGCAATGATCCGTATGTTCTCCTCAGCCACATCTAGCTTCCGTTTCACATCCATGTAATATGAGATATAATTATTTGATTGCAAGTTTACTAGTTCAAACACTAAATTAAACACTTAAGGGAGAAAGAGAGAGAGAGAGAGAAAAAGAAAGATATCAACGATCTATTTCATTGTTAGATGCCCAAGTTTCAATATGTACTTTCATATCATCCGAAATAACTCCAAAGTCAGTAAACAGTATGCAGCACAAAAAAAGACTGAACTCTGTGTTTTACTTTTAAAGTTATATATTAAAAACAATAGAACCCAGTATTTTTTTTTGCATGAAATATTTGCTGATAAGTTTAGCAAAACTTATTTTGTTTAATTCTGGAAATTTGGATAGTTTATGCCCAATCCAGGTACAGTGGTGGATACTTTGTTTTTTGAATTTGGAATAATTAACTTAAAATTGCGTTCTTAAGAAGTTTCATGATTGGTTTTGGTCGAACAGATGCCTCATTTTAGACATATTTTTGTAGGATCGGTCATCTATGAAAATCACCATAAAACAGCATTGCTTTACAGGGGAAAAAAGCTCAGAAGATACTTTTTACTCCTTTTTCATGATGTGTTCATATTTAATAAGAATCACGTGTTTTAAGCTTAAATACATGACAGTGTTAAGAAGTTCAAGCACATGAGTTTCACCTTTTACGGAAGTTAAACATCTATTAAATGCACTTAAATGACATTGTAATTAAAAAGGATTTTATCAGAGACTACAAGTTTAAAATGTTTTTGTTTGTCTTACTTTCCAACACATTGTCATTGTCGTGGGGTGTCACTTTAAGTTTCTTTCTTTTAAATTAGCTCATTTTCTTCGATTGTTGTATGTACAGTCATGAAATGTGATTGGTGCATTCATTGTAGAAGGTACTGCTCGTTAAAGGTAAAACTAAGACAGAGTGACTACTTTTCACGCTCCGGTGATTACGTTCGAATTTTGCATTTAGCACATTATCTCTACAAAAATCGTACATAATAAATAATCGGAGCAGGCGAGACATCGCATTGTGCACAAATTTCTGTTAAATGTTTATTTGCACTGTTGGGGAAGTGGGGGCTGACTTTTAAACATTGTTTGCCCAAGTGAGTATGTCCACAATTGTTAATTTGAATAAATCTCGTAAAAACATTTTGTTTTAAAGATATATTATTGACAACCTAGGCTGTTCTCTACACATAAAGTTACATTTTAAACTAAATCGAAAATGCAGTTTGAAACTTATGCAATTCCAAAGACCAATTATATAATTTTCCACACTAAGCATGCGTTCTGCTCAGATTTGTTTTTGACCTGTCAAATAAAACCAGTTATCTTAAAAATACTAACCATCACTGGTACTTTTTCTATCTTGCTTTTGTTATCTATATTAAAAATACCAATAAGATTACAAAGTTTTAGTACAGTGGTCGTTTTGTCTAATTGTGTGAAAATGCAATATGTTTGCAGCATTATAAAATTATTTGCAGGTGATTCATAATCCATGTAAACAACTACAATCAGTTTTGTTCCTATTATAACCCAGTTTTTTCATATTTCTGTCAAAATTCATTAAGTGTAAGAAAGAGTTCTAATACCGCAGTGGTTGATCTAATACGAGAGCATAACTACACAATACATTTTGAATTTTTGCATACAGTAACTAAATTATGCTTTATTCTTTATCATCTATATCTAAATTGTCAAAAAGTGCTCCTTGTAAACATGGGAAGAGTCTACTTCCAAACACAGCCAAGTTTGACCTTATATAGGTTTTTACTGACTTGCACCTGGAACTGGCCTGCATTAAAGACATGCCACATTACTCACGAACTGAGTATGCAGTACAAACAGTACCTAGGTAGTGTCAAAGGCAAATAGACTTCGAGAAGAAAATTTTAATAAGGAAAATATGTTTTCTGGTCCTTCATGATAAATTCCTATACTTTTGATTTATGCACACACACATACAAAATCGTACGTTGTGTTTATCATGTAAACTTAACTTCATTATTGTTGGTTCTATCTGTTTTCAAAATCGAATGCAGAAATTCACATGCATCCGGCACTCATCTACCATACTGACCATGGCATAAAACAATGTGGTTGTTAATACCAGGTCAAAATTGGCTGCTCATATAAGTATACTTAATGTTTTATTTGCCCCAAGGAAGAAGTATTTAAACTCTTGGTTTTGGAGAGTCCCGAGTATGTTGAAATTTATTAAAGTGCTAAATCCCATGAAATCTGCCAAGGTTAGAAATCTGGAACCATATAGCCACTACTGTGCCGAGGTGCCATTAAACGATACTACATAGAAATCTGGAAACTTATATCCATAGAGCACTTATTGAACGCAATAATATGATTAAAGCTACATAAAATTACATGCTTTTCATTATTATTCATAATAATATTATTATTATTTTCCTCTTATGTTCGCTGTTACTTTCATCTCATCTCCATTTCGATGTTTAATGCATGAATTACTATATATCATCTTTCATGTATAATGTTCTTATGATACTAAGAAAAGCATTTCGAATACTGCTTATATATTGATGACACTTCTTGTGTCCTCTCCCTAAAAAGTTTGTATTTAAGCGCACGTATGTGCTTGAACAAACTTATTCTGGTGTATTTTACAGGTCACACATTAACGTGTTGTATACTTATGTTGTATCATACTTCATGTATATATTCATGCAGGCATGTATGCAGAATGTGTGTATGAACATATATGGGTTCATGTCGATACATATATAATGTGTGACTGTATATATGCATTTATGAATATGCATCACTTTCTCACATGAAACTTAATTACAATAATCGTTTCAGAGTAAAAAATAAATAGGACATTTAATTAATTGTCTGATCAAATCTCTCTCTCTCTCTCTCTCTCTCTCTCTCTCTCTCTCTCTCTCTCTCCCTCCGTATTTCAAACGGAACTCCCGGCTTTATAAAAAGAAAAAAACACAAAACACTAAAGAATAAATATTATTCAAACCATATTACTTGAATGTGTTCATGCATGTACCTCAAACAACATAAATGCGTACATAGAGAAAAGCGTCTTAAATGAAAATATTACATTATGTTCTTTTTTTTATTTAAAAAAAAACAAAAAACTTTTAGTCTTATTGTCAGTATTTTTTAAAATTAAAGCAAACATACGCTGACTGATTTTTGTTTCTGTTTCTCCAGTCGTGCACCAATGATTCGGTCTTGTGTTCCCTCTACCCTTCTCTCTCTCCCTGATGTGAACTTACCCTCCTGTTTAGAAAAAAAATTATGTGTAGTAATCAAAGTTATGATACTTCACCTTTCAGATCCCTTAGTATTCTTGACACTGTATGGCCAGAAGTGTGCTAATGTGCCGTTAAACCTAATACATACATACGTACATACATACATACATACATACATACATACATACATACATACATACATACATACATACATACATACATACCGACCGACCTACAGACATACATACATGCATACATACAGACAGACAGACAGACAGACCGGTACATACACAGTGTATTTCTAGACTGGCCAAATGTACGGATATTGCCGCAATATAGTGATTTTCGTTATGACTATTGATAAACATATTGGATAATCCAAAAATGCAGAATTTTCTCCAGATCGAAAAAATATTGATATTCGTTCAAAGCCCTGCTTCCAGTGCATTCTGTTCTTTCTACAGTTTCCCTTGTAACTGTGAAAGAAGATAGCTTACTGATACATTACAAATAGACAAAATAAAAATGAAATTAGTCAACTTTTTTATTTATATAGTTGATTCCCTTAAATGCAGATTGTCTTCTATAACTGTGGACAATAGTGAGGAGTTCTTGCAAAATTCATGTTCACTCTGTATTTTCTTGATTTTGCGCCAGAGGGCATTTACTCCTTTCACCACGGTTATTTTAATCAGTCTTTTAATCTTCATACCCACTCTCTCTACTTCATGTTTTTTTAAGTTATTATTTTATTTTACATCTCTCTCTCTCACTCTCTCTCTATTTCTCTCTCCCTCTCTCTCTCACTCTCTCTCTCTCTCTCTCTCTCTCTCTCTCTCTCTCTCTCTCTCTCTCTCTCTCACACACACACACACACACACACACAAACACACACTTTGTATATTCACAACTGAAAAGACAATAATTCGTATTTACAATCCACAGCTTTTGTCTCCATGCATTCGCTATTGTCACATGACAAATATGCGGACACTTCACTTCAGCCTTGATGGTCCAGACGTATGCATATAAGGTTTACTTTCATTCTAGTAGAAAGTATAGCGTTTCGAAAACGAGTATTGAGTGAAGAAAAGCGAGTATTAGGTCACAAAAAGCGAGCATCTAGTACAAAAAAGTGAGTATTGAGCAGATAAAAGCAAGTATCGAGTTGGGAAAAGCTAGAATTGAGCAGATAAAGTGGGTATCGAGTTTAAAAAGCGAGTATCGTGTACAAAAACAGCGAGAATCTGGTAGAGAAAATGAATAAAAATGACATACAAGTCTGCACTTTTTAATTATTAGCTCTTTTCGTATGTGAGTGACCTTCCATACAATAATCGAAATGCCAGTATTGTACTTTTAATGCTTAAGTAAAAAAGAAATAGTTGTTGAACAATATTTCTTTTTTTCTTAATTCTTTCTTTCTCTTTTCTAAATTTTAACTTACCTGGCGTACCTGGTTCAATTTTTCAATTTTGGGGACAGTCTCCAGCGGGGATTCAGAACAAAGCAAAGACTGAATGCGAGGCATGTAAATTAAGTAGCAGTTTGCTGTTTAACGTACCTGAACATTTCAAATATATCATGGAAAGGATGCGTTAACTAACAGAAAGATAAAGCAATTATTGTTGTTTACTGATAAAAAAAATATTTAACGTTTATGTCATTGAAAATGTCACAGGAAGGATCAACTAAATACATGCTTTGTCTATCGACCCGAACTATCTACAGTTTCGTCGAGATGGGTCAGTATCACACATGACGGCCCCTGCTTTCATTGCCAAGAACAGGCTCTCGCTCGTGGGCAATCAATCTTTTGCGGTGACAGCTCTTTTCAACCTGGATTCTTCAGTTTACGGTCGTCACAGGACCGAGTGAGAGTTTTGATGTGGTACCTAAAAAGAACTAAGCCGATGCAAATATGGAGAGCAGGTTCTATCATCCTGGATAAGATGGGTTATTATTTCTGCATACAGAGAATTAACACGAGATCAAATAAAGTTGTTACGCATTTTGGCTCATTAGGTTCGGGCAGTCGCGACAAGCATTGCATTTGAGCATAACTGTTCCCTAGCTGAGATTATAGAAACCATGGGATTGAGGACAGAGTTGACTTTCTCTAGTTTCTGCCATAGCTACAAATGTTAGCCTGGGAGGACTGGATTTGCAAGGTAGTGGTAGTACTCTTAAGGTATTATGATCAGGTAAGTATTATCAGAGAAATATTTTTTACTTAAAAAACTGTTTTTTCATATAATATTAAAAACTAAAACAAACCATTCCCGAAAATGACATTTATAAGATATATCAACAGGGGGAGGGAGTTTGAAGTAATAGACTGTTCATGGAAATTGTGTTGTGTTGGGAACAAAGAAGATCAGCAGTTCTATAATTTTCTATATAAAAGCATACTTGTAAGGAGCAAAGAGTGGATTATGATGCTATTCAAGGCAAAGTAGATCAAAGTATCATCTGCAAAGAAACAAAGAACGATGTGTTTGATATTTCTTGATGGTTCCTATGTGTCAGCTTTCAGGTGAACTCTTTCTCAAATGTACATCATGCACCAGTATTGACCGCTAACTGGAAAAGACAGCTGATGTCAAGAAGAGAGAAAAACTAATGAAACTGAGGACCACAATTCACTGCAAATGTAAGAGTATGCATGGGATTAGAACCCCACGCTCTTGCCCTGCAGTCACCCGTTTCTGAATGACGATTCCATATACTGACTTCAAATATTATATTAATAGGATTGTTTTTTATATTTAGCAAAATATAGGGAATGAAAACTTCACCAATTTCATAACATCAAACCCATCATTGGAGACTGGCATTCCTCTAATAGAACACATCGCAGAAATGAGGTAGCATACCTGATGCATACACACCTTCTGAAAGGTGACCCTCGACCAGAGAGCACGCCATGCCAGTAAATACCGACAGTGGAATACATTCATGTTGAGTTTTAAATCTTCCACCCTGTGAGACAAAAGAATTTAGATGTAAAAATCAATCAGAAGATATTATGATCATTTACCACCTGAGAAAAAGCACGACTTTTTGAGGGAATACGGTTTTAAATTTTGAACCTATATTTTAAGGTTTTTATATTTTTATACATTTTAAGGAATTTTAATATTTTTACCTTTTATCTTCTAGAACTTCATATTTTATTTATTTTGGAATGGTTTATCTTCCTAAAGATTGCTGTGCAATTCTTTGTATTTACAATTTTAGAACTTTATTTTCTTTCGGCACCATATAGCCATTATTGTGCTGACATACCATATTAAGTTGGTGAAAAGCCTATCTTATTATTCGACTCTATTATTGCTTTAAAATTATGTTGCAACAGCATATTTACTATGGTATTTAATGCTCCCATCTTAATTTGATTAGAAAATTTGTTTTCACTATTTACTTGTATTAATGTCAGCAATAGACAACAGAATAGATCTTTAACTTTAGCTTCAATAAGATAATTAAAGTATTTTAAAAGTGCTCAAACCAAATGTTTGTTACAGGAGAAAACTCGTGTGCTGTTACAAAAAAGAGAAGCGTCCAGAACTCGCCTAGAAAACTGTTTCAGCTTAATTATTAATGGAATGGATCAATGTAAGTACTAACTGTGCTTTTCTGTTATGTGTTTTATAATTGTGCTGCACTTACCTTAATCACTAAACATTTTCATTATTTGCATGATGTGTTTCATTTATTGAGACTACCTTTACAATGGGCAAAACAATTAACACCGACTTAACACAAATCTAGGAAAGTCATATAGGTATAAAGTATAAACGAAGAGAACAGAGTTCAATAAAGACAGACAAACGCATATACATACAGACAAGCAGCCAGATATACACAGAATCAAAGAGATCATATTATTAGCGAAAACATATTTTCCTTTTGAACTGAACCTTTCTAATTAAAGTTTTGTCAAGTAAACCATATACACATTTCATCTGTACATTACATGTGCCTGGTTCTAGTTTGTATTTTGTCTTCCATCGCTTAGTCGAGAATGCGTTAAATAGTCAGTATACGTTGTTTTTTTTTTTTAAATTTGTCCGTGCTTTAGTAAATTGTTCCGTCTTTCTTAAGCCCATTCGGCCGAACGTCCGTCCATGAACAAAAACCTGAAACCCCTCCAGCGTTCTAACTATTGTTTTTCTTTTTATCAAACACTCAATGTTGCTTCAGTCCAAGGAAAGAAATAATGAGCATACTGACCATATATTTCCTATAATTATGGCTCACTTCATCAGCATCAAATCGACAGCCAAACGCCTTGTAAATATTTGAACATTCATCACATTTTTTTATTGCTTGATTGCACCCAAATCAATGTAAAGCTTTAACCACTCATAGACTAAGATGAAATCGTAACGAATACATTTTTACTACGCTTTGCGAGTTATGGCCCATATTTATCTAAAAATAGGCATGTTAGCAATGAGGCATTCTAATGTTGTTCAAACAAATATTCGTTCAAGCTTCATCTTCACAAGATAGTAGATTCAACCACCGTCATACATTTTGATCTTTTTTCGAGAGTTTTGATCCCCGAATTTCTTACACTCTAAACAATTTCAAACGCTGTAGGCATTAACCTTTTATGTTTAAATTTCATTAAATTATTTGTTAAGCTGTTTCTTAAAATGGTTGAAAATAACTTCGATGATTAGCTTTTTGTTTTCAGTAGTAAGTAGCTCATGATCGGCGTATAACGGGTATACTTTTAAAATACTCCAGTTGTACTTTTTTAATAATAAAATTTACGATGAAGAATCATTTATAGAATGTCCGATCAATGCGAACATCCGCCAATTTTGACTATTTTATAATCAATATTGCCCTTCGTCGACCTAAAATACGCGAATGAATTGTGAATATTTAAGCAATTACATTTTTAACAATTCCAACCAAATTTACTGTGAATTTGCAATTTAACAAGATTTTGGATAAATTATTAGATTAAGCACGATTTTGACATATTTGGAGAGTTATTGTCCGTAATTGGCGAGGCACACCCACGTGATGTGATGCAAACAGTTAATATTTTAACCTAGGGAGGCAAGGATCATATAAATACATTGACGAAATAAAGATTGATTGCTAAGTTAACTTGTAGATGGGGATACAAATAAATTTCTGCTGCTGGCAATTTCATATCAATGATAGTAAAAAATTCATGCAATCTCCCAAATACTGAATGAAATGTAAAACATCAACTCATCCTGGTACTTTATATTTCGAGTGTATGATTTATTATTTAGGTATTTTGATTTCATATGAATCAGATTTATTCCTTTTCAAAAGCTCTAGAGTCTAGACTCTTCATACAATTTTTTTTCTTCTGATTTGTTTTCATTTTCATTAGGTTTAGTGTATCATTTCTATTTTTTACCCAGCGGTGTATATACGATCATTTTTTTTTCCATTTTGCTATAAGAATAGTTTTTGAATGTTTGACTTCTTAGCATTTGAGTTTGATCTGTTGTTCATTTTATTTAATTCCACATTTGTTCCAATATGGTCCCTATTATTTCATTCTCTCAATTGAAGCGCAACTACACTATAAGTTATTTCATGATAATCAAACTAATTTAAATTCGCAAGATGACTGATCAACAGGAGATGCACACTAATGTTGACCGAAGCGATTAGATAGATTCGTTTCGTTTAAGAAACTGACCCATTTCAACTGCCTTTGTCATTTCTTGGCTACTATCGCATTTCAACCAACCCAAATGTATGCCAAGGGCTCGTGAAGGATTCAAGGTACTCATTCAGCTCCTATAACAAACCTATGGAAATACCATGATATAAAAAATGTATTAACTTTAAATTTCTGAATGCTCATGATCAAAGCTATATTTCTCAATATAGACCCATCATTGATGCAAACTTCTGTGTAGAGAAAGCTATATGTCCCGTGGCATTTTTTGGATTTATCTGTGTTTGAAACATATGTTTTCAATTCCGCACCTAAAGAATCATATGCTAATTTCAGCAATGAGTGTTCCAAAGTCAAGAATGTAAAAGGACTGAAATTCCATCAAGACAGCATTGTCTCTATTTTTTCAGTTACAAATGGAACAAGCTCTCAAAATATTCTTTTAACTAAAATTTTACTTTTGATTATCAACCAATCATGGTCAGCCAGACTCATATGCACTCTATTTTATCTTCACCCATTTCTAGACAGTTTCCTATTCTTCCATATAATTAGATCCGTGAGTCCTATTTCCACCCTTGATTTACTTGACAGACCTATGTATAGTAATATAATGCATAAGTAAACAATGTGCATAATTCCGCTTGTCAACGATTACAGCAGTGAAGATTAAATCATGTTGCAAGTTCATGTATTCCAACAATAGCAATGGTGCATTTTACGCAACATTTAAACATTTGAGCTTCATTTCGGAAAATCAGAATCAAATATTAGAAGACATCTGTCTGATCAAGAGTACCTTGTTTGATATAACCACTTATCACTCTTCTATTTAAGATGGAAATATATTATCAACGTTGTCATATTATGCAATAAATGAGCAAAAGGTCAATATGACCATCGAATATGTGCAAGTATATCTTCAGATAAGGAGATTTACATGAGAAAAAAAATTTCTTAAGATTTCTCCAGAACACATATAATTTAAAACTAAAGTGAGGTAGGCATAAGCGAATACAAAATATGAAGTTCCAAAACATTCAATGAATGAAACTGTTGGGACATAAAATCATGAGGGATCATCAGATTGGTGACCATAATTACTCTATAAATAGTAAATGGTCTAAACTTTATATATTTGATTGCATAGATATTAACCAATGTGCAAAACACTCCACTCAGCATAGTCAAGTCTACACACTCACCACCCACCGCCACTTTCATGGCAGCAGTGGCCCTATCTGAAAACGTTTGTAATATCCCACCGAAAAGCATTCTGAAGTAGACAAAAGGTATTCCTTTTGCTTATTATTCACAAACAGAAATATAATTTTGCATATATAATAACTTCATTGTACATGAATATGTGGAACCACTGCAAAGCTGTTGTTCTCTATGAGACTCATGATACTAATTCAGCTTCCATAATTAACCTATATAAACACCATGATATTAAAAATTTATTAACTTTAAATTTCTGAATGTTCATGATCAAACCTATATTTCTCAATATGGACCCATCTTTGATGCAAGCTTCTTTGTGGATAACGCTATATGTCCCGTGGCATGTTTTGGAATTACATGTGTTTGAAACACGTGCTTTCAATTCCGCAGCTAAAAAATCAGGTGCTAATTTCATGAATGAGTGTTCCAAAGTCAAGTATGTAAAATAACTCACATTTCATCAATAAAACATTGTCTCTATTTTTCAGTTCCAAATAGGATTAACTCTCAAAAGATTCTTTTCACTCAAATTTTACTTTTGATTATCAACCAATTATGGCCAGCGATACCCATACTGTAGTCTATTTTATCTTCATTCATTTCTAGACTGGTTCCCATTCTTCCATATATTTAATACTGTGAGTCCTGAGGTCTCACTGGACAGTTGTTTTGGTGAATTTTTATCGGACTAAGACAGATTGGAGAAAAATTTGAATATTGTCTACATTAACGATACAAATAAAAACTAACCAGTGATTATTGTGGAAAGCATGATTGTCAGATTTAATTAAGGTTTTCGGGTTAATTCCATGAACAACTGATAGCTTTCACACTTAACCAATACCACCCCAACTCCTCTTTATTACTTACATTTTTGACAGTAAATAACTATTTTGAATATTTTTCTGTGACAAGGCGGCTCAACCAATCAGCCTCTTGCATGTTGAAAGTTCACTGGTATTATAACAAATTGGCATGCTTCTAATCACCCCTTAACCATCTCGATATTGAGGTATTTACGGCTGTACCAGACACGCATAAATCAAGTCGGATGTTCATTTGCAGCCCAAGTTACGCAGAGTAATTATGGTCACCAATCTGATATTTCCTAGTCGTGTTTTGAAGCATTATGTTTCAGATATGATCACTTATGTCTCTATCACAATGATGATGACCATTCATGATTTTATGTTCCACCAGTTTCATTTATTGAATGTTTTGGAACTTCATACTTATGCCTACATTACTTTAGTTTTAAATTATATGTATTTTGGGGAAATCTTAATAAAAACTTTTTCATGTAAATCTCCTTTTCTGAAGATATACTTGCACACATAGATGGTCATATTGACCTTTTGCTCATTTATTGCATAATATGATAAGGCTGATAACATATTCCAATCTTAAATAGAAGATCTGCAATGATAGTCAAACTGTGACAGACAATCACCAAACAAGCCAAACCATTTTCAAACCTAACTCAAAGTAAATGTAAACCAAATTGCAGATTTGTTTTCTGTGTGAATTTACAAACACAAGGCTCATGCTTTTCAGGCCCATGCCCTCTTCCTTACAAATTGGGGGGGTGGGGGGGGGGGGTGGGGTCAAAATACTTAACTATCCAGTGAGACATGAAAACGCATCCACTTCATTGTTCTAGGATTTGATTCCGTTAGGAAAAAGAGATCTGTGCAACAGTGTCTATATGGGCTGCCAAGTATGTGAGAAATTTTGCCTCGCGTTGCCCGGTCAGTCGACAAGGGAACACGCTACACAGCATCGCTTATGGTGGAAATAAGACATTGACTCGCCTCTGTCATAAATATCATTGTCCACGTTTTACATTGTATGACTAAGCATAGCACCAGGCTTTATGGAAAATATTGTTCAATCGACCATCGATTAGCTCTTTCGAGAGAATTAACGTTGTGTTTGCGACAATATATCAACTTAAAACAACAGATTTTACCCAGAATTGTACAGGAAGTGGCCTTGCTCTTATATCATGGCAGATGTTACCATAGCGAAACCATGCTATCTGTTTTCTTGGAATACATCAGCTTCATATGTTGAGCATCTTGCCTAAGTTGTGTATAAATAACGATCTTCTGCTGAAATTAATAATTCGCCCAACATACAGATTTGTAGTAAGACGTCACTGTATATCTTCCTCTATCGTTAGGTCAAGGTCGTTGGGTCGCATAAAAATTATTTTGGTTCAAAATTAAGATATTTCTGTTGTATCTGTATAATTATTGTGTAATTTAATATTCACTTGATTCGAATTCAGACGAACTTTATTGGAATAAAGCGTCATCTCGCATTTGCGACTTAATATCGGTTATTTTACGAGATTTTACTCCGACCAACTGTTGGAGAGTCGATTATATATATATATATATATATATATATATATATATATATATATATATATATATATATATATATATATATATATATATATATATATGCACTCACTATTTATCATTTTCTTTCTTTGCTTTTGTATCTCTGATTTGTTGATTTGTTCATGTACTTTAAAGTTCTAATGTTCATTTACTAACTTGCTCCAAAATGAGGAAATTAATTATTTTAATATTTCATGCCAAGTGTATCCTATTCCTTCCTTTAAGTTATATTTTTAACTTAAGGAGAACATTCAATTTGCAAATATGGCTTAAACCTGAATGAAGAATTTAAATAAATTTTAAATAATTTTGACTTTCATTTACATGACCATCTGGAAAATATAAACTGTTTTCAGTTTCGATTGAACTTTAAAACGGAAATGCCTGAAACTATTCAAACATATTATTAACAATGGTCTTCCTAAAGAATTCAGAGACCAGAACTTTTGCTTTAGAAGTATTTACTTATTTCCATAATTCTGGTTCATGCTGAAAATATAAACTCCTACAGAACTTATTTCAGCAATACTATCTAAATATAACACTCTCCTTTTTTACTGCTAAACTCATATTTTGTGAGTTATGCTTTATTTTGGATAAAACAAGAATGTAACAAAATATATTTAGATAGATCTAGTAGTCTATGTAAGCAAATTACTGATTTTTATTATCAAAACCTTGAACTTCAGTGTCACTGACTGTAGCTAAAAGGTCCCAACAAAAATCTGAATTAATCAAGGCTTATCGGGATATATTTTCATATTATGAATAACATTAATCTTGATTCTTATTATGGATAAATGTTTAATTGTAATACTTTATTCCATTTAGTACCTCCACTAGCAGGTACTGTGTAAAATGTGCTGACTTAGCCCCTACTATTAATTACAAGATGCTATTTATCAGCGTCATGGCATCTGACACTAATGTTTACATTCAGTGACTGATCCTGGTTTATCGCAGGCTTAAAAGGTATCAGTGGCACATCAATGAACCTTGCTGTCAAACGCTGACAAGACTTTGTATTACATGTATAAGCCTTGGCTTTGAATTCAAGTTCATTCAGCAATATGTACGAACCAAGGTGGACGCGATTCTACTGTTCTCCTGTAATGAGACTCTGCACACTGATTGGAGTTGTTAGTAGCATCGAGATAAATGGTTCTCATATTAAATACTATCCAATCACAGACCACATGTAACCATAAGCCTATAATTTTAATCTCGTCACAATTGCTTTCTAAACTTGCTTATTTATTGGTAAATTGTATGTATTTTTCTAAATATTCCTACCTCATCAAAAATCCTTTAAAGTGCAAGCATTTAACGGAAAGCCAATATACCAGTTTTTGTTTTCATGGCAGAAGTTTTCATGCTGTAAGTAACAGGTGGGTTGCAGCCTATTTATCCGAGATATCAGTTCTATAACTGTTGATATAATCTTCGCAATCATGAAGGAAATATACAAAACACGGCGGTGTGGGTGGGGGAATTTATAGCTATATTTTATGGCATGTACGTTTTGTTCACCCTGGTTTTTTTTTTTTTCTTTTTTTTTGTAAATAAATCTAGATATCACTTTTTGGCATCCGGAAGCAAAATATTTTATCAACATTAAGGTGTGTCAAAGCTGTAGAAGCGATATACTATATTGCAGACATGTGCAATTTCCTCCAGGGCACGGGCCAGATACCCTATGATGCAAATAAATGGATAAAACCAGGTCGCGGGCTGGATTCGGCCTGCAGGCCATAGGTTGCATATGCCTGGTATATTGGTTACTGTTGTCATTATAAAATTCTCAGAAATAATTATGTATTATATCTAACCTTTTTATCCAAATATATGATGGTTTTGGTACATTCTGCATTAGTAAATAGCTGCCATTTGCAGGAAACATAGATCAATCAGCGTCTTAATTTGCTCTTTTCTATCACAGGAAACATAGATCATTCCGCGTCTTAATTTGCTCTTTTCTATCACAGGAAACATAGAGTATTCCACGTCTTAATTTGTTATTTTCTATCACAGGAAACATAGAGTATTCCACGTCTTAATTTGCTCTTTTCTATCACAGGAAACATAGAGTATTCCACGTCTTAATTTGCTCTTTTCTATCACAGGAAACATAGATCATTCCGCGTCTTAATTTGCTCTTTTCTATCACAGGAAACATAGATCATTCCGCGTCTTAATTTGCTCTTTTCTATCACAGGAAACATAGATCATTCCGCGTCTTAATTTGCTCTTTTCTATCACAGGAAACATAGATCATTCCGCGTCTTAATTTGTTATTTTCTATCACAGGAAACATAGATCATTCCACGTCTTAATTTGTTATTTTCTATCACAGGAAACATAGATCATTCCACGTCTTAATTTGTTATTTTCTATTGCAGTGTGCTAAGTCTTCATCTCATGTTTTCTTCTAATTTTATATAACGTTATTTACTGTGAAGGATTCACACAAACTGGAATAATATTACACGCAGAAAAGGAAATTCTATCTGCGTTCTGACTCATAAATGTCATGATGAGAACTGTCGCAACCCCGAAAGCAGTATACTTGGCATCAGTTATGACATATACCATGCTTTATTCCTCTTTTTGTGACAAAACGAAGCTACCAAGTGACACTCATAGAGCAATATTGATATCAGAGTAAAAAAAAATAATGCAGTGGCTTAAAATAAATTAACATAAAAAAATAAAGAAAATAAAGAATGAAATATTAAATCTTGTAGAGTAATAGAGGACTTTTCCAAAATCTGGCAATAATTTTATAACTCATTGGCAAAGCCTAGTTGATTAAAATACTACAACGAGTGCTAAAACATGTGCGTATACTTAGAGATTTATATATTTTATCAGCCGGGAAAACAGTCCTTCCATATCCATCAATGTTTTTCAGTGTCAGTTACATATACCTTTCTGAAAAATCCATTCTATGGGGAATACAAATTATTGAAATAGTTATAATTTATATATGATACAATACTCATGTCATATGATTGTCAAATTTTAAAATTTACTTTGTATAAAAAGGAGTGATATTAGTCTGTAGCATTTTTTAAGGACTTTACATATGCTATCTTTATCTGTAATTTTATACACATTTTACTAAATATTAACAGCTTTACATTTGATATATTTTTGTACTTGATATCTACACTTTCTGGAAGGGTATAACTTCCTAAATTCTTGTGCAATTCTTTGTACATTTTTCAACCTTATCTTTTTGTTGGCACCATATATTCACTTATGTGCTGAGGTGCCATAAAATGCTACAACATATATACATACTGCAGCTAATCAATACCATGGATATTATAGCAAGGAAACAATCGTAAGGCTAGTTCTTGAGAATGTCCCACTTCAAGAGACTGCTAAACTCTCAATGTTTATTTTATTTAATTTTTTAGAGGGGAGGGGTGTGAAATAGAAATATATTTATTTTAAAAAATTCCTTTTTTGTATTTTTTTTTTTTTTTTTGTGTTGATCTGTTAACAAAGTATCCTTTTTTGAAACTCTGCATTTATTGTAATAGGATTGAAAAAAAAATTAATTGTGAGCAAAGTTGAAATACTTTAAAAGTTACATTTGCCTATATTCCTCTGCCTAGAATATATTTTTGCTCACCTCTTGTTTGTTTATTTCACATATTATCAGTTGAAAAAAAAACATGATGTTCTTGGTAGCAACAAATTAATGAATCTTCTTCTTAAGAAAATCCAAGTGCATTCACCACTTACAATGGGGGTGGGGGGTGGGGTGTTTAACTTGAGAGCTTGCCATATGTTAAATATCTGTGTTGATCTTACAAATGTTTCTACTTGCATGCATTAATTTTCAAAATGGACTTGAACCGATATTTTTTTCGTTATGTAGTCTTGGGATTCAGTTTGATTCCAGAACCTAATTTCAATCAGAGTTGGGATTGATCCCAAAATCTCTTGCCTGTATTCTACAGAATCTCTTACAAAGTAATCTTGGGATTGAGCCCCAAAAATCTATAACTAGGCAAATTTGGGCTCAGGCCCCAAAAATCTATAACTAGGCAAATTTGGGCTCAGGCCCCAAAAATCTATAACTAGGCAAATTTGGGCTCAGGCCCCAAAAATCTATAACTAGGCAAATTTGGGCTCAGGCCCCAAAAATCTATAACTAGGCAAATTTGGGCTCAGGCCCCAAAAATCTATAACTAGGCAAATTTGGGCTCAGGCCCCAAAAATCTATAACTAGGCAAATTTGGGCTCAGGCCCCAAAAATCTATAACTCGGCAAACTTGGGCTCAGGCCCCAAAAATCTATAACTAGGCAAACTTGGGCTCAGGCCCCAAAAATCTATAACTAGGCAAACTTGGGCTCAGGCCCCAAAATCTCACAAGGAAAACTTGGGATTGATCCCAAAAATTCCAGGAAAAATTCCAATGGGAGGAGGGGGATAGGAACGCAACTCTATTTTTTTTCCCTCGTAGTAGTAGGTGTGAGAAGTATTTTAATTTTCCTGGTTGTAATACGTTTCAATTAAAGTAATTGTGGTTATGGGTATTGTGTTCAGTATTTCATTTGATCCAATGAATATAAGTTTCGTACTTAGAGCTACACAGTTGCCATATGACAAGAGATAAAAAAGCGAAAACACGCTAAAACGATCCTTTTGGGGCTTTTAAGTTTTGTTTTACCTCAAACGCACGAACTTGCGACATTTCCGTGGACCTGATAAAACACGTGTGAAAATTAACGCTATACTGTTGATGGGAAATAACTCTTAAAGTTGCGAATGGGAATTAACTCTCGCGACACATCTGGTGAATCCACCTGCACTCAGCACCATCGTCGCTAAAAGCACCGAAACGTATGAAGATTGGTGCCATATGGAGATGAAAATAAAATGGTCAGTGGAGGCCATGCGTGAATGGTTAGTTGGAAGTATGCAAATGTACTTCATGATTATTATCTCAATAAGTCTTTTGTGGGTTGCATTTTTCGTTTCATGGAAAGGTATTACAGACCAATCGTAATCTGTCCTTTTATAATTAAGTCACTAGGTTTATAGGTCAAATCGTAGCATCGGACCCATCTTTGATCATCTTGTAGCGTAGACCACAGGCACTTGTTTATATCAGTAAAAAAGAGAAAACTAATGACAACACCCTCCCCTGCTTCCAATTAACACAAGGTAACTAACTCTTGCGTTTCGAAATCCGACCTCTCGGTGTACCTTCTGCACATTTAGCCACGCATAACTTACACCACCGTACAGAAGACATTTCAAACCTTTCCCCTACGTACGATTTAAGTGCCTTATGGATTTTTTAATGGACACTTTTACTCGAAGTGTCTCCATTGCTTTGTGTCTTGTCTACTTTAACGCTCGACATGGTCCCTGATTGCACCCGCTTAATATAAAAGTACAACGTACTAAATAGAATACTGTCCCTTATTGGTCGACTAAAAATCAGGTTATCAGTAGGCGCAGGACGCCATTTTTGGTCGACTAAAGAGAGGGCAGTATTCCATTCAGCTCGTTGCACTTGCATATTAAGCGTGTGCGATCATGACCGTGTCGAGCGGTAGCGTGGGCAAATGGCCTGGCATTCCTTAGAGCTGTGATGGTAAATCATACTTTGTGTAGGCATAAAAAGTCGAATGCCTGAGCTAAACATTGGTACCAAATTTATTACGCTATGGCGAGGTATAGCTTGAAATAGCAGCGTTGATTCTTAAATAGGTCGCGCGAGAAGGTAGAGAAGTGTCCTATCTTATTTTACCCTCAATCCACCAGGGTTCGTGCCCTTAACGTGAATTTTAACGCTTGCATTCTAATGTTGTGAGAAACTATTAAAATCACGATATAATGTGTTCAACTATATCCACTTAATTTATTCATCGTTCTAAAATGTTTATAAACTCTCTAAATCCTTTGCGAGCTACCATTTTTTTGTACGTGTCAAAATATGTCTATTTCCGGAAGTTCATCCATGGTTCGTGCCCCAGAAATAAAGGACACGTGACGTAAAATTGGAATGTGACAATTAGGCCAAAGATCGTTTATAATGTCTCTGTATTTTCGTTAATTGCATTTGTATTATATTTCATTCCTATAGTACGCATACTGGCTGCAATAAAACACATATCAAAAATGATGTCAAAAACAAAACAAAAAATATAAAAAAGAATGACTTTTTTAAAAACATTTTAAACCTATTTCAATATAATTATCGTATTTAAAGATACGCTGAACTTTTTTAAAAGATTTCTTTTCTTCAGGCTATGTCACAACAAAGATTTTGTTCCTCCTACATTACAATTAATCTAATAAAGAATTTCATACTGAGTACTCTTTCATTTGATTTATTTTTTCTAACATGATATAAGAAGTGCATGTTGTAGAAACGAAGTTTTTACATTGCCTTTGTCGTCTGAGAAATCTCTGTCGTGGATTTCCTTCTAATAAAAAGGTAAAGAAACCCAACATGTGAACATCGACCCTGACTTGAACAGCTAACACTAACGCCAGGGCCACAAACTTAAGGCAAATATGGCATTAGTAAAATTTTCATTGTGTTTTTTCAATTTGAATTGTAGTACGTATTTAAATTTCATTTCATCGAATATTTCTTAATCAGCACTTACTGTCATTGTAAACGAACGCTAGTGATCCAGTTGATGACGTCAGGATCCTAAAACAAGCGCGTGAGGTCGCGAGAAACATGGCACACGATTCAAGGATGAACACTAAGTTAGGAGGGTCGACGATATTATATAGTACATGTATGACTTATGGGTAAATTGTAAGCAACGATAAGCCCCTGTGAATACATTTTTATCTCAAGAAATATAAGGTATATGTATATAATCTGTGTGTTGATAGTTGTTGATTTTTAGGATACATTTTGTTTCATAATTTCATTTTGTGATTTTAATTTTGTCATATGGAAGTTGTATTTCTTTCACCATTACTTGTTACTTCTACTCTCTCATACTTTTTTTTTTACTGACATGAAAAGTCATTAAGCTATTATATTACAGTAGGTTTTGAGAGAAGGAATAAGATAATTAAAGACAGCACAGAGACACACAAAGACAGAATTATGACAGCACAATGTCACTCAAAAGACCGCACAGAGACACACAGAGACAGAATTAAGACAGCACAGAGACACACAAAGACAGAATTAAGACAGCACAGAGACACACAAAGACAGAATTAAAACAGCACAGAGACACACAAAGACAGAATTAAGACAGCACAGAGACACACAAAGACAGAATTAAGACAGCACAATGTCACTCAAAAGACAGAATTAAGACAGCACAATGTCACTCAAAAGACTGCACAGAGACACACTTAGACAGAATTAAGATAGTCTTAGACACACAAAGACAGAATAAGAGACAGCACAGAGACACACAAAGACAGAATTAAGACCGCACAATGTCTTTCAAAAGACAATGCAATGAGACGTGCAGATGGTGCAAAGAAGATATATAACTTTACGATATTTGATAATTTTTGGAATGTTGGTAATATTGAGTCTGAATACTTCTTAATGATCACCAAAGCTCAAGAAAAGCTAAATTTCGCTATTTGTATTGGCTTTCATTTTATTAAGCATTAAGTGAGAAACGTAAAAGTAATTGATTTTGCAAATGAAATAAATCATCGATATCTTTACTTAGCTTGAAATGTTAAAATATATTGTTATACAAAAGAATTATTATCTTATATTTCTTTAGATAAAACATGTGTCAATAGGAGGAGATTTCCAGATAGGTAAAGTTTTAAAACATCTTTTTATGTCTTTGCACGCTGCTCTTTTCCTAATACTTACCATATGTACATAAAAATATATGCTTCCGAGGAACTTTCCGCATCATTATTAAATGAGATAAAATATGTTACAACTAATGATAAGAAGATTCCATTTGTTTAGAAAAAAAGACATTTTTCAATATTTACCATAATTCATTACAATATTAAGTGCAGATAGACTGTAGAAAAGAATTATCAACACATAGACAATACAAACATTGATAATTTTTATACATTTGTTTCTTAATTTTGTATCAATATTCAATATTTTCCAGCACTGTCAGTTTAAAACATCTCTGTACCGTCTTTACCCTGTCTTTGCATGTCTTTGACTGTCTTTGCACCTATCTGTCTGTCTTTGCGGTGTTTAGTAGCATCCGGAGGAGTCACCCACTTCCGGTCTATTTCTGAGTGGATGCGATTATTTAGGCATTGTGTGTATAAAACACGAATACAAAAAAATATAAAACGGCTTCTGATTTCATTTGAGTTTTTCCATTTAATCAAATCAGACATCTGCAGTGGGTTAAATGGGCTTAGCCAAACGTTTGCTACCGCTTTGAAATTGATAGTTCAGAACTTTTGGCTAAGCATTCACAGTCCAGAACCTTAGCCAAAATTTGGCTAAAAACTGTAGCCAAAATTTGGTTAGTTTTAATGGTCCAAAACTTAGCTAAAATTTCGTTGAGCCTTCATAGTCCAGAACCTTAGCCAAAATTTTACTAAACCCAATAGTCAAAAACTGAAACCAAACTTTTGTTAGCTTTAATGGTCCAAAACTTGGCTAAAATTTGGCTAAGCCTTCATAATCCAGAACTTTAACCAAAATGTGGCTAAACCTCGATGGTCCAGCTCATGAAAGTGGCTTCCTTAACTTCGTTCTGTATTGTTATGCAGTTATGCCACCCTCCATTTTGCTATACAAAAGCTTTCCCTTTATGGTTTCACAATTATTCCACCTAAAATGTTGTTATGAATGAGTGATTGTTATGTATGATGTTTATATAATATTATAAATATTTTAGGAAATTATGAATGTTTCTTCACTTTAATATTTGCTTAAATCTTAATGTTATCAGGAAAAACATGTTTAACTAGTGTCCTTGAATTAGGTTGTTTTGATCAAAATGTTTTCTCAATTTGAAGGTCAAGGTTGAATTTTGTTTACAAGTAAAAATTCCATTAAGATGACTCATGTTCTAGAACATTCTGTCATGTGACCAATCTTTATATATGCCATGTTTGGTGGACATTTATTCAGTTTTGACATTACCATCAGTCTTGTAAAGAGCTATTACAGTTGTGAAAATTCATTCCAAATTCTAAGAGAGGAATTATTTTAAATATTCATTGGATTATAACAGTGCTCATAAACTTTTGGATTTTGGATTTTTAATTGATGATTTTGGAATTTAAGTGAACTTATTCAGATATTTTGGAATACTTCATTTTGACATCAGCACATCAAGATTACTAGTACATCAGGACTTTGGAGACCATTAGCACATCATAGCATTCAAGGACACAGCCGTGAATTCGGAACATTCTATATTTAGGACTTGTGATTAGAACAATCATTCGTATTGGATTATTAGGATTTCAAAACACATTACTGTAAGTGACTTTTTGATTTTTTCATTTTAATTATCTAGTAATAAATTGCTTGTTGATTTTTACTTGATTTGTTGGTTTCACTTTCTTTCTGTTACATTTTTCTTAGACCATAGAGTCGTAACGGAAATTGGGGGCTCGTCGTTCCGGGATCTGAATTTCTTTAAAGCATATTAGAGGTATTAAATTTATCTTTGAAATTCATATTGATTTTGTCTCTGAATTTTTTTTGTCTTTGGCAAAGATTTTATATAGAGAAATTTTTTGTGTGAAACCAAGAAGCATTTACTATGGCATCTAATGTTCAGAATTTCATTTCAAAACCTACCCAGGAGGGGTTAGAGTGCATGAGAAAGGATGAGTTGCTCGAGAATGCCAGAAAATACAGTCTATCTGAGGCAAAAGTATCATTGACAAAACAGGAGATAAAGATTATTTTGATTCAGTATTTGGTAGGAAAGGGAATTTTTGAAAATAGTGCTTTAAGTTTGAAGAGAAAGCCTGTATCTGGTTCTGACAGGAAATTAAGGGAATTAGAGTTAAAGTACCAGACGGATTTAGAGTTAGCAAAGCTTCAGATTCAGAGAGAGAGAGAGAGAAAGAAGAGAGGCAGATACAGATGGAGAGAGAGAAAGAAGATAGGCGGATACAGATGGAGAGAGAGAAAGAAGAGAGGCAGATGGAGAGAGAAAGAAGAGAGGCAGATGGAGAGAGAGAAAGAAGAGAGGCAGATGGGGAGAGAGAGAGAAAGAAGATAGACAAATACAAATGCAGATGCAGATGCAAAGAGAAGAAAGGGAAATGCAATTTAAGTTAAGAGAATTAGAACTGGCAAACAGAGCACACTCCACTCCTTTAAACACAAGTCCAGGTTTTGATGTTACTAGATATATTAGGTTAGTACCCCCTTTTCAGCAAAAAGAAGTAGATAAATACTTTCTTCATTTCGAGAAAATAGCTGAAAACTTGAAATGGCCCAGAGAGCATTGGACTTTGTTATTACAAAGTGTACTTCTTGGCAAAGCTCGTGAAGTCTACACTTCACTGTCAGTACAACAAAGCACTGATTATGATGTGGTTAAGGAGTACATCTTGAAAGCTCATGAGTTGGTACCAGAGGTATATCGACAAAGGTTTAGGAATTGTAGAAAAGAAACTGGACAAACTCATGTCGAATTTGCAAGGGATAAAGAACAACTATTTGATAGGTGGTGCTCAGCCAAGAAAGTTGATCAAGGTTATGATAACCTCCGACAGCTCGTATTAATTGAAGAGTTCAAGAGGTGTATCCATAGTGATGTTAAAACCTATCTTGACGAGCAGAATGTGGAAACTTTGGAAAATGCTGCTCGTATGGCTGATGATTATTCCTTGACTCACAAAATTTCATTTGGTAATAAATCGTCCTCTCAGCAGTTTTCCGGTAAAAAACCATTTCAATCTCATTCGAGTACTTCCAAATTTCACAACAGCACAACTGTTAGGAATCAAACATCTGATAAAACTGATCAGAAATCCTTATCTCTTCCTACGTGCACTTATTGTAAAACGAAAGGGCACGTTATTTCTGATTGATTCAAGTTGAAAAATAAGCAACAGAGTAAAGACAGAGCTTTTCCAAATGCTCTTATTTCTACGAGGTCAAGGTCACGGTCTTGTATTGAAAGCAATACATTTGTTGGGTCAAACAAACCCCAGTCTGATTCTATTTTGGAGGCTTATGAACCATTCATGTCAGAAGGTTCTATATCACTTATTGGTGATTCTGCCAAACCTATCCCAATTAAAATATTAAGGGACACTGGAGCTTCTCAGAGTCTTTTATTGTCAGGTACTTTGCCTTTGTCTGAGGAGTCTTCTTCAAGTGAAAGTGTTCTTGTTCAGGGAGTAGAGTGCGGCTTTGTAAATGTTCCTCTCCATTGTGTAAATTTGGCATCAGACTTAGTTTCTGGACCTGTGACTGTTGGGGCAGTGACTTCTTTACCCATAGAGGGTGTTCATTTATTACTAGGCAATGACCTAGCTGGAGATAAGGTTGTGGTTAATCCACTTGTAACTGACAAGCCTTGTTTGGATCAGAAAGTTGATCCTGTCGAAACTGAAATCCCTGATTTGTACCCTGCTTGTGCAGTTACTAGAGCTATGGCAAAAAGAGCTCTTGAGAGTGATGTTGATCAGGATATTATTCCTTTAGCTGACACACGTATTGGTCAGTCTTTTGATGAGGTCACTTTTTCCTCAGGTATTGATCAATCAAATGGTATTGATCACAGTGATCCTCTTTTGGCAACTCATTCTCTTTGTTCTAATCAGGATGACAAACGACAATCCCTTGTCGTTGAACAGGAGCAAGATCCCGAGATATCTTGTTTGTTTCAGAGGGCTATTAGTGAAACTGAAGCCACACAAGTTCCAGTGTGTTACTTTGTGAAAACTGGGGTCCTTATGAGGAAATGGAGACCACCTGATGTACCTGCTGGTGACGAGTGGTCAGTGAGCTATCAAATTGTTATTCCTAAGTCATATCGACAGGAAATTCTTAATTTAGCCCATGAAACTCCTTTGGCTGGTCATTTAGGAGTCCGTAAGACTTATCACAAGATCTTGAATCATTTTTATTGGCCGAAACTCAAAAGTGATGTTTCTAAATACTGCAGATCTTGTCACACTTGTCAAATGGTAGGAAAACCCAATCAGAAGATACCTAAGGCTCATTTACAACCTATTCCTGCATTTGATGAACCATTTAGTAGAATAATGGTAGACTGTGTTGGTCCTTTACCTAAAACCAAGTCAGGCAACCAACACTTGTTGACCATCATGTGTACATCTACAAGATTTCCAGAGTCAATTCCTTTGAGAAATATAAAAACTAAAACTATTGTGAAAGCTTTGGTGAAGTTTTTTACACTTGTTGGCCTTCCCAAATCTGTCCAGTCGGATCAAGGGTCAAATTTTATGTCTGGAATTTTCCAACAAGTTATGCATGAATTAGGCATCCAACAGTTTAAATCTTCTGCCTATCACCCTGAAAGTCAAGGTGCTTTGGAAAGATTTCATCAAACTTTGAAGAATATGATTCGATCATATTGCTTTGATACAGAAAAGGATTGGGATGAGGGTGTTCATTTGTTGTTGTTTGCTGTTAGGGAATCAGTTCAAGAGTCGTTGGGTTTTAGTCCCTTTGAACTAGTTTTTGGTCATACTGTCCGTGGACCATTGAAATTATTGAAAGAGAAACTTCTTTCAAATGAAGATTCAAAGATTAATCTTCTTGATTATGTTTCTGATTTCAAATACAAGTTGTCAAAGGCCTGTGAAGTAGCAAGAACTAATCTTCACACTACTCAGTCAAAAATGAAATTAAGGTATGACAGAAATTCACAGGAAAGGAGTTTTAAACCTGGTGACAAAGTTCTGGCTCTCTTTCCCATACCTCAGAATCCTCTTCAGGCTAAATTTTATGGTCCTTATACCGTTGAAAAGAAAGTAAATGACTTAAATTATATCATTAACACTCCTGGGAGACGGAAACAGAAACAACTTTGTCATATAAATATGTTAAAGGAATATTTTGACAGAGATAGCTCAGCTAATTATTTAGTTAATTTAGTTGTACCTGTCCCACACAGTGAAGATATCAACGATGGAATACAATCACTCTATAGTGACTCTGGTATAACCAATCTTCGGAATTCAGAAATATTGAACAACCTAGACCAGAAACTTTCACATCTACAACAACAGGAAAGAAATGAACTAAAACAGCTATTACATGAATATGAGCACTTGTTTCCTGATGTTCCAACACGAACAAGTAAAATTTATCATGACGTTGACATTGTAGATTCTGTGCCTGTGAAACAGCATCCTTATAGGATGAATCCTCTCAAACAGAACTATCTGAAGAAAGAAATTCAGTATCTACTGGAGAATGATTTCATAGAACCAAGTAAAAGTAACTGGAGTTCACCATGTATTCTTGTTCCCAAGCCAGATAATACATTCCGTATGTGTACTGACTATAGAAAAGTCAACAGTGTCACCAAAACTGATTCATTTCCAATCCCAAGAATGGACGATTGCATTGATAAAATTGGAAATGCGGAATATGTCACCAAGTTTGACCTTTTAAAAGGATTCTGGCAAATTCCACTGACGGAAAGGGCAAAGGAAATGTCAGCATTTGCAACTCCAGATGGACTTTATCAATATAAAGTCATGCCGTTTGGAATGAAAAATTCGCCTGCAACGTTTCAACGTCTGATGAACATGATAACATTTGGTCTTGATAATTGTGACGCTTATATCGATGACGTCATTATCTACAACAACACCTGGGAAGATCATTTGGAAACCATTCGAAAATTCTTTGATCGACTCAGCGATGCGAATCTGACAATTAATTTGAGCAAAAGTGAGTTTTGCCATGCTTGTGTCACATTTTTAGGACATATTGTGGGACAAGGTCAAGTTAAACCTATAGAAGCTAAGGTCAAACCTATCTCTGAATTTCAAGTTCCAATTTGTAAAAAGCAACTGATGCGATTTCTAGGTATGGCTGGATATTATCGGAAATTTTGTTCTAATTTTTCCAAAATTGCTGAACCTTTGACAAGTTTTTTGAGTAAGAAAACCAAATTTCATTGGTCTGACAAGTGTCAGGAATCTTTTGACAAGTTAAAAGCCATGCTTAAGAATGCACCAGTTCTTTCTGCACCAAATGTTAGCCAATCATTTAAATTATCTGTTGATGCAAGTGATGTAGGGGTTGGTGGAGTATTGATTCAGGAAGACAAAAGTGGTGTGGATCACCCTGTGTGTTATTTTTCTAAAAAACTAAACAAGCACCAGAAAAATTATTCCACAATTGAGAAGGAATGTTTGGCTTTGATATTGGCTTTACAGCATTTTGAAGTGTATGTTACCTCAGCTCTTTCTCCAATTATTGTGTACAGTGATCACAATCCCCTTACTTTCATCAACAAAATAAAAGATAAAAATCGGAGATTGTTGAGATGGAGTTTGATATTGCAGGAATATAACATTGACATCAAACACATCAGGGGAAAAGACAATGTGATTGCAGATGCACTCTCACGTGCCTAGAAATGTAATATTGCTTGATGTAATTAAGTCCAGTATCATAAAACATGTTCTTATGTAATTTTGGTTATTATAGTATTAGATGTATATTCAAAAGAAAGCTTTGTTACATAAATCTTTCTTTTTCTTAATGAGGGGAGGTGTTATGTATGATGTTTATATAATATTATAAATATTTTAGGAAATTATAAATGTTTCTTCACTTTAATATTTGCTTAAATCTTAATGTTATCAGGAAAAACATGTTTAACTAGTCTCCTTGAATTAGGTTGTTTTGATCAATATGTTTTCTCAATTTGAAGGTCAAGGTTGAATTTTGTTTACAAGTAAAAATTCCATTAAGATGACTCATGTTCTAGAACATTCTGTCATGTGACCAATCTTTATATATGCCATGTTTGGTGGACATTTATTCAGTTTTGACATTACCATCAGTCTTGTAAAGAGCTATTACAGTTGTGAAAATTCATTCCAAATTCTAAGAGAGGAATTATTTTAAATATTCATTGGATTATAACAGTGCTCATAAACTTTTGGATTTTGGATTTTTAATTGATGATTTTGGAATTTAAGTGAACTTATTCAGATATTTTGGAATACTTCATTTTGACATCAGCACATCAAGATTACTAGTACATCAGGACTTTGGAGACCATTAGCACATCATAACATTCAAGGACACAGATGTGAATTCGGAACATTCTATATTTAGGACTTGTGATTAGAACAATCATTCGTATTGGATTATTAGGATTTCAAAACACATTACTGTAAGTGACTTTTTGATTTTTTCATTTTAATTATCTAGTAATAAATTGCTTGTTGATTTTTACTTGATTTGTTGGTTTCACTTTCTTTCTGTTACATTTTTCTTAGACCATAGAGTCGTAACAGTGATATATACTTGCCGTATCAAATTCTATTCATTTGCTGTATGCACAATGCAGAAAATATCCTCCGGTATTTTTAAAATAGTCCATTGTCTAAATGCTGATGATTCTGATTATTCACTTGTACCGACTATCTTCGTATACCTGCCATATTCCTAGACAGTGTTGGGGAGGGTGGTGTGGTTGAGACTCAGTGTGTTTTGACAATGACTGGAAATTCAAATCTGAATAAAAGAAAATAACTCGTCTGTTCCCTTTCAAGCATTTAATACACGTACAAACAAAAAATAGCTGGTAGACTTAGCATTGTCAAATATCATCATCACACACATACACATATGTGCAGTCATCACCACACACCTACAGATATGTGCAAACACTAGCATAATACCAACCACACTGACATTAAATAACAAATACACCAAGTTTCTGTCTTTAAAATCCATTGGATGGTGGAATACAGTGTTAATTAGATGCAGTCTTTGCTGCTCTCAGTAGTTCAGTTGGGGATTTGAAGGTAATGCAAGTGTCATTTGTGTTCATCTTTGCACTCATTAGAGACTGGATGTTACTGCTGTTCAAACTTCCGGTAACGTTGGCATTGTCAAAACTGTATCCGATGACATTTGACCCTACGAGATATTCTTGTCTCTATAGAAAAAATAAAATATACATCACATTAGTGTGTGTGTGGGGGGGGGGGGGGAGAGACGGGACATAATTGTTTCAGGCTTTATGGGGGCCTTACAGGTGATACAACAGTAATAAACACCTCTGTCCAGTACGGATGTTAACGCACTATCTTTATCAGCACAAATCAACTGTGTAAACACGAGCGTGCACTTATTATTGTATTTCAATCAATCTATCTCATGGCCAAAACCATCCTGAAAAGTATGTGTCGATCTATAGTTTGTATTTTAACAAGATTAAGACAATGAATAACAATAAAGAGAACTAACCTGAATGTTCAATTCAGCGTATCCACGATGTTCTAACTTGTCCCAGTGTTACACACAGGTGGTGCTGCTGTGTCGACGGATGTCGTACACTCCAGTATGGGCAAAGAATAAAATGCTCTCCCTTGCTGCTGTGCTTCACAAAGTCAAACTCTATCAACCAGGTATTCTGAAATACAGTTTTGCTGGGCTTTGCTCGCTTCGCCGATGTCTCGTTGTTTCCTGAATCACAGCTGCATTTTGACACTTTGCCTTCAAAAATGAATCACACTTGAATACTATTCCGACTACTGAAATAATAATGTTTTGCTTTTTATAAACGGAGTAGAATCCGACTTCAAAGAAATGTTGCCGCTGTTCACAAACTTGCCAATTATCTTTATTAAAGCTGGCTTAAACATTCTTATTTAAGGCAATGATATGTAATAACTTTTATTCTTCAACACGCATCTCTTTGATTTACCAATAACTTCAAACAAATTGGGCTGTTCCACTTTGTGAACTTTACCTATGCTAATTAGCCTAATGGGCTCCCCCACAGCATTCTTCAAGGGACTTAACACATCACCCTAGCTTTTTTCAGCCGGTTAAGTAAGAGGTGAAATGTCTGCTACCGTAAGTAACAGTAGACAGTACTAAGTAACAGTAGACGGTACTAAGTAACAGTAGACGGTACTAAGTAACAGTAGACGGTACTAAGTAACAGTAGACGGTACTACCTGTGAATGTTCATCCAGAGTGACCAGCTACACCTGACTCCCTCTGGAAAGTCCCTTCTGGTGGATCAGGCGGATTAGCAGATATGCTCATCCCCCGGTTGTGAAGGTAGATGGCAAGAGCTGTGTGGACAGCACAGGCCATCAGCTCAGGTGTAGTAGGAATTGATGGCCATCCACTGCATCCGGGCCTGTCTCCATTATCGTGCCACTATATTCAGACAGGCCTGGGAGAGAGAGAGAGAGAGAGAGAGAGAGAGAGAGAGAGAGAGAGAGAGAGAGAGAGAGAGAGAGAGAGAGAGAGAGAGTGAGGGCGACTCTGCGCAACTTTCCCTCACTTAAATTCAACTCACGCGCACACCATAACACTATTCATCTTCCCCACCAGATACCCTCAAGTCCTGTGGCGACTTGCGAGCGACAAAACAACAGGTGTGGATACACCGGGAGCTGTAGCGGCAGACCTGCACTCAGGCGGCTCAGGGCATAGGGTCGCTTTTCACTGGACCGAACCAGCAAAAGAACTCGGCAGCCCCCTGGGTGACTGAGCAGCTCTTTTGGGGATCACACTGCTCACCACAGCAGCATGAGGAAGGGGCTAGAAAAGGTTCCCTAAACATTGCCTGCTTCACCTTAACCCTGGTCAGCACACACATACGTATTTTAACGCCAAAGTGGGGTCTTTGACAAAAATCCCTGAAACTGGGGTCCCATGTTTGTGATTGTCTTATCCGCAAAATAGTGTCAAATATAACAAAAACTGGCCTTCTGAAATTAAACACACACTTTACTTTAAAGATATTATTTGTACTTTATCGGATAATCACTCCTGACAATTTTGACAGTAACCCTGGGAACTGGGGACCCGGAAGTCATTGATCATGTGATAACTTCTCGCACCTGAAATTGGGGTCCGGAAACACACACTTGAAACTGGGGTCATGAAAGCAAATCATCGTAGAACACAACAGAATAATGCAATAAGTATAATTTTATGGTGTAGAATGAAATGAAAGCTGACTGAATTGGTTCGTTAATACATGTGTCCCACTTTGACAAGGGTCGTGCAAAAACGCTGACCAGTTTGCTGACAGATGTAAATGTCCGTTATTTTTTATTTTCATCCATTTGTATATTTTCGTGATAAAAAAGACGGGTTTGACCATTTTCTCGTCGCTTGTCAAGGGTGATCGTAACGTATTTACAAAATAACTAAATTTCGAAAAAAATCCATTCCGGAACACGCTGATCAGTCTGCGATAACGGGTGCCATTATGACAGCCTGTTTAACAGTAATTTAAAGCTTTATAACCACCTAGAAAGCCATTTTAAATGGAAATTATTATACCTACATGACGTTATAGAATAATACTAAGACATATCTACTCAAGTATCCAATTTAACACTGAATAGGAAAAAAAATGCACTTTATTTACGTCTGAAGTTCCAATTCTTTATTTTGTGTACCACAAAGAATATATCTTATTTTATCATTCCAATAAGTGTATAATAAGAAGAAGAACAAATCTTTTATATTATAAAGTCTATATTGGTACTATACTATAATAATAATAATAATAATAATAATAATAACATAAAAAATAATGACAATTAAACATAATAGACAATGATATTATTAATTTTATAATTTAGCTTTTAATGACGATGAAGAAAAGTATACAAATTATTATTATTATTATTCTTATTAAAGATTATTATTATTATTATTATACACATAATAAAAGTAATTGGAATTTTCCACGTAAATATCATACATATATCTATGTATTTCTACTTGTTCAGTGTTAGATTGGATATGCCCAAGTATTATTCTATAATGTCATGCTGGTACAATAATTAGGCGGTTATGATGCTTTTTATTGCCGTTAAACAGTCTGTCTGATAGCACCCGTTGTATCGGGGATTGGTCCTCATGTTCAGGAACGAGTCTTAAAATTCGATTATTTTGTGAATACTTTACTATCTCCCTTGACAGAGGACGAAAAATAGCCAAAACCGTCGTTTTTTGTATCATGAAAATCTGCAAATGAATAAAACAAATAACGGGCATTTACAACGGTCAGCAGGTCAGAACTTGTACACTTGCTCAACAGGTTTAATTGGTCAGCAAAACATGCCGACATCAACAGACTGGTCACTTGGGATCAGCTGTGAACAGTGACACGGTTTTATAATTTAAAAAAATAATAGCCAAACAAAACTTTAACAAATTGTTGATGCAGCCGAGAAAAATCAAGCTTCTCCAGCAGAAAAGCACTTTTACAGCTTGTTTTTTTTTTTTTAAATGTAGCATGAATATGGTAGATATGCATACATTTCTGCAGCCAGGACACAGCCGGCTCGAAGTGTTTGCATTGAATAGAGTGAACAGAAAAATACATGTACGATAATCTCATTTAGCATAGTAACAGTAACACATAGAATTTGTTCAATGATAAGTTCTCTTTTGTCTGTATGATATAATTATGACACTAAATGCACTTGCGCCGGCGTGGTAATATTTGCGACAATTTGTTAAATCTATGTCACGTGAAAATATCTTCATATTAAGCCGAAAACTATAACGGACAGAAACTATGTATACAATTTCACTTGTAATTCTTGTTACATTAGGGGATTATTTGGTTTATAGCTACAGCCACAATCCCTAATACAAGCCAGTACACTACACTTTTTTCATAACTTGCAGTCTGATATTTTGCTCTGTGTCCGCTCAAATTTCGAACCAATCAAAAGTTTTTGAAAATGTACAAAAAAATGTATCATCACTAGACTAAATATGTCACATACCAAACCCATACTACTCGATTAAAGGTCATAGTCACAAACTGAGGTTAATTCTCAAACTAAGTAGTTTTCGTGTCCATCTTAATTACATACATTACTGTAGAACCCCTTAAAGGTGTATCATGTGCAGTGCTTGTGTCAATGCTCCATAACACATAACCCATTTTTAACCAATTTATATATATATATATATATATATATATATATATATATATCTATATATATATATATATATATATATATATATATATATATATATATATATATATGTGTGTGTGTGTGTGTGTGTGTGTGTGTGTGTACTATGCAGAATACATAGTAAACCCAAATAAAATTTCATGATTAGTATCAGTTAAAGAACTTTTAGAAACTCTTGTTTTCGGACACATATGGTTACAGCAAGTTGTAGGTAATGTTGATGTGTTCCTACAGGTTGGTAAGCAATGTGGGAGGATGCTCAGCTGGTTAAGGGTCGTATTCGTAATCCAAGGGTCGCGGGTTTGATACCCGCCCATGTCAACCTGTGTCGGCTGCTTTCCGATGTGTCCCTGAGAAAGCCACTTGGCTGCCCTGATGTCTTAAAAGTGCTGCTAAACCATCCATCCAACCAGAAAAAAAAAGTTAAGCAACGCTTGTAAGATTATTTTATTCACAATTGGAATTCTAGCCTTGAAACCTGTTGTAGACGATATATTCATCTTGCAAATAGCTTTTAAATATAATATCTTTTACTATTGTTAACATTTTTACCATAACACTAACTATAGGGGAGGATCATGGCGGGGGCTTGGGGGGGGGGAGGGAACGAGCCGGCGCGCGCCTCTTCTAAAAATGAGCACGAAACAGCAGGAATGTTTACTAGAGTCAGTTTTCTTTACCGTTAGATGGTTAAAATTATGCCCTGGAAACGCTTAAAATGCAGGAGTGTTCGGGGGCTTCGCCCCCTTAGCCCCCACCAGGGGTTCCATCCCATAGACCTTTGACCGACTTGTTTACGCTCCCAGCAAACGATATTCTTGGATCCGCCCCTGCTGAATATTTTTACGTTACGAATGTAGGTCACCTGAGTTTTGAAGAAGAACTATTAGGCATGAATAAGGTAAAGTCCTGAATATGGCCTCTAGAACTCGTTTCTGAATGAGAGCGAACATTCCTCTAGTTATAGCCTACGCATGTATTAATGTGGTGCGTACGCATGAATGCCTACGATTGTACTTCGAGTTATATGTAGGGTGCACCGCCAGCAGGAACTCACTCGATAACCTGCGTATTTATACAATAAAAAGTTCAAGAGATTTACGTCTTCCTCGTCTTGTCTTAGAGTAGAAAGTCTAAATCCTAGTTACGGGCCGTATATACAAGACCCTGATCTATCTACAATCCCTAAAACACTACATATTAAAATAAATAATGCACAGCATATAATAAGAACCAGGAGCGTGTCCGAGAAGAGGGTCGGAGCCGGCGTGCCTCCCCTCCCCGTGTAAAATGATCGCGAAGCAACCGGAACCCTTACTAGAGCAAGTTTTCATTACAGTTAGATGGTTAAAGTTATGCCACGGAATCGCTTAAAATGGTTCCGTCCCACAGACCCCTCGCGTACTTGTTTACGCCTACCATCCCCCCTTCCAATATATATATATATATATATATATATATATATATATATATATATATATATATATATATATATATATATATATATATATATATATATATATATATATATGTATTTCTGGATATGTTGAAACAGGTAGGTAGATGTGCACGCGGTATCATGTGAAAATCAAACATGTCGTTTTTGTAATACGATAGAGGATGAATTTCATTTTGCATTAGAATGTCAGTGTTACATGGAATATAGATGCAAGTACATACCTAAATATTATTGGAGGCATCTAAATATGGCCAAATGTATGGATATACTTTAAGTAATAATCAGAAGATTTTACCAAATGTAGATTTTTATTTTAAGATCTTTTCAACTTCACGTTAAATTATTAAAGTCTGCACCATAATCTTTCAATGAAATTATTGAACATTTTAAAAAGTACCCTTTCTTGACCTTCCTCGATTAACTACTATAAAAGATCATAATTCAATATTTTTAGATTTGTAAAAACAGCCAATAAAATAAATTTGATAGTGTAAATAGTCTTTTGTTAACTATTTGTCAAGTAATAACATCTTAAGGGGGGAAAACGAACTTATTATTATAGTAGACAGCATTAACCATCATGAAGAAGAGAAAGAGAGGCGATCGGAATGACAATTTTAACCAGAAGAAGTCAAGAAGTTTCAACAATATATGGTTGAATCAATGCGATGTTTTGCGAGCTATGTCGGAAGCACAAGCCAAATAACACTTTTGTCATTGCAGGTGTACAATTTTTTTTTTGAAAGTCAGGCCTTATGGACCATACAGGATGTAACAAACATATACGGTCCAAAAAAGCTGAAACAGTGGCAGAATGCAACACTCTTCTTACTATGTTCGACAAAGTGTTAGATAAGGCAGATGAAGATATGACGATATATCACAATGTCTATCAATAATGTACCTTTTCTCACGTCGATCACTAGTTCCTAACTACTTATAGTATCGGGCGCCAGAAGCTCAACCGTTTTGAGAAAAACGCATGTCACACAGACGCAGCACAGGAGTTTGATATTTCATGTATTAAAAGAAAAGGATGAAACGTTAAGAAAACAAGAGTCCCTCGATGGGACTGACGCCCTACCGACCGAAACGAATTTCCAGGAGTTCTAGACAAGACCATTTTTTTTTTAACCACTCAGTATTGAAACCATCTCTGATATTATTGAACAAGAAGTGTTTCACATTAGCCACTGTGGTGGCCATACTGGACCTAAGATCGGCACCCTTTTCATTTAGGACAAACTAGTATGTATGTATGTAGTTGTGCATTACGGCACCTCAGTACAAAAGTGGCTATGTGGTGCCAAGAAAAGTTTATACTCCAAAACTGTAAAAATGAATTGCACACAAATTAGGAAGATAAAGCCTTCCAAATAAACGTATGACTAAGCACAAAAAGATAAAATATAAAACGTAAAGATGTAAAACTACTGTAAACTGTATATAAAATAACAGATAAAGGTAACACATTTATAATCCCTAAAATGTGAGTAAAATTTCTTGCATAAACCGAAATCCCTTAAAGATTCCAAGATTTTCTCGGGTGGTACGTCCTCGTACAGTTTCTTCAAGCAGTTCGTGTCAAAATACATATGTCTCACAGGGTTGAAATTGACACACTCGACAAGAATGTGCTCCACTGTCAGTGGACACTGGCAGGGTACACACTCCGGTCCAGGTTCAACCATCAGGAGGTATGAGTCAGGTATGTGTGTCCGATACACGATCGGCACAACACACCTCATCTCCTGTTTGTTCTATACGAGGGATATCACTCACCTATAGTGGGTTTGATGTTCTTAAGTTTGTTTGTGGAATTTTTATTCCGCATATTTTGGCAAGTATGACGAACATGCTGATTTATACATTTCAAGTCAGTATATGGGATCTTCCATTTGGAAACGGGTGACTACAGGGCAGTTTTGGCTGCTTTTATCTGCACTTTCATTACTCTTTATGCCAATGTGACCCGGCAGCTATCAGAACAGAACACTTTCCCCAGACTTTATGACAGCATCGTGTTTCTCTAATATCTGGGATATTAATGAGTTGTCAAATTTAAGATTCTGCAAGGCTTTCAATGTGGAAAGATACTCGAAAAGATGATGTAATTTATTTTTGAGGTTTCAATATAGTTCAAAGCTTTGAGTATGGCTGTAATTTCTGCACCAAAAAGTGAGGCTTTATCCTGTCATCGGCTCGAGATGGTGCCATGGGGTCTCGCATCTTTCGAACCGTCTGTATACAGGAACGTATGGCTACAATAGGAGGCTCTGATTTAATTGAATTTACTCTGATAAAAGAGAGGATTCGTTGAAGACTTTTTGAATTCATATGCCAAAAGGTGGAATGAAGTTTGGTTTCTGAACGTACAAGGTTTGGTACATGCGCCTAAACACCACATCATATGCGGGGAAGATGGATTAGAAGATAGTTTGGTAGCGTGCAACTAGACATCATCAGAAGACTTTCAGTGAAAACCCCATGCCAATATGACTATCTATTCAGAAGAATTAGTGTCAAGATTTTCAATATCTTCATTGCGGCATTCATGGTAGATGTCTGCGGGGCACAATTTTATTTAGGACCAACTTGATATCGTAAGAAAACTTTTGGTGAAAACACTACGTCGATATGACCATGAATTCTGGAGGAGTACCGATAACAAGATTTTCAAAATTGACACCATAGTTGTTATGTTGATATCATATCGGCATAATTTACATTCAGACCCAACTAGAGTCCATAAGAAGTCTTCTGATGAAAACCCTATATATATATGTTTCTATTTAGGAGAAGTAGTGACAAGAAGATTTTCTAGATGACTGCCATATTTGAAGTCAGATCAGCACCATTTTCATTCATGACCAACTAGATATCATAACTAGTCTTATGAAACACCCACGTCGACATGACTTTCTATTTAAGGAGTAGCAGCGACAAGAAGATTTTCAAGATGGCTGCTATGTTGGCCATAGTGGACTTTAGATCGGCACCATTTTCATTCAGTACCAAATACACAACATAAGAAGTTTTCCCGTGAAAACCCAATGTAGATATGACTTCCCATCATGGAGTAGTAAGGATACAAATATTTTCAAGATGGCCACTGTATTGGACATATTTGATGTCAGATCGACACAACTTATTTTAAGACCAGACACCACAAGAAGTCTTTTGGTGAAAACACCATATTGATATGACTTTCGATTCAGGAGGAGTGGAAATAACAAGAATTTCAAGATGGATGCTGTGATGGCCCCATTGGACCTCAGATCAACACCATTTTGATTTAGCACCCAGTAGATAGCATAAGATGTCCATCAGTGAAAACCCCATGTCAAGATGACTTTTCATTCAGGAGGAGTAGCGAAATATTTTCAAGCTGGCTGCCACACTGGACGTCAGCTAAGAAACATTTTCATTTAGGACCAATTAGATATCATAAGAAGTCTTTTAGTGAAAACTACATGTTGATATTACCATCCATTCAGAGTGAGCTGCGATAAGATTTTCAAGATAGTCACTGTGGTGGCCAGATTGGACGTCTGAGCAGCCCGATTTTCAGTTAGGACCAACTGGACCTTGGGATGAATGTGCGTGTAAAGTTTCATGGCTATCCTCCGAGTAGTTTAGGAGGAGTATTGATAACACACTTGTGCTAAACAGACAGACGGACGACAGTTCATTCCTTTAGCTCTTCTGATCTGTGACTAGTTGAGCTAAAAAAAGGAAATATCTGCATGGATACTATAATTATATACAAATAACTCTACTATTTTGTATAAATACAATTATTTCATCTTTTTCTTAACTTCTGTTGCTTTTTATGCAAGAAACGTCAAATTCCTGTGGCTAGAGTGATCTAAACTTCAGCTTTTCGAGTCAAAATATGATATTACAAAGTTGTTTATGGATTAATTTTAATAATTTTTAATTTACATTATGGATTTAAATGATTTTAAGTATATACAACTGAACAGCTGCTGAAAACTTTAATATGGTCACGTTAGACACCCCACCTTTTTTTGTTGTTTTTGCTATAAATCAGAGCAAGAAGGTTATTGTCGAAATGAGAGCCGTATTATTTTTTTTCTCAAAAAACATCCAAGGCCCTCATCTACTAAATTAAATGGTCGGTCCATAAACAGTATGCATCAGTTCTCACTCTTAAAAGGTGTAAATGCAATTTTAACATTTCTAATCGTAATAAATAAGAAAATAACATTTCGTGGTAAATATACATATCTTAGCAATCGATAGAATGTAAACTTTTTTTTTACAACAAGCAACGTATAACACGTACTCTCGAATGGCACAGACAGTGGAGATCTTCTGCGGTATAGGCAACCTGAGAACAAGAATCCCCTGGCCATTGATGGGAGAAAGGGAACCTTGCACATGGCGGCATCATCGAGCTACTCTTGGTACCAGACTGGTGAAAATAAAGTCAGGTTTGCATTCTTCCAAATCGAAAGTCCTTAGTCTCAACTGCTCTTCGAATCTGTCTGCCTGTCTGTCTGTCTGCCTCTGCTTGTGCAGCATCCTGGCACTCATCCTGACTCTCGTGACATGCAATTAATGGCACTATATGGGATTGGTAACATAACTTGTGAGGGATAAAGTCAAAGTCTGAGAACGAGTACAACGTAGATAAATCAGATTTTCCTTTAGACTTGGACTGTCGGTTGACTGAACGCTACTGACTCATAGTCCTTATGGGTTTTTCTGTTCGGCTGATAAAGGAGTTTAAATGGTTACAAATTAATTTAAGGAATTGTTTTTATGTATTTGTTGTCATTTCTTGTATTAAGTGTTTATACACGAATACGTAAGCTCACTTTCGTTACTTTAGAGGCATCTTGACTTGAACAAAAAATTTAGAATAGAAATATGTGTAAACGTTTCATGCTCCAACGGGCGACATCCTGTTTTATTATCTCAATAACCAGCATCCGTTTTACACGTCGTCCTACCCTAGAGTTTCCGTACTTTGTCAGATTCACAATACCGAATTAGTAGCTGAATGCAGGAAACGAAACTGAAACCCTCAATATTTGGCTCGATATGATAAACTGTAGATCCGTATTGGACATGTGTTAATAAGAGATAAGTGTCTCCACAAAATACGTCTTTCTGAAAGCATAAGTCAAGGACGAAACAAAACCTTATACCTTAAAATAAGCGGGAACTCAGTTGAATGAATTTGAATTATTCAAAAGCCGCGCGTTCGATCCGCTCAAATGTGGTTAAGATAAAGAGATAATACAGTACAACAAAGTTCGGTAACATTAGGCTACAATGTCACAGCCAAACAAAATAAGCAAAATAAATACATAAATAAATAAATCATACAAAGTACAAACTACCAGGATGTGTTGATATTTTACATTTCACTCAGTATTTGCGAGATTGCGTGAATTTGTTTACTATTGATGATATGAAATTGCCAGCAGCATAACTTTATCTGTATCTCCATCTACAAGTTAACTTGGGAATCCATCTCTGTTTCATCTATGTATTTAGATGGTGCTTGCCTCACTAGGTTAAAATGTTAACTGTTTGCATCCCATCACGTGGGTGTGCTAAGTCAATCACGGGCAGTAACTCAGCAAAATATGTCAAATTCGTGCTTAATCTAGCAATTTATCCAAGATCTTGTTAAATTGTTAATTCACTGTAAATCTTTTGGAATTATTACAAATGTTATTTTCGCAATTCATTGATGTCTTTTAGGTCGATGAAGGGCACTATCTTTGTATAAAAAAATAAAAATTGGCGGATAATCGCACTGATCGGACATCCTGTAAATGAATCTTCACAGTATTTTATTATTAAAATCAAAAACGGTACTACCGGAGTATTTTATAAGCAAGCCCGTTATAGGTCGATAATAAGCCATTATATAAAACAGCACGCTAATCTTGAAGTTATTTTCAACCATTTTAAGAAAGAGCTTGACAGATAATTTGATGAAATTTAAAACAGAAAAGGTTAAAGCCTACAGCGTTTGAAAGTTGTTACGTTGAAAGAAATTCGGTGATCAAAACTCTCGAAAAAGGTCAAAATATGCCAATGACTGAATCTACGATTTTATGAAGATGAAACTTGAACTCATATTTGGTTGAAGCAACATTAGAATGCCTGATTGCTAACACACCGTTCGATTGCCTATTTTTATACAAATATTGGCCATAACTCGCAAAACGTGGTCACAATTTATTGATTATCGAACTCATATAAATCTATGATTGGATAAAACTTAACATCGATTTGGGTGCAATCAAAGAACACAAAATGGGACTAATTCCGAGATCTGCGTTAAACTTTGTAAATATTATATGTGTCCATTGGAAAGATAACCTTGTCGAGAGGTGCGATTGTTTACACAATTGATCACTAAAAATATAAAAAGATATAATTACAAATATTTTAAATAATGAGCCTCAATTTTGTACAAGTGCCTTTATCTAAGTTAAATGCGGGCATAATGAAGAATTAATATTGATGTATGTATCAGAATCAGATGTGATTGTATTCAAAAGTGCCATTTCTATTTGCAATGGTTGAAGCTGAGTGCACTTTATTTGTTAATCGTATTGTTATACTCGATCTTGCCGACCATTTAGCGTACTGTCTACACGTTTGAGGGTTCGCGCATATCACGTGACCTTGAGAAATGCTGCTTTAAAGAGCGTTTAAGTGGTTACAACTTCCTTTTGGATTTTGTACCATGCAAATGCTTGAATATGTGCACGCTTTTTGAGTGAAAAGTGGAAAATAATAAACACAACAGGATAATTCTATAATAGGTAAGCTTCACATCGATAATTTTCCTTGTCAAAATGTTTCACATAGTATTTAAAATGGCTTTCAAATAACCTTTCTGTAAAAAACAAAATCTTTTTTTTTAATTCCATATCCGTAAAGTCTCATATGCTGCATCTTGTTTTAATTTCCAGTCGTATAAATTATTGAAGTTTATCCTTTCTATACTTTTTCCTTTTTTATGTCAGTGCTGTAAACAATTAGAGACTGACTATAGTTACTGAAAACCTATTGATAACTGAAGGTGTATACAACTTATGTGAAATCTGTTTTTGGCTACTGAAAAATGATTTAGGAAGAAGCAAACGGTGGGCATATTTCATGTTTTAACCAATTATATATATGAGGGTCCACCTCTTACATTGCAGGACTAATACATGTACCAGATAAGTAACCACCCCCCAAAATAATAAAGGTAAAATAAAACTGGGCAAATAAGGCGTAAAGAGTAACACGTGTATGTATCTGGTACTTTTATAATGGTAAAATACTTTCTAAAAATGAAGATTACACACATATGGAGCACAAACCCTTCGGCCCCCTGCCTAGGCAGCAGACTTCAACAGGTTTTGTCTTGGTTTGCTGACCTACTTTTTTACGAATACGATAATGCAAAATGATCGGAATATACAATGAAGACTACATTATTGCACCTCTCTGTAAATAAAAACGTCACTCTTCTTCAATAAAGGAGAAGTAACAGGCATAATAACTTACCATAATTCACAAAAATAAAATACACATTGTGAATCGAATCAAAACGATGCCATATTTGCTCTACCTTCATTGTACTTTACCCTGTAGGGGGCGCTAAAAAAAAGATGCAGATGCAATATTTGGACTCTTGAAAAGTGTATATCTTTAAAACATTTTATATTTCTGCATATTTATACAGAAGATACTCTAATTTAAAAACAAATAACAATGTATTTATTTTGAACAAGATTAGACTAAGATTTAAACCTGATTTCACCAAAAATAACGCAAAAATTGGACATTGAACAAATTGTACTTTTTTACACTAGACAGATATAGCTCCCTCAACCTTGAAAGCAACATTTTAGAACATTTGGGGCTTAATTATTGGAAATAGAGTTGATTATTGTTTTTCATGCCAGTGGGATTGTTTTTAAACAAAATATTTCCGACTGAAAAAGGAGAATAGATAAGAAATTGATCGAAAAACATTAGGTCGCAATCCTTTTTTCAACCCAATACACACTTCGACACAATATCCGTTTCTTATACTCAAACTTTGACCAACTGTTGTTGGCGGGTTGGTAATATATATATATATATATATATATATATATATATATATATATATATATATATATATATATATATATATATATATATATATATATATATATATATATATATATATGCATGTGTGTGTGTGTTTCATCGACTGGAGTTTCATATTCCCCATGTTCGCGGTATATATTATGTAATGACTTAGGCATAATCATGGGACATATTATTATGTATTGGCATTATTTAGCCACCTTCAATTTCTCATTAGATTATGCCACAAGCAAAACATTTGCATCTGCTGATGGGTATATCATGCAGTGATGATGGTGCAATTGTTTTTCAAAATGGATAAACAACGTAAAAATAAGTTTTAGACCCATTTCCAGTGATCTTGTTTGTTTGCAAACTGACAGAAAAATGTCAGTAACAAAATTGGTTCAGGACGACTGCCGCCAATTTCTAAAAAAAATCACATATCAAGAGAACCTAAATAACGTCACTAATTAGACAAGAAATTACCACAGTTTTAGAGTTTTGCAGAAAACAAAGATAGTATCAAAAAAGGAGTCTAAATCGTATTTCGACCTTGTTTAGTATATTAGATCAAATGCACAAACATTAACTTCAAAGCTAAATGTACAAATGGCAGAATGTTAAGCATTATCCCAAAACACTCTCACCAAGTTCCACTTCATGCCTACAACTTATTATTCCAGTGAACTTAAACACTTGGTTTAATCGGTTGACAACATAGTAATTAGTGTAAAAAAGTGGGTAATTGTGACTGTCCTTCCTTTTGTATGGTTGATAATGATGCATGGAACACTCAAACTAATCTATGATGCCTAAAACTTAAATTATGCCAGGAAACTAAATAAAGTAATCACCGTAAGAGAAAGTATGTCTCTGTAACCTATGCTCCCCTGGGATGGTATAGAATGATACAAAAGAGCTTCTAAGTCAATTTCATGAAGCATAATGCCTACAACTGAAGTTATGCCAGGAAAATCAAAAACTAAAACCCAGGTTAACCTGCAAACAACAAAAAGGTTTTATAAGAGTAGGTCAATGTGACTTACTTTCCCCTGGGTTGGTTTTGAATAATGTAAGGAACAGCCTCCTGATCCAATTACATGAAGATATCATGTATACAACTTAAGTTCTGCCATGCAACTATAATGCTCATGTTAACCAAGAAAAATAGGTCACTGTGATCATATTTTCTCTGGAGAGGTGTTGACTGTTGCAGGGCGTGCCTTGACCAAACTCCCTGTAGGTATCATGTCTACAACTGCAGCTAATCCAGGTCACAAAATCTCTAACACTCAGCTTAACCTTTAAACAACAAAGTTATAGTTGCAACAAAAGTATATCACTGCAATCTACTCTCTCCTTGGACGGTTCAGAATCTTACAATCATAAAAACTGACCAAGTTCCATGAAGATGCAATGCATAAATCTTGAGTTAATGGGAGGCTAACACAATTCTTACAATTTGGTTAACTTGACTGTGAATGATACTTCTGACACCAGGGATACTAGATAACATAAGCACAGGTGAGCTAAAAACGTGGAACGCACAAACAGACCATGAGGAGATGCTTCCCATAAAGTTACACAGACATCAAACTAAGAGCAAAGAGAAGTAGCAAATACAGATTGTTTATGGACAACACACTTTCATATAAACTCTTAGGTCTTTGCTGAACAGTGCTAGCAACCTGCTTACAGCAATATTAGTTTCAAATTCTATGATGTATGGATAGATAATTAGGAATTAAAACAATTTCTATTTCTTTAATAACATATTACATAATGCATCAATTTGTAAATCATATGATAATACTTCATTGTTTTAAAGTAATTTTAATGGAATAATATACAACTTGCAATCAATTTCTGTTAGACAAATTCATCATTTGAAACTAAACATTTGAAAAAGACATACTGACATTGCACCAGAGAACTTATAATATGGGAAAAAACCATTTTGGACTAATATATTTCATAATCTAACAATCCACTTGCTTTTACTGCCAAAGCTGGTTAATATGATTCTCACACCAACGCCAGTTTACTACCTACCTGTGTGTTTGATATTACGATGTCTCAATTCCATCAAGATTTAACAAGAGGCTCAAGTGGACCTGTTATCGCTCACCTGGCTTATATAACTTAACAGTTAACCATTTCACCAAGCAGATTATGTAGTAGTATAAGAACACATCCCAAATTTACTATCCATGTACAATGAATTGCATTATTTTGCAAGAGATCATTCAGAAGAACCATTGGCCATTAGATCCCTTCAGTGGTAATAAAGACAAACCAATATTATTTTATGTGTGTTGCTAATTGTGATATTGGAAATATAAGATTTTCCACAAATTGCAAGATATTTTCATCTAATACTATACATAAATAAATAATATTATACATAAAATGGAATTAAAATCAAGCTGAAGTTACTGTTTGATGCATTAAAACTCTTTCTAGACAGCATTTGCAACACATGTTGTTTTACAAATGGAAATAACTCCTCAACACTGGAAAGGAAGGTTATTTAGAAAAGATAATAAATAAAGTAACATTCCCATATTTATACAACCGTTCCTTCTTGAAGAGTTGCAATAATAAGATTTTCAAGATTGGCACCACGGCAGCCATATTAGACATAAGAAGAACAGCATTGTTATTTAGGAACAACTGTATGCTGTAAGAAGTGTTGTAATAAAACTCCACATCTATAGAACCATCTATCCTGAAGGAGAAGCTATAACAAGATTTTCAAGATACGTACCATGCTAATCATATTGGATTTTGAATCAGCACAATGTGTTGCCTTTTCATTTTGGTTGGCGGTTATAATGGCACTTTTAACACATCATTAGCTACATCATTGCAAGAAAACAGGATCGACATGTAAGTGCCTTTCGCAAGGATACGCTGAGACAACTTACGCAGGTTAGTCTGGGTGAGTATCTATCCCATGACTCTTGGATTACAAGTCCAATGCTCTACCAACTAAGCTACTGTAGCTAACTAAATGATGCAAGAAATGTTGTAGTAAAAACCCCAAACTGATTAGACCCTTGATTCGGTTGTAGGGTAACACGATTTTCAGTATGGCTACCATGGCAGACATATTGGAAGTTGAATAAGCACCACTTTCATTTAGGACCAGCTACATAATGAAAACCTCATGTTGACCATTCTTTCATGAGAGTAGCAATTATATTTTCAAGATCACATGGCATTATGACAGCCATGTTGGATGTGTGACAGACCCAATGTTTATTTAGGACCAACTAGACTTTAGTGTGACTGACAAAAGTGTTATAAAAACCCATTAAGTGGTTTAGGAGGAGTAGCAATAACAAAAATTGTCTAATGGACAGACGGATGCTGGAGGATGCTGATATAGCATAAGTACTGTTGGTTTCCAAACAGTCAAGTAATTGGCTGTTTACATTTACATGTATATTTGAAAGGTTAGCCATTGTGACAATTTCTCCAGATTATGTACATGTAAGACATTACCTAGATTCAAAAGGCTCTCAAAAATCCTGGGGCACTACTTGTGTACAACTTATAGTATTCCTTGACACAAAAGCAGCATGATATAATAATGGCTACAGAGCAGTGTTTTATTTTTGTCCACTAGAAATACACTAATTCCATGTTCAGAAAAAGGTTTTAAAAAAGTGTTTGTTATACTTATAAAAATATATTTTTAAATAAGTTCTGCATTCAATGAAAATAAAGCTTCAACAAATGATTACATGTAATTTTACATGGACTAATTCTGATTATTTGCATGTAATGTGTTAACGTATTTTATTTTTGAAAAAGATGTGAAGCATTGATAACTGTCACAGAATTTCAAATCCTTTTTTTTAAAACTGTTTATATTGAAATTGGATCTGGATTAACCTGATAGTAATTGAATTTTTGTGTTTCTGGGACCCCAGTTTTAAATCTGTGTTTCTGGAACCCCAGTTTCATACTTGTATACATGTATTTGAACTCCAATTTCAGTTATGTGTACATGTAAATTTTTACCATTGCCTAAACAAATATCTAGTTAAAGTTTTTTTTAAACATCACATCATTACAAAGAATACCTTTCAAGTTATCAACATGGGGCGTGTCCTCAGATACAGTTTTGGAATTATCTCTATTTCTCATGAATATCTCCAGAGCTTCAGCATCAAAACTTGGATCAATGATACATCTTAAGGTTCTAATTCTAATTCGTAATTTCTATTGCACTCCATTTTGCAGATTAAACAAATTTGTGCATTATTATAAAATCGGAGGCCTTTTCTACATTTAAAACAATACAATTTATTTGATTAGTTGATATATATGCATTTATTTTAATTATTCCAGAACACCATTATCCACTCTGCCTTGTCATGACTTGAACAACATTAACTTTGATATGAACTATGTACTGATAACTCTATGAAAAGTGAATTTGTTATAGGACATGTACATAACAGTCTGTATCAGCAGAAAAAACGAAAATACAAAAAAGTGCAAGTGAAACATTTAGAGATAAGTAAGATTGAAAATAAACCAGCTGAACAGGAACCTGTTTTAAACATGGATTTAGTGTATTTCTAGTGGGCAAAAATTAAACATACTGGTCTGTAATTATTATTATGTCATGCTCCTTTGTGTCAAGGAATTCTATAATTTATTTGAAAATGTGTGAATCTTTCCAATTCCTACAAAGCTCCTTTCATCAAGTAGTGCCCCAGGATTTTTGAATTCATTCTCATCAGTGGCTTGTATATAGATGATGCACTGTAATTATCTTGCATTTGTTGTATTCCCTGTGCATTATTGCAAAATAAATTGATGCAGTTATGCAAGTTTATGAAACCACGCCATGTCCAAATGGGTGTCTCATCCACCAGTGACAGCCACTGCCTTTAATACTAAGTGATCTTAAATCTAAGGTTATCAGCAGGATATGTGTGTGGTCATATACAAGTACAAAACTCTATCATAACACCAAGTATGTGATAAAATGAAAGGCAGTCTTGTGGTGATGTTGTGTTTCAGATATAGTTTTGTTTGTTTTTGTTGGCTTTAACATCACTTTCAACACATCATTGGCTACATACTGCCAAGGAAAAGGAAGCTAAGTGTTGTTCTCAAGGACACACTGAGGTCACTGACCCGGGCTGGCCTGGGTGGGTATCAAACCCATGACTCTTGGATTACTAGTCTGATATTACCAAGTGAGCTAATGCCACTTCAGTTTCAAATATAGATTAAATTAGGTATTGGCTTATAATATAGACAATGGTGATAAATATATATGTATCCAAACTTGAAAGTGAAGTCTCAGAGACACATATTTGAAAGTGGGGTTCCATAAACAGATAAATGAAATTGGAGTATCAGATATATACAAGCATACAAGCAATAAAGCAGGGTCAAAGAAACACACAATTGAAACTGGGGTCGCATAAACAAATACTTGACACTGGGGTGGGAAATTCATGTCGGACTCAACAAGAACAATCAAACAAGAAGCCCAAGTGGGCCTCAGATCCCTCACCTGGTTGATATTTGCCTAATAACCAATGCAAGCGCAGCTGGCCAAGATATTTGCACCAGCAGGATGTTTTCTATTTAAATTTCTTCCAATGTTGTTGATTGCATTTGTTATGAAAACAACTGTTTCAAGATTTCTCTGGTTCTTTTATCTTCTTGGGCCATCAGCAACATTTGTCCAAGCAGTTTTTCAGAAGTTATTGAAAGGGTTTCTATTTTTAACAATGATGGCCATGTCTGAAAGGCAGATCTGCAGCATTTGTATAAAATGTAAAGCCCTGTATGCCAGAATACTTTGTCAATTTGTATCACATTTCTGTTGTGTGGTTTTGTGAAGAAATCATTTAAAGGTTTGTTTATTTTTATTAACAGTGACTATATTTGATGGTGGATCAGTATAAGCTGTATAAACTTAAAAGCCATCATAGCCAGGATACTTTCTGTCAATTTTGATCAAAATCTGTTGAGTGGATTTTGAAAAGTTAAAGGTTTCTCTGTTTTTAGTCAGGGCGACCATGTTTGATGACAGAACGGTATAATTTCTATAAAATTGAAAGGTATTCATGCCAGGTTGCTTTCTATCAAGTTTGGTCAAATTCTATTTAGCAGTTTTTGAGAAGTAGTTTAAAGGTTTTACTACTTTTTATTCTTGGTGGCCATATTTGCTGGCAGATCAGCATCACTTGCACAAATTTGAAAGGTATTCATCCCAGAATGCTTTCTGTCAAGATGGGTCAAATTGTTTGAAAGTTTTTATATTTTTGGAATAGGTGGCCATATTTGAAAAGTCTTCATGCCAGGATGCTTTCTGTCAAATATGATCAAATTATGTTCACTATTTTAGGAGAAGTCAATTAAAGGCTTTTCTATTTGTAGTAATGGCATCCATACTTAATGGCTGATTGGCATCATTATCTTGTACAAACTTTAAAGGCAATTATGTCAGGATGCTCTGTACTAAGTTCAGTTGACATGAATAAGTAGGTCTTGAGAAAAGTTTGAAAATAGCAATTGTTCACAGAGAGGGTTTTCTATTTTTAGTAATAGTGGCCATTTTTGAAGGCAGACTGGCATCATTTGTATAAACTTGATAGGCCTTCTTGTCATGATGCTTTCTGTCAAATGTGATCACATTCTGTTCAGCAGGTTTAAAAAATAAGTTGTTTAATTAAAGGCTTTTCTATTTTAAATAATGAGTCAAATTTGATGAGAGACACAACTGGATAAATGTATTTCCATTTTTAGCTGATTTTTCTCTTTCTGTCCTTGCTTTGAATTATTTGGGCACATTTCTTCAGAGAATATCATAGTTTCAAAGCAATACTTGGAATTCTATATGCATTAATTTTTTCACTGTATTGTCTACCATTCTTTTCACACTCTCCATGACTGATTCAAAATGTCTTGAATCAAAACATTCTTCTCAAGTTCTAACACCTGCTACTTCCTTTATCTCTTTCAAGAATCAACCAAGTTCCCACACTTTGCTTGAAACAAAATTTGATGTGTGCTCCTCATTGTCCTTTTTTATTCCATAGGCGCTGGCCATAGCTAATTATGAGAAGGTCCTTTTGTATTATTTTTGATTTTTCATCATGTTTCATGAAGTTAACTCCATTGGAGTAAAATGTTTCTGTCATATTTTTAGGAATGGGAAGCAATTGTTTCCCTTCCTTCATGGCACTTCTTTTTCCTCTCGAAACTCTCTGCAGATTTGGTGATACAATACTTTTTCTGATGTTCTGCCAGTTCCTTTTTGCAACATAAGCCCTTGCAAGGAACAAGCTCAGATGCATCATGTTTTCTGCCAGTGAAAGCACTATTCGATTGTCTATATTTAGGAATCAACACTCCTTTACTTTTTGTACACGTCTAATTTATGCTTAAATTCACCTTCATTGCACAACACTTTCCAACCTTGTCTGTGCTCCTGTGAATTGTTTGGAAGTAAAACTATGCTTACAACCTCCAGTTGATCTGAATGACATGCTTCATAATGACGTGCAATTTTCCCCACTAATTTACCACAGAAACTGCAAGCATGCATTTTGGATTCATCAGTATTTCGTGGTCTGAATTATAATTCCAGGTTAGCAAGAGAATCCCATGCCACTTATTGTGGTACTACTGTCATCTAATAAATTTTCATTAACCATCTCTTTGCGTTGAGCATCTGTTCGATATTTTATGATATTGCTGTTCAGTGCTTTAAGGAACCTCCTGCTCCTTACATGTGTACGTTCCTGTAAACAGATAAACTAATGTCAGTGTTGGCATATTTTTTAATGTTGGTATGGTCCTGAGAAAATGTGCTTACCACAATTCTCTAACGTAGCCAACTTCTGGTATATTAAGTTGTAATAATGAGATTTCAGTGTGCTATATTGTGATTCATAAGTTTGACTTAGTTTGGAGATTATTTGAAACTAAATTATACTAGATATTTTTATTTAACAAGAATTCTGTCAAATAAGGTGTCTTGCCTGCTCAGAAGCCATCACGAACCATTAGACTTTTCATAGGAAAAACTTTAACCCACAACTTAACAAATATTCTAAATGACCTTCACCTTGTCCTACCAATGCATATACGAACTCATCTCATACCCATCAGATGTATACATGCATATGCTTAAAGGGTGGGAGTCATTAATAGTTGAAAGTTATAACCCAGGGGCTGGTAATTGAGCAATGTGAGATTTAAGGATGAAACAGGCTCTATTTGACATGTACCACATTGGAGGGGAGGAATCCTATCTTTAAGGTCAAGGTGAAAGGCCAATATTGTGGGTTTCAGTAGCATTGTCCCTTCTGTTTGATAACTTATGAGCCGTTTAAGATAAATGAATGAAATTTGGAACACTTATATATAGTCACGTGAAGATGTGTTGCATTCTGTATTTGGGGTCATGTCTTCAAGGTCAAAGTCACAGGTATATACATGTATCGTGGTTCCTTTTGTTTCTGCTTTATCTCTTAAAGGTCTTTTTGAGGTCCAGGGATGAACCATGGTACACGTTTGTTTACTTGATGGCATCTCAAGTATCACAGTCAGGGCTTTATATTCAAGGTCAAGATCAATTTATTCCCTGCTTCTGGACTTTTACTCTAATGCACTTTAGATACTTGGTTAGTTTTCATATCTGCCTAGTAACTTGCCAGCTATGTCACGGGTTACAGCCAGATTTCATCATTGAATATTTATGATGACCTCACCACAGTAGGCAGGGGACAGAAGTTTACTGAATTTGCTTGTTATTACAGAAGTTGAAAGGCAGCTGCAGTAGTTTGGTTGGTAGAGTCTGGAGTTGTAATCCAAGGGTTGGTTCAATACCTGCCCAAACCATCCCGGGTTGACTACCTCAGTGCACTCTTGGGAGAGGTACTATGCTCCCATCTTATGATCAGATGAATGTATTTTTCATGTTTTTCATATTACTTTTTATGTAATTTGTCTGGAGTGTAGTGCAAAAAATTGAAGACAATTCATGTGCACAGTTGATGACTATTGGCTCTATAAGTTTGTTTTTGAAATTACGCCTTTTTATTTTATTTATTGTAACCATGTGCAGAAAATACTGGAATTAAATTTGGATACATCAATTTATGTATAAAAAAAACTCTTGATTTTGACATGACCCTGTACTATACCATATTCTTTATCAACATGTCATATTTTAAAGAACACTTGGATGACACCGAATAGAAATGGCAATGTTGTGAGAAATATGGCTTTTTTGACATTATGATGATCTTGTGAGTGGATGTTTTAAGTTCTGGTAATTAAGCAGGTTATAGGTTGTTCCCTTGTAAACTAATTCAACATTGCATATTTTACAAAATGCTGTCAAACAGCTAGGTAAATGAATATTTAAATCCCAATTTTGTCCAAATATTCATGAACAAGTATTCTGTCTCAAATGTTCAGTTATTCGTTTCAGCTGCATGTTTTGATATTGATGAAGTGGATCCATCATCGTTTTTTGTTAATGGAAATTTACCTAATTAGATCTATTCAGCAGTGGGTAGTCACTGGGATGGTGTTACCTACACTTCAGCTTTAAATTGATATGGCATAATTACAATACCAAAAGAAAACCTGCTGATTTTTCCTAATTGCAGATTATGAATTTTTTGCTAGTAAATTGTGAAGTGCTCCTGGGGTTTTCAAGTCCAGATAGTATGCCAACTGATTTGTTGATTGAGATCATTGATCCAGCCTTGATGCAAATTTACATTTAGATTAAGCAAACCACTGAACTTGAACAAGAGTCATTTTATTGATGATAAAAGGTCCTCCCAGATTTCTCTGTCCTTAGAGTCCCAGTTAATGGACCTTGTCCTTGGCTACAAGTTATCAAACTTTGGTCTATAGTTTCCAATATACATGATGATGTGTTTTGTTCTCACTTTTTTCGGGGGTGGGGGGGTTGAGGGGGCGGGTATATGTAGCCATGAACTTCAGTTTTCAAATCTCTGCAGAGAGCTATGCTACCTAAAATATTGATTTATGTATCTGTTGGATTGGTTTTTTTCACGTATAAATGGGCTCCGCATTTAGTGGCACAAGTCACAGTCTACATATGCCACTAGCAAGGTGATGTCAATTGATAGAGGTAGTTAATTTCAAAATTTAAATTTCTTATAACCATCTTAAGATGGGCCAATATTGGACTTGCAACCAGAAGGGTGCAGGTTCACATCCAAATATTGAATAATCCGGGGTCAGCGTCCGTTTCACTGTGTGTCCCTGGCCAGGGCACTTAGTCCAATTGCCTTATCACTCTATAACCTTCATGTGTTGCTGTGCTGTAAAACATCAAACAAAACAACTGTCTGTTAATTTTTGCTTGTTTTATATTTACAGAGATCTTTTGCGATGATGATTCCAAGGAATTCCATCATTTATGTGATATTCCTGATGTGTGTTACAACCATCACAAGAGCAGAAAATCGTCTTGTAAATGACACATGTCATACAGTTCGGTTAAGAGAGGACATTAGCAAAAGAGCAGCACAAGTTGTATGCAATTATAAGGACAAAGTTTTTGATCCAAAGTCACAAAATGGAAGTTATTTGCTGTTTAACAACACTGGAAACTGGACAGGAGAAATTTTTGCCTGCCTGTGTAGTTGTCGACTGCCATCTGACCTCAAAAATGGTTATATTTTGTCCAAAAACAGAAGTATAATTCTTCATGGTGAAACACTTGATTATGGCTGTAATGTCGGATATAGAAAGAACAGTGAAAAGAAAATTGTATGTAATGATGGTCTGCTAATGACTGTTTCAGACTACTTAGAAAAACGCATAAATATATCTTTCCGTGAAAAAAGTCTACCGGACCAGATTGCAAATTGTTTGTATGGTAAAATATTTGATCTGGAGGTAAATGAAACAGCCAACTGGTCGATTCCAGATACTGAAGTACAAAAGAATCAAAAAGTTTTTCAAGTTCTTGCCACAGATGAAATGGTTTTGCCGTATTACGTGCTCAGTGGGAAAAGCTGGATGCTTGGAGGTACGACTTTGGAAAAGAACGGACTAGAATGTGGAAAAACACTAGAATGTGGAAAAACAAACAGTGGAACTGCAACTACCGACTCCATTAACGTATGTCAATTAGGGGACTTGTCAGTTAGTATTATTGTTTGCATACTAATTGCTGCTATCGGTATCATCTTCCTTGAAGGATTGCCATGAAAACTTTACACACACATTCATCCCATAGTCTAGTTTGTCCTAAATGAAAATGGTGCTGCTTGAACATCCAATATGGCCACCACAGTGACCATCTTGAAAATACTGTTATCATCTCTCCTCCTGAACGGACATTCAGATCAACATGGTGTTTCCATTAAAAGACTTCTTATGATATCTTGTTGGTCCTAAGTAAAAATGGTGCCTATCTGATGTCCAATATGGCCACCACAGTGACCATCTTCAAATCTTAATATTGCTAATTCTCCTAAAAGAAAAATATTGCCATGAGGTTTTCACCAGAAGGTTTGTTATGATGTCTAGTTGGTCAAAAAAGAAAATGGTGTAAATCTAATGTCCAATATGGCCATCACAGTGACCATCTTGAAAATATTGTTATGACTACTCCTCCTGAATGGATGGTTGTATCAACACGGGGTTTTTACAAAACAACTTCTTATGATGTGTAGTTTGGTGTAATTCAGACATTTAATATGCCTGCCACAGTGGCCATCTTGAAAATCTTGTTATCACTATTACTCCAGAATGAATGGTCATATCAGCGTGGGGTTTTCACTGGAAGACTTCTTATGATGTCTAGTTGCTCATAAATGAAAATGTTGCCAATCCAACTTCTAATATGACCGCCTCATTGGCCATCTTGAAGATCTTGTCATCACTACTTCTCCTAGATGGCTGGTCATATCTACATCATGCTTTCACCAAAAGACTTCTTATGATGTGTAGTTGGTACTAAATAGAAATGTTGCCAATTTTTTATATCGAATATGGTCACCATGGCATCCATCTTGAAAATCTTTTTATCATTACTCCTCCAAAACAAAAAGTCGTATCAACATGGGGTTTCCACCAGAATATTTCTTTAGAAGCCCTGTTGGTTCTGAATAAAAATGTTGCTGATCTGAAGCCCAATATGGCTACCATAGAGGCCATCTTGAGAATCTTGTTATTGCTACTCCTCTAAAATGGAATGTCAATTTGACATTGGGTTTTCATCAAAAGAGTTCTTATGGTGTCTAGTTGGTCCTGAATGAAAATGATGGAAATTTACCCTCAATATGGCCACCATGGTGGCCATCTTTAAAATATTGTTATCTCTACTGCTCACAAAAGGATGGGTATATTAACATGGGGTTATCACCAATAGACTTCTTATGATACCTAGTTGGTTCTAAATGAAAATGGTGCCAATCGTACATCCAATATGGCTGCCACGACAGTTGTCTTGAAAATCTTTTAATCACTACTCTGCCTGAATGGATGGTCATATTGACATGAGGTTTTCACCAAAAGAGTTCCAATGATGTCTGCTTGCTCCTAAATGAAAATGGTGCCAATCTGACATCGCATATGTCCACCACCGCAGCTAATTTGAAAATCTTGTTATCATTGAAGAATCTGAAAGATAGTTTCAACATTCAGCAGTTAAAAGGAAGAAATGGTCTTATCTTGAATTCCTGGAAATTCTTTTCAGCCAGTAGAGCATCGATCCTGTCAAAAGACTCGTGTCTGTTGTTCAAGTTATCAAGATCACAAGAAAAAGACATTTTAAGCCAGGACATAGCAAGTTATTCAAGTGATTAAAAATTGAGTTTATATGGTTTTGATGTCATTCAACTACATAAATGTATGGTGTGCATTTGTAGATTCAGTTTTAATTTTGTCTCAACTTCAGAACATCAAACATATTATTGGATTTCTAAAAAAAACACAAATCATGGCATTTTATGGTAATTGAATAAATAAATAAATAAAAATACTTAATTAATTTATAATTCAGTGAGCAGTAAAATATGTTGATGTATGAATTTTTTGTTTATTAAATTTTGTTCAATTTTTATGTGTTTTGTTTATGTTATTTGCAGTGGAGTAAATATTTTAATGTCTCAGTTGCTGGACCAATGCTTGGCTTATGCGGACCTGTGCAGTGTAGGATCCTCCTGGTCCTGAACCAATCACAGGGGCTCATAGTTGCTTACGATTTACCTATAAATAATATATGTGCTACATATAATAATACAAGGGAGGATACTACTCCCATTTCTCCTGCAACCTAATTAAGAATCAACACCGATATATCACGGCCATGATCATGCCTGTTTAATATTCAATTGCAATGTGCTGAATGGAATACTGCCCTCTCATTGGTTGCCTGAAAATGAGGTTATCAGTAGGCGCAGTACATCATTTTTGGTTGAACAAAGAGAGGGCAGTATTCCATTCAGCGCATTGCATTTGAATATTAAGCTGGCACGATCATGGCCATGTCCAGCGGTAACATTGGAAAACAGGCTGGCATCTCCTAAAGGTGGGATGACGAGTCAAATACATCATCATTACAAGGTGTGTCATGTACCACATTGGGTGTCTTATCTTTAATGTCAAGGTCATGGCTGAACATTCCAAGTTTTCCATCACTTTCCTTTCCACTCTATAACTTTGAAGCTATTTGAGATCAGGAATGAAACTTGGTATATTTACACACCATCAATTGAAAATGTGTCATGTACCACATTGGGGCTCTAATCTTCAAGGTCAAGGTCACTACTCAACATTTTATGTTTTCTTTCACATTTTCCTTTTAGCTCTATAACTTTAAAGCCATTTAAGATTAAGTGATGAAACGTATACTTGTACATCATCCTTAGAAGGCATGTTGTGTACCAAATTAGTGGTCCTATATTCAAGATCAAGGTAACAGATCAGTATTTTAAGTTTTTCATAACCCTTTCCTCTCTGCTCTATAACTTTAGAGCCCTTGCAGCTTCAGGGATGAAATTGAGCATACACAGGCATTTACAAATTCACTTGCCCAACTGCCGGGACAAGCTCAAATTTGGCTCGGGATAGCTCAAGTTTCCAAGGTACTTGCCCAAGGGCAAAAGGGGCTGTGTTCCATTCATAATGCTTTGTTCTGCAAGTTGTATACCCTGCAATCTTGCCACAGTACATAAATCAGCACCTTTGTTTAGTGTTTATATTACCGCATTCTTCCATTACTTAATGAACACAGCTTCTTTCATCTATCATATGTTCACAAGTCCATCAGTTGCGAGTATAAATAAATCATTACAAACAGTCTAGCTTTCATTATTATTGATGCAGTTGATGAGATGAATCTGCTATCTTATCTAGGGGGAAAAAATGGAAATTTCCTTAAATCACCCCATAGTTTATTTTATCTTATTTTTTTACACTCATTTTGGGATATTACGTTTGGGGCCAGCACAAATTTTGAAAGGGCAAGTTCAATTTTTTAGTCAGTTTTCCCTGGGCAAGCTTACTTTTATAAAATCTGTAAATCTCTGGAACTGGCCAGATTCAACATCCAGATAGCAGCCCTGAGTGAAACTCGCCTAGCTGAGGAAGGACAACTCACCGAAGTAGAAGCCGGCTAGGCTAAACCTTATTCTGGAGTGACTGAAGTAAAGAAGAGCAACGTGAAGCTGGTGTTGCGTTTGCCATCAAATCACAGCTAGTTACCAAGCTCACAAATCTCCCAAAGGGCGTGAATGGCAGACTAATGCAAATGAGACTCCCACTGTCTGGAAAAGACATGCAACTTTCATAAGCTCCTATGCACCCACCATGACCAAACCAGATGAGATCAAGGACAAATTTTATGAAGAACAGGAGTATTTTATTGCAGAAGTACTAAAGGTAGACAAGCTCATCATCCTTGGTGACTTCAATGCTAGAGTTGGCACAGATCACCAGACATGGGCCAGGTGTCACTGGAAAAAATGTAACAACAACAACAGACTCCTCGTACTGTGAGAATGCGCTGAACATGACCTCTTAATCACCAAGACAGTATTTGCCTGCCAAACCACAACATCTTGGATGCACCCATGCTCCAAGCACTGGCATCTTATTGACTATGTCATCGTCAGGAGAAGAGACAGGCATGTCCGAGTGACTAAGGCCATGAGAAATGCAGAATGCTGGACTGACCACAGGCTCATAGTCTCCAAGCTCAATACATGTATCTTGGTTCAGCCTACCAGTCGACCACAAGGCAAAAAGTAACCAAAAAGCTTAATTTTGCCAAATTGAAGCAGGATAATGTTACATAGGCATTTGTCAAAGAACTGTGCAGCCAACTGGATATAATCAATACAAACTCCAAGAATATCGAGGAAAACTGGATATCCTTCAGAGACCCTGTGTACTCAACTGCATCCAAAACCCTTGGTACCACCACACATAAACATCAAGATTGGTTTGATGAAAACGATGCTGACATACAGAAACTTCTGAATTAGAAACATCAGCTACAGAAGACGTATTTAGAAGACAGCACTTTGAGAAACGTCAGCTGCAGAAGACGTATTTAGAAGACAGCACTTTGAGAAACATCAGCTACAGAAGACGTATTTAGAAGACAGCACTTTGAGAAACGTCAGCTACAGAAGACGTATTTAGAAGACAGCACTTTGAGAAACATCAGCTACAGAAGACGTATTTAGAAGACAGCACTTTGAGAAACATCAGCTACAGAAGACGTATTTAGAAGACAGCACTTTGAGAAACATCAGCTACAGAAGACGTATTTAGAAGACAGCACTTTGAGAAACATCAGCTACAGAAGACGTATTTAGAAGACAGCACTTTGAGAAACATCAGCTACAGAAGACGTATTTAGAAGACAGCACTTTGAGAAACATCAGCTACAGAAGACGTATTTAGAAGACAGCACTTCATCTAATAAGAAGGCAGCCTTCAGCAACATCAAGAGGACTGTCCAATGCAAACTCAGAGATTTGCAAGACTCATGGCTGAGCAATAAGGTGGATGAGATTCAGTTCTATCCAGACATGAATGACATGAAGAACTTCTATGATGCTTTGAAGACAATCTGCAGTCCACAGTCTTCAGGAACATTTCCAATACTGAGTGCTGACAGCACCATGCTGCTCACTGACAAAGAAAAAATACTTCAAAGATGGGCAGAACACTTCAACATCCTGAATCAACAGTCATCTATCAGCGAGGAGGCAATTGATCAACTGCCCCATGTTGAACATATCACTTGCTGATCCCCCAGAACTGACTGAAACTGTGAAAGCAATCGACCTGCTGTTAAATGGCAAAGCACCTGGAGCAGATGATATACCAGCAGAAGTCTACAAAGCCGGATGCTCGCATATGGCAAAGAAACTGACTGAACTCTTCCAGTCAATGTGGACTCAGGAAACTATAACCCAGAAGTACAAGGATGTATCCATTGTCCACTTGTACAAACAGAAAGGCAACAGACAATCCTGCAATAACCATCGAGGCATCTCCTTGCTGTCAATAGCTGGCGAAATTCTTGCCAGAATTCTGCTGAATCGTCTTGTGCATCACACTGACCAAAGGCTCCGGCCAGAGTCAGTGTGACTTCATGAAAGGATGAGGGACCACAGACATGGTGTTTGCAGCTCATCAACCCCAGAAGAAATGCCAGGTACAGAACTCCAACCTGTACATGACATTACCACCACACGTAAACATCGACCTGACAAAAGCCTTAGACAGTCAGCAGAGGAAGCCTTTGGAAGATCATGGCAAAATGTGGTTGCCCAGAGAAATTCATTGTGATGGTTTGGCAGTTCCATGATGGCATGCTCGCTCTTGTTGTAGATGATGGTGAGTGATCTGAACCATTCCCAGTCACAAATGGAGTCAAGCAAGGCTGTGTGTTGTCCCCACCCCTATTCAGTATGATGTTCTCTGCCATGCTTACTGCTGCCTTCCATGACTATGACACTTGGATCGACATCAGATACCAGACTGACGGAAAGCTGTTCAATCTGTGAAGACTACAGGAGATGACAAAGTTACAGGAGTGACTGTTTTGTGATCTCCTATTTGCTGACAACTGTTCCCTGAATGCCAAATCTGAGTTGGACATGCAACACAGATTGGACCATTTCTCTTCAGCTTGTGACAGTTTTGGTCTCACAATCAGTATCAAGAAGACAGGGGTGATGCACCAACCTGCAACACGAAAGCCTTACGTAAAGCCTACCATCATAGTAAATGGGCAAACCCTCTTGGCAGTGGATAAGTTCACCTATCTCAGCAGCACACAGTCACATGCAGTCCACATTGATGATGAAACCAGCACCAAAATTGCTAAAGCAAATGTGGCCTTTGGCAGACTACGTGCAAATGTGTGGGAGCACAGAGGCATCCGTCTACAAACAAAACTTAAGGTCTACAAATCCATTGTGTTGCTGACCCTGCTGTATGCTTGCGAAACAGATGCCATGCCAAGAAGCTAAACAATTTTGTACATGGACTGCCTGAGGAAACTGATGAGGCATACCAAGCATCCACACTCTGCTGATGAAAACACAGTTGAGATGGGCAGGCCACATCACCAGGATGTCAGAAGAGCGATTACCAAAGATCTTCTACAGCGAGCTGAAGAAAGGAAATCAATCTCTGGGTGATCAGAAGAAACGCTTCAAAGATTCCCTCAAGTCATCCTTGAAACACTTCAGCATTGACCCTGAATCTTGGGAAGATCCCACACATGATTACTCCACCTGGTGGAGTGTCATCCATACTGGAGCAATAGACTTTGAACGGAGGAGAACTACAGAGGCAGGGCAAATGCGTGGGCAGCATAAATCTCAGAACTGCAGCACGTCTTCTATTGATCAAGCAAATCCAAGCAGCATCTCCTGCCAAGTGTGCCACATACAGTTCAGAGCACAAACTGGCCTGATCAGCCACTCACATACTCATAGAAACCAAACCAGTTAGTGATGTCATGGTCATCTTTGAACTCAGAGGACGAACAACAATACCTGACTGCCTTACCTCTTAATTGCCTCTATGACAATTAGCTGTATAAACTGCCCCAATGATAGTTTTACATGAGCTCTCAGCAGGACTGTTTACTGTTTATACATACTACATGTTACGGGCATATAATGTGGTGGTCGTTCTTTTGGTCTTTTTTTTTTTTCCCTAAGATTACTTAAAGTCGTGTCTTTCGTGTCATGGGAGTAAAAAATTGTTTTTAGCTTTACACATCATGTTATGGCAGGTATGCGTTCATGTGCCCAGAAATCTGAACTTCATTCAAAAGTTCCATTTTTGACCAAAATTATATCATCCTTACAACTGACTATCACAACAAAATCTATGGGCCCCCAGTGCGTCTGAATAATCAACGTTAATCTTTATATATTCAACGTTAACCTTTATATATTCAAACAGATGTTTCTGTTAAATTTCAGTTTCGATGAAAATATCTAAATTTACATTTACACCAATACAGATCCATTCTTAAGTTAACTCTCTAGACACACATTTGTAAAATATGTGTATGATATTGATGTCTGCTAATTCAAATTCTGCTGTATTTCAAGATAAACAATTCTGGGTGTAATGTGACAGGTTTGTAAGTATATAAGCCCATGTGAAGTCAGATTCCAAATATATTAAAAAGTTCAATATTTTAAGGTAGTATTTTGTATTCCACAAACAATATCAACAGATTACTTCATGATGTTATAAGTACTATATCATAGGTGTTGCACTTTCACTTTACTAAATCTTTACCATCCAGTGCCCAAGAATGGATTAATATTCTATCTGCCCTTGTACCACAATCAAAAGGTTCACTTACACAACCAAGATCAACATCTCAAGTGTCTGCCACTTATAATTATAAATACTTTATCAAAACAGTTGAGTCCCTTTGATTTAATCCACGGTTCATAGTCAAACAACAATTAATAATGGCTCTGAAAAGTATAGACATTACTACCTATTTGCAATCCAAAGACTTAGTAGTCAAAGAGGTGTTAAGTACACAGCTCTGAGGTCCGACTGTTTGCTGTTATTCCAAAGTGTGCCTGAACTCAGAGCTGGCAGTTCATTGTGTAATTAACACATCTTTGAATACAGAGTCTTTGGGTTCCTAGTAGGGAATAATGTCTTTACTTGTCAGAACCATTCGTCATTGTGTTTGACTAGGAACTGTGGATTTAAATCAAAGGGACTGTACTGTTATTTAGTTGGTTTTAATGAAGTATGTATAATTATGAGTGGCAGACAATTGAAATACTATTCTTGGTTGTGAATGTGAACCTTTTGCATGTGGTATAAGGGCAGATAGATTACAAGTCTGCCCTTGGGCACTGAATGGCAAAGATCAAGTAGAGTGAGAGTGAAACACCTATGATACAATACTGATAACATCTTGAGGTAGACAGCTATTGTGAATATAATCTGTTGATATTGTTTGTGGAATATCAAATTACTGAAATTAGTACCATGAATTATTTAAATTCTGAATACATTTGGAATTTGAATTCACGTGTACTTGTACACTTTAAAACCCTCGCATTTCTCACAGACTGTTATCTTACTTTTTACCTTGAAAAAAGGGCCCCAGGTGGCCGAGTGGTCTAAGGCGCTTACCTTTACAGATCACTGACATATCACCTCTGTCCGCATTGGTTCGAGTATTGGGCTCGGCCAACATGCGTACGTGAGAAAGCTTGCCAGTAACTTCCCGTTGGTTGGTGGTTCTTCTCGTGGTTTTTCATGGGTTCTTTTTCTGAGCCAAATATACTGGCCGCCATGTATTGCCGGTCATGTGCTGAAAAATGGCATTAAAACCCACAAACAACACCTTGAAAAACATCCGAACTCTAAATAACAAACATTAATATCATACATATTTTACAAATTTGTGTCCAGAAAGCTTAGTTCAGAATTAATCTGTATTGGTGTAAATGTAAATTTTGATTATATTTTCATAGAAACTGAAAAATTGAAATCTGACAGAAACTTCTAATTTCAATATACATCTGAAAGCCATGTTTTGGGGGGTGCATTACCTGCAACAGTGTTGGAAATGTGACCCCAGTGGAGGGAAAAATTTACTCTGACAAGTGTACAAAAATTCTTTATTGAAATATTTTGGACAGATATTGCAAACGAGTTTCCAAATGGGGAACAGACCTTTCAGGAGGGTAGCTGTTTGGTCCATATTCATAGAAGGACAAAACAGTTTAAAACGAATCTCTAACCTGGCGATCACAGACTGTGGACATCAATATTAGTAAGAATATATGGCAAACAATTAAATCCATGCTTGAAAAAAAAGACTACATGAAATAAAATCTAGGTCTGAGCACATACGCATTATTCTTGACATTTGGGGGTCTCTCAATCAATGTATCATAGGACTGTATGATTCTATACCTAAGTACAAGCTATAATAAGAGCCAAGAGATCATTTACCAACTATTATAGATGTGTAAGTACTATTTTCTCTCATATTTGTGTCAGAAGATTCTTTAGAAACAGCAATGATGTTAGTTTAGCTCCTATGATGTCAGTGTAATTGGCTACTCACTTTTGACCCAGTACTGTAGCAATTTTTAAGGTGGAATAGTTGTGAAACCATAATGGGAAGACTTGTTATGGCAAAATGGGGGGTGGGGTGTGTGTGACATAAATATATGACAGTACTGACAGGAATTGGGGAAGCTACTTTCATGAGCTGGACTATCAAAACTTAGGCATATTGTGGTTAAAGTTCTGGGTTATGAAGGCTTAGCCAAATATTAGCTAAGTTCTGGACTATGAAGGCTTAGCCAAATTTTAGCTTAAGTTCTGGACCATTATGGTTAAACCAAATTTTGGCTAAAGTTCTTGACTATTGGGTTTAAGCTAAATTTTGACTAAGGTTCTGGACTATGCCAAATTTGAACAAAAGTTCTTAACGATCATTTTTCAAAGCAAGTAGCCAACTTTGGCAAAGTCAAATTAGCCCACTGCAGATGCCTGATTTGATTAAATGGAAAAACTCAAATTGATTCTGCTGTATGCCACACACCTTATCCCCACCAGCTCTGTGCCTAAAACACCATGCATCACTACCTTCAGAGGTCACCAGGCCCTATATGACCTTGTATGTATAAATTAACTGTAAAACCCTATACAAAAAGAACACTATCAATGAATGAAATACATTTCAGCAGTAGCTATTTAATGCAGTCTTTCCAGTGACATTAGTTTTTACTACTTTTCCTACTTTTTTGTCAGAGTCCCTATTTTTCCCCACTTTTTCTAAAACGGCCCTACTATCCCTACTTTTTAGTCAATTTTTTGTTGAAAGTCAATTACACACTACATGAATGGCCGTAGCAAAATGAATTCAGGTAATGGTCTATGTGATGTTGAGCAGGGTGTATAAGGTTTATGTGCCTGTTTTGGTTATTTCACCATATATTTGAGCCAGACGACTTCAAATAAGCACAGCAGAAACTACAAGTTGTAATTAATTAAAACTGATAGGAGTAATAACCAAAACAGGCACATAAACCTTAAGAACCTAGAGGCAACCAGAGAGATGGATAGTATGTACGAGCATGCTATTGTACAAGTTTACAAAGGTCAGTCAAGTAAAAGTTTTCTTTTTTTCAGAAATTTACATAAATTTATATTAGGGCAGAAACAAATAACCAAATAACCATTGACAGTTCATGTATTAGCAGTAACTGGTTACAAAACTTGGTAACCGGTTAACCAACCTTCCCCTCCCCCTCTTTGGCTTGTAACACCAACAAATTTATGTGCCAATTGAAAATGTGAATAAAATGTCTCAAAAACCAGCTTTTAAACAGTAATTGAAACATTGTAACACATCTACCTCAGATGCAGCCCAATGCTATACATGTACCATAATCTGCTATTCTAAGATAGGCTAGAGAACAATATTAATAACATCTTTACTCAAGCTTTATACAAACACATACACACTCATTGACTCAAACTTTACACAAACACATACACACTCATTTACAAACACATGAACCCCCGTTTTCTTCCTTTTACAGTTTGGTACTGATTACTGCATGAAATGAAAGAGAATATGACAAAATAATTAAAGGTGGAATGTATACCTAGAGCTCACACAAAAACAAGCAGGAAATATCTTTGTGTGAGCAAGTGTAACACGTACGTTTCACTAGATTTTAGAAACTGGATTATGCTATAATTCTTGCCAGTTCACACACTTTGCAAGGGGTGTTTTCGACTAATTAACCGATTATGGTTCGGTTAATGTATTACGGGTAACCAGTTGAGGAAAATTTACTAGCTGTTTCAGTCCTAATTTATACTTTTTTAATTATAAAATATCCCTTTGGTCCCCTACTTTCTCTCTACTTTTTAAAAAAAGTAGCCCGAAGTTATCCCTTCCTTTTCACAAAGGCTTGCTGGAAAGACTCACTGAATGCTGTGTCATTCATCATTATATTGGGCATTAAATGCAGGCCAAATTATTGGTCTTCTTTCTTGTGATTGAGGCTGAACAGCTCATCAGCAACATGAAAACACATTTAATGCTACGGTTGTGTGAGTGAACAAACATATGAACTTAAAATTTCACTGCAAAAAAGTAAGTTCAATACATTTTGAATATCTATCTTGCTCCAATAGTTATTCACTATTTAATCTGATATATGAACTGATATTTGTGATTTTTGTGATAAAAACTATTTCCATATTTTAATTTACGTTATGGTGGTGGTGGTGGTGGTGGGGGGTGTAATGACAATTTTAGTTTTTGTGGTGGTGCCCCAAAAATAATTAAAGCTTTGGTGGTGGGACCCTCACAAAAGACACATGTTCCTGCCCACCCACCCCCATGTGCTTTTTCTTGGAATAGCCGTAACGAACAGGCTTGCAATTAATCCCCAATATATCTTACCAAATGAGCTTGGGTTTGATTAAAAAAAATCTCTTACTACGAAAACTTTGGATCAATCCCAAAAATCTTTTACCTGGCAGACTTGGGATCTGTCCCAAAAATCACATTCATGCAAGCATGGGATGATTCCCAAATACCTCTTTATAAGCAAACTTGGGATCTATTCCAAACTTCTTTTAGCAGGCAAATTTTAATCGCATAAATTCACAACAACCTCTTTCAGGTAAGCTTGGGATATATCCCAAAAATTATACCTGGAATTGTTCCCATAAATTTCTACACTTGCTACAACTGCATCTGCAAATTTGTTGGTCAGTATTGGGACCAGTACCAAAACATGAGTGGAAAGAGTCTATCATTGTTATAAAAAGCCTCTAACAATATGGTTACATTTGATTAAATACACTGGAATTTTTCTGGAAAATAACTATTTAAAGGAGGAATTACCCATTTTTTTCCTCAAATGAATATTGTGGGTTTATGACTTTCTAAAAACTTGAACAGAGGACCTCAACATTCTTGATGCCACCATCCCCACCTGAAAAATAATTTCTGTGTATTGCCATTGATGCCACTATCTCCACCTGAACAGTAATTTCTATGTATTGCCATTGATGCCACCATCCCCACCTGAAAAGTAATTTCTGTGTATTACCATCAATTCCACCATCCCCACCTGAAAAGTAATTCTATGTATTGCCATTCACAGATGAGACAAACAAATCTGGCAACAATCTCATGCAAGTTAAGATAAGAGTGCATCAAAAAAGCTGAGAGTATACCTTGCCTGTTTAATCTCTGATAAAGATTTTTATTTTCTCATGTAAACAAAGTCACATGTATTTCTGAATGCAAACAAATGAATCAAACTAGCTATGGAGATCCGTTAAGATAGATTAAAATGATAAAAAGTATCTTTATCAGTCAATAAAATCTAATATAAAGGTGCAAAATGGTGTTTTGGATACTTTTGGAAAGAAATGCACTTTTTAAAAATTGCAAATAAAATTTTGACAAAAAATATATTTCTTCATTCTGAATATTAAAAAAGCACCACCTCAACATGATCTGAAATTAGCATATATCATGCTTAACATCATGAGACATCTTCCTCTGGAAAATAATTATTTAAATAGATGTATTTCTCCATACCACCTCATACACACACTCTACCCAGGCAAAAGCACAAAAATTATCCCAAGAATTTATTCTATTACATTCTAATTCAGAAGTTTTCTTAATTTAAATATTCTTCTAACTACAGATCTTACAATATTAAGATTTCCATTTGAGTTCACAGATCTGTGCTATATGATCAGAAGGAAATAGGACACTGGGCAATGCTGTGTGCTGAATAACTTCTTCATGTTCAGGTTGCGGAATCACTCTCTCCACTTCCAATGTATTAAGATCATAAAATATATGGTCTAGCATGGCATGAAAATTCTTCACATAATTTGTGTATGGAACATTTCCACATGCTGTGGCTAGATCCAGTTTGTGACTAACATTCACCCCAGGTACTCGATGATCCTCAGGAGCTGAAATGAAATAATGACCAGTGTAAAGGACTAGGTTTGTATTTTGACTATAATCGGCACTTTCAAATTATAATATTTTTCAAAATGTGTCTATTACATAGGTACTTCATAGAACAGTTTTGTTTTCGACATGGGTATTAGTCTTTACTGTGTTTTAATGCAAAATAATGATGACTTTTGGCACCTCGAATGTATGTCGATAGCTACCATTTGGACCACCTCTATTATTTACTAAACAAGAACTGACATAGAAGTTGCAAATGCATCAAACTATTTTTTCATTTGAAATTCTGGGTTAATCCTATGGTCAATCCAATCATAAAAATACAGAGTTGGTCTGAATAGATTGTGGTTTCTTTATTTTTGGGTGAGCAAAATGTACAATTTCTTTGCAAATTCCTACATCGACATGCATCCAAGGCATTCTTTTGTCTCGCAAAAATAGCCAAGATGGCCTGAACAAAGGTGGAGTAACCTGATCATTTTACTTATGAATGTGATATAATTAATTTTCATCTGAGCCATAAAAAATCCCCTTAGCAAGCATACACAACCATATACATACACACACTCTCGCTATCAAACATCTACACACACACACACTTGCACATTTGCTGTTTCATGAAGATAATATTAAAGCACCAATATTATTTTCCTTCTCACCGGTACTGCATTTCTTAAATCATGTTCATGACTAGCTGTTATTTCTTATTTGAGCTGAGCATGGACATTCAACCAAATGGGAAACAATCAATACAACATTAAGCAAGTGTGTGTGAAGTATTATTTTTCGAATGACATGCATTCACAGTTATTTCCAAACATGCAATTGTTGTATGTGTATATCGTATGTATCTGGGTAAGCAGGTATGCACTTGATCAAGAATGATAACTCTCTTTTTCACTATAGCTGTCTCTCTCTATTTTTGAATACCTTAAAATTGGCAACAAGAACAGACTTTCTGTCTGCATGTGTGGAAGTATCTGGTTACAATACAGAAGGGGAAAAATGTTAAAATTAGCAGAACTTTGTAATCTATTTGACAAGGTGATGATAACAGAACCTGAAGAAGCATGTTCAGTTTGAGTGGAGTGAACTACCTTTGTCACAGGACTGTTCAGCAGGAATTCTGCAATATCTTTTCAACAAGTTGACACTCAACAAATTCCTATCATATTGAAAAAAATAGTTTGCAACGAGTATTTAGACATGTAACTCATACCTTCACACAAACAGACAGATATTATGTATACTGTGTCTATATGAACAGAAGAAGCTTATTCGATCAATTTCTGTGGTAAAATCTGTTTCCAGTGGGGTGTGGTAATATCGAAACCCAAATATTTATTTATGTATTCACTGATTTAACAGAATTGATCTTTATTCATAAATGGATTAAAATTACCCTTGAGAGTTTGATCTAAACTTCATAAATTTCTGCCAACTTAGTGTATGAATCAAAATAGCATAAAACACATAATTTACCATATTTCCTAACCTAATTACGACTAAATAGGTAGATTTTTTCCCAATTTTGTTTTCAAAATTTAAAAATTTCTGTTGTTTTTCTGATTCTATGATGATCTTCAGGAGAGCACTAAAAAAGAATTTTCTATATTTTTAATGAAGAGCGCATTTATAGCCCAACTTAGTTCTTTCACATTATGTCACGATTAGTCTTTACTACCACTAGACAAAATATTGCAGTGGGCGATGCATGCGCGCAGTGTTAAATATCATCTAAAAGGGTATATTTCTGGCTAAAACAGCGTTTATCAATGTTCCACTACTATTTTGTCACATGATGTCAAGACATCAGCATGCGCCTATGACATCACAGGGGGACCAAGTTGAACTCTTATTGTTATTTTAACATTTAATGATAAAGATAAGTCTATGCATGAAAATTTATTCTTTACCAAATTTTAGGGCTGATTAAACCGTAAAGTCCTTTATAAACATCCATGCTGGTCCATCTAAGAAATTCCAGGATAGACGTGACAAGCAAATTCGAGAACTTGATATACCTTATGTACACAGGATGCCATGAGATGATTATTTCTTCAAGACTGGCAAAGTAATATACACATTTTAAATAAGACACAAAAACCTTGCTGATACACAACTAACATGAAAACTGGCAACAATCTTGATATAAACATTGTTTGTAATGCATGCAAATAAAAGTTTTCTTGTGCGTCAAGTCCAAAACTGTGGTTACATCTAAATAAGTAAATATTTTACCAAGTCTCTGTAAGATGCATTTAGATTGGTTCAAACTGCACCATGTAACGCAGAAAGCAGACGTTATTAGTAAATAACACCAGAAATGAACTTCTCGATTCAGGCACCCTTCTTTTGCACTTTGACAATATTTGTAAACAATGCTTAAAAAATAGTTCTGTTATTTATTTCTTGAGACTCATAATTATTTGTAACACTAATTATAACTATAAGACAGAACTTCATATTTTACAGGATTCATGAAGCTCGAAAATTGATTACAAACCATGTCTGTACAGTCTTTGCTTCACAATGCCACTCATACAGTGCAGGACCTGAAATTTTGTTTAAACCCTCTGGTCCAGGACCAATAGGATCCTACAATGTCCAAGTCTGTATATGCTAAACACGACTCCAACAACTAATCTGAACACGTGAATATTTCCTACAGTGCATACAACATAAACAAAACAAAGGAAAAACTAATGCAAACTAAAAATTCAGACATCTACATATGTTATTGCTCTTTGAATCATAAATAATTTATTTAGTATTTTATTTATTTTTTCAATTACAATAAATATCAGAAAATGACATATTTACACTTATCGTGATTTATGATTTTCCAAAATCTGTTTTAAATATAATTTTTTCTTTAATATTTTAGAATGAAAATCTGAACCTTTGCAGCAAAATGTTTTACTTGGAGTAGCATTACATAGTATTTTCCAAACATTTATAATATCCAGTGATCAAGTAGGAAAGAGGATCAGCACCCTTTACACCTCTCTGCACAGGAAGAAACAGATACACAGTCTTCAGTGTATTTCTATTGTAGTTGGCATCATTTTTTTGCCTGGAATGTTTGCTGTCCTGCAGTGTAACTGGTACTGCACTACATGTTACACACAAATTCCCTGTGCTTCATTTTGGACCACTGATAAATAAAATCTTAAACTCATCTCATTTGGTAAGCTCTAAGAGTAGATGCCTGGTTTTGGTGAGGAAAGAAACATTTGATTAACAAAGATCAAGTTTAGACTGGTGCTCCATTTATCAGTTGCTAAATCTGCTTATTTTCATTAATGTCGTAATACTAGATTAAACTCTCATCATCAAATGATCAACTTCTGCTTCATTTGTTTACTTTTATTTGCCTTTTTATTTAAGCCATCAGTGCTTAAATAATGTGTAGGTGGGCTATATGTGGTTGTGATAGTCATTTCATTTTCTTCAATTTCCCTAAAATCTTCATGTGTTTTAATCAAATCTAAAATACCATTATATCTATTTCAGCAATTTCATCATTCCACAGCAGAGTCACTTCCACAACCTCATCATAAGGAGGCAATGCCTGTTCCAAAGTAAACTAGTTTAACACTTTTACCCTAAGTGTAACAGATACTGGGTTGATAAGTGTGAAGGATTTAGAAAGAAATTAAGCAAAAACATCAATATTTGCTCAAAATGTGTCAATATACTAGTAAAAGGAAATCTGCATAATGGTCACAGGCAAAAAATTATTTTATGAGCTACAGAACCAGCCATATATGTAGTGGTATATTATATACTGTATTAGAAGAACTGCTTGGTTGAAAATAATTGTCAGAAAAAAATAACAGAATTTTTGTAAAAGAAGCCTAAGCATAAATTGTACACAATAGTAGGTGTGAACCTCAAACCATTTTGGTTTTATTGCTGTCACTGCATGGGTACTTCTGGATATAAATGAGGAGATCTCACCGAGCCAGATTTGTATAGTGGGCACATACAAAGGAATTTGTCTAAAAAACCAGCCATGCAGCATATTATTTTCATCATTTTAAAAAAACGTCCACTTGAATAAATCCTTCCTAGGATGTAAGCATGATTTGCTGGACCAAACATTTACTTTACAGTCTTATGGGAACTGAATCAGTTGTCTGTGCCCTATTATTTATTTAATTAATTTCAAGTATAGTATTCTACAATTAATCTGAGTTATAACTAAATCCTGACAGTGATCTTACCATTTTGCCAGTCAATGTGGTCCTCACTGATCTGCTTTGTTGTGAAATATTCATACATGCTTCCACGGGGGCTGGTGTTGAAATCTCCACAAAATACCAAACACACTTGGCTCTCCTCATCCTGGTAGAAACCCAATAAAGCAATGGAAATTTTACTACAGATTTTTGATGAAAAAACCCCCGAATACATGGGCTTTAACTATTAGTGCTACAGAGCTTGAGTAAACCACAAGAAATGACTACCAGTGATATGTTCAACTGAAGCTGATAGCATGAGTCTTAGTAGATGACACATACAGAACGTTAGTTCATGGTCTTTAACTATTACTGCTACAGGGCTTGAGTAAACCAACAGAAATGACTACCACAGTGAGATAGTCAATTTGAATCTGGTAGCATCTGTCTTAGTAGAAGACACATACAGAAGGTTAGTACAAAAGCAGATACTCAAATTTACAGTTAGTACAAAGTGGATTTACGTACTTGATGAAGCGTAACATATGCATACTAATAGAGATGTAAAAAATAATGGATAGAATAAAGCAAATTTCAAGTACAAAAAAGGTTAACTGTAAACACATCCTACTGTAGTTAGAAGAGGATCTGGGGTTATGTGAGCCATAATGTAAAAGAAATTTAAATAATTTCCATTGTACCTATGTTGGCCAAAATTGTAAACAAAAAATAATTTATCAAGCTTACTTAAAGTTACAGTGTACAGGCCTAAAATACAAAACTTGTGTAAAAAAATGTAAAACTTCATGGCTGAAAAAAGAAAAACATGTCCAGTTGCCTTGGACAAGTGAGAAATTTTGGCAGACAAGTAAAATACCAAGTAACTAGTCCAGGATTTCATAAGGAATATGAAGAAAATACTAAGATTTTAGACAATTCCATAACAAGTAGCATGACATATAAGTATACAATTTCAAACTTTTTGAAAAATTTGAAATTAAATGTCTGACTTGGAATAACGGTGTTAAGCATGAGCTTTTACTTTTTTTGACCTACTGACACAGTGGAATCTCGTATGTTAGTTGCTGAACTCATTTGCAAAATCTGGTGACAATTAATTGTTCAAATCAGACAGAGCCACATCAACAGAAAAAAAAATATTGATGCCAAAATGAAACTGGGATAAAGCTACAGCCTACTATTGTCTTTTGCAACTTTTATTGAAGGCAAGATGAAAAGTTAAAACAAACCTTTTGCCTGTATGTGTCTAAGACTTCCTGTACATGCCTTAGGGCCACTATCCCTTGAATGAGCCGTATATGAGAGGCATCTGGGTGGAAGTAAAGGTGTGTGTTTGCTACAATCAGCTTGTGTCCTGGACAGTCAATGCACTCCAAAGCAAGCACCTGAAACAGTTGAAAGAATACAATATGTATGCCCTTGAAGTGCATTAGCTAATTTCATACAGAAATGCTAGAATTCTTGAAATCTGCCTTCTACAGATGAAAAGGTTAACTCCACCTAAATGTCCCTCAATTAATGCAAATTCCAGGCAACCCCTCACAAATTCCTTCAAGAGCTACAGTATAGCTCTTATGGGACTGTGAATCCCACTTTCCACAGTGGACTCCTATGCACCTTCCAACAGTTGTGGTAATTTCAACATCTGTGTTAATCCACAACATTTGGCCTCTGTCATAAAACTTTACTTGACTCCAAATCTTACTTGAAAATATTCTAACCAGTCAAAAGGCTGCATTTGTAAAATTTATTGTTCAAAATGGTTTTTCAAGTTTTATGACAGAGGGGTCTAAGCTCACCTGAACGTTGGATTCCCACCAATTCCCACAAAGTAAACAACTGCTTGATTATATTCAGGTCTGAATTCCACTCACAACAGTAGACTTCCATACTTACTTATATTCTACAGTCCTCCTACAGCAAGTATATATTTTGCATCTTTCTATTCCAAATTTTATAGTTCTGATCTTGTGTAAATCTTTCTTACACATTTATCTTACATAAGTGCATTCAACTGAATTCGACACTATCTTCTGAATATAAAAAAAATATAAATATTAATGACTAACGATCTGTCAAAATGATGTGCTGAAAACAGTATTTCCAAATCGTTAACTCAAGCATTTACAAAATACTCATTCAAAAATCAAGCCTAAAGCGGAAGATAGAAAACAATTTGTTCCACATCAAGATGCAGAGTATATTAATTGTAGAAGGTAATGCTGCCATTCTTAGGCATATATATAAGAAATTCATATAAGAATGGACACCTGATTGGCCAAAGTGACATAATGACATACCACTGCAGCACTAAATTCATATAAGAATGGACACCTGATTGGCCAAAGTGACATAATGACAGACCACTGCAGCACTAAATTCATATAAGAATGGACACCTGATTAGCCAGTGACATAATGACATACCACTGCAGCACTAAATTCATATAAGAAATGACACCTGATTGGCGAAAGTGACATAATGACATACCACTGCAGCACTAAATTCATACAAGAATGGACACCTCATTGGTGAAAGTGACATAATGACATACCAACTGCAGCACTAAATTACTGTGACATGTCAGTGTGGGTCAGACATGTGGGTATTATCTTATTGCAGTTTCAGTTGACTAAAGTGTCACTTGCAGAATGTGAGGAATCAAATTGCTACAAGTGTATCTTTGAACACACCAATAAGGCTTGTATGCTGGCATGCATACTTGCTAGACTAAGTGATGTTAATCTACATGCAATACAAAATTTTTAAAAACTCTTGTCATCACGATTCTTAATACAATTAGATTCACAGAATCTGCATAGGAAGAATTCACCAAAAACTGAAATTGCAAGGAAACAGACAAATAATGTTCAATAAACGTGTAAGGGAGGCAACATATGATAGCACACTTGTCAATTACAGGTCTCGTGCAACTATCTGAATTCACTATATAAAATATTTAAAAAATTAAAATTGTAAAACATTCCAAACTTCTTCCTGTACAGTGGCATAGCAACTGCACAAGCAATTCCAGGCCCAGTTGGGGTCCAGAATTCCCATCAAACAACTTTTTTTAAAGGGAGGGGTCCCCAGAATTAAGTTCTGTTGTGGAGACCAAGAATTTCTTACTGTTCCTGTACCTCATTTTGCAGACTTTTCCTGGACACATAAAATGGAAAAGATAAAGACATTTGTTATGCAGTACTTAAATGAAGTAATAGTCTCCCGAAATGGCCCACCATAAAAAAATTCACCTAAGCATGATACTAGAAGTGCCTTTTAATGCTTTACCTTCAAAATATTCACCTCCATAAATTTAATAACCTGTCGGGTACCAGTGCCACAATGAAGTGATAAAATATACAGTGAAACCCCTCAAAACCAAAAACCCTTGGGGCCAAACAAAATTCTGTTTGAGAGGCTTTTGGTTCACTGAAATTTTTGCAGATGTTAAAAAATGTATTTTTCTAAGTGTGTATGTGATGAGAGAGAGTGAGAGAGAGAATAATATGAGAGAACATTAATGTCTGTTTATGTAAGAGTGCTCAAAATTAAGAAAGCTGTTTGTTTGTTTTTTGAACTACATGTACTTAATTAAAAAATAAGCTGAACAACATAAGTTTCTTCCGAAAATCACATCATGTCACATGAATAAATACAGTTGTTCCACATAAAAATACAGTCCTCATCACAAGAAATATTTGAGGTATCAGATAATTTTCTAACTTTACTATAAGTCCATTAGAATTATGAATGATACTCTATAATGTTTAAATACTCCATATAATTCATAATGGTCACAGTTCAAGAGCCAATTGAGTGAATCTGACTTTTAGAATACTGCTTTGTCAGTCTCCATCGGTAAAACATCAAAAGCGAGGCCACATACCTGGTTAATAAAGCCCTGATATTGAATTTAAAAAAAAGAACAAAATATGTTCTATTGATCATTTATACAAATGAATAACAATTAGATACTAAACTTAAACATATTCTTTCTTAAATAGCTTATCTATTTAGTTATTAATAATTTGCCTTAGAAGCTGGCTCCAAATTAACCTGTCAGCCCTAATCTGTGTTGGCGCACATGTCAAGTATTGTTTTGACTTTGCATGCCCTTGTCCCACATTTTCCAGGTCTTTGTCTCACAGATAAACCTACTACAGTATTTGCTAACCATAGCTAATCTGTTCTAGCGTGTGTAAAGAATTTAGCAGCAAAAAAACATGTCCAAGTTTTAATTGAGTTTTTCGGTTTTATGGTGTTTTTTTTTGTTTTTATAGCATAAAACTGAAATTTGTTCCGGTATCCAGAGTTGAGGGGTTTCGGTTTACTGGGGAAAAATGATGATACTAAAGAAGGAAATATTGGGGACTCCAAATAAATTTCAGTCTTGAGATGATTTCAGTATACTGAGGGTTTGGTTTTGAAGAGTTTCACTGTATATATATATATATATATATATATATATATATATATATATATATATATATATATATATATATATATATATATATATATAAATTCATGAACAAATTTGAAAGTACTGAGCATCATTCTAGAGATAGTGGCATGCTCAAAATGAATAGAGACAAGGTACTATTTTCTCATGCCTGTACCTGTGTGTGTGTGTGCCATGGGTGCAGAATTGGAAGATTTTATTTCTGTCAGTATTGACTTGACTCTCTCTCTCTCTCACACACACACGTACAAACACATTCTTTCTGGTGAACATTGAAATCATACTGTGACAATGTTTATTCAGCTTTTGTTGTCATCCTTGCGCTCGTTGTTGTTTAACTCAAATACCATCAAATCCAAGCTAGTTAGCATAGAACAGTGTCAAGAATATTAAAAGAGAGATACCAGGAATAAATTGTTGTAACTGAACAAATAAAAGGAAGTACAAATCTGAACTGGGAGAGCTAGAAATGAACAGCTTTTATGCAAAACAATGAAGAACTCATGGCATGATGCGTGTTATAACTTGAGTGATCTAGGTGATCTAGGAGTTGCTCCTTATATTACTACACATTTATATACATTTATATAACTGCAAAAGCATCCCAACCCCCAAGCTCTGTCTTTAGAGGATAAATCAAAATTCTAAACCTGCTGAGAACATCTACAGATCACTGCCCCATAATGTCCCTAAGTTTCAGTCAGATACTTCTCCATCGCAGCACAGGAATCTGATTTTCTAGCTTTAAAATGAGCCTAGACATGAAAATTAACTCAACAGATGCAAATGCGTTTGGACGTGTATAAGGGGTAAATATTAATTCTAGGCCCATTTTACAGACAGAACAATCCGATTCCTGTGGTTGCAGTCACAATATGCAAAACATACAGTATCTCGTGAGGGCAGCTATTTGCAATATTTTATAGCCAATCAGATTTCATGTAATCAAGTCCTGGTCATTAAGATGCATGACTATCACATTTGTGCACAAAAGTAAAATAGCTAGTTATATCCTGTGATACGAGTCAGAATTTTGTTATGAATTTCATTATATTTACAGTTTCTTACCTTGACTGAATGGACCATATTGATCCATTTCTTTCTTTCTTTTTACTAGTCGGATGGATTAGCTAAATTAAAAATTGAACAAGCTCCCCCAGCATTTTTACTATATATCCATGGATGACCAGACAAGCATAAATATTGAAACCTGTCATATGCATGCACCCATATACATCTGGATGGGCAGGGGATTAAAAAAAAACTTGAGAAGAAACAATGTACACAGTGCAAATCAACTTTATCAACCTGAAGTCCGGAGGTCCTTGTTTCAAGAATTTCTTTCAGAGCTTGATTAAGATAAGTTTTCTCCAAAATATCAGCACAGCTAGGGTCCGTCTCCAACTTGTCTTTAAGGATGATGTCATGTTGCCCAATACATCTGCAATTCAGCAGTAAAAGTCTATGAATATTTTATCACTCTTATTTTAATACTGTGTGTTAAACTGACCAGAATACAAAAATCTAAGAAATGTAACCAAAAATCAATGCATTTTAATTTTGAACTAAAATATTCACACCTACCAGTAATTGGTTTAACTCCAGGATTAAGTGGGCTTGCGATATTCACCTGGCAGATATCCATCTCAAAGCTAAATGCCAGGGTTGCTGGCCAAGAAATCTGGGTTATTATGATGCTTTGCTGCATTTAAAGGATTTTTTTCTTTATTTAGAAAGGCAGCCATACTGGATAGCAGATCAGCATCATTTCTGCAAACATGAATACCTTATGCCAGAATGCTTAATATGAATTTTGGTCAACTTCTATTGACCAGGTTTTAACAGTCATTATGGTTGCCTTTAGAATGAATCGAATGCATCACAAGTTTACTGAACAGAGTGCACTCATTGCCAAAGAATCATAAGATGATCAGTTTTGTTAGCTGACAGAAATGTCTTACTGAGTTTGGTTAGCTAGGGCACCAATCGAGAGCATTGATACAAAATGTAAAGAAGAGAAGATGAAATCTTCAGCGAAACAGTGCTGCATTTATTTCCAAAATACAGGAGGGAAACATTAATGACTCAAATGTCCAAAATAAATTCTCTAAGGGAATGGTTACTTGAACATGACAAATTCAAATCCCAGTATGGAAGGTTCACAACAGGGGAGGCTGATCATGTTCACATACTTTGAAACAGTCAGGGACTGAAGACTATTGCAAAATTTGCTACAATTTCATTGTCAACTAAAATAACAATGTCCAGAACAGTAGACACAATTATTTTAGCAGACAAGGAAATTGCAGAAAACCGGTCCATAGTCTGACTCCACAATAACAGATTCAAACACCATAATGCCGGAAAATGAATATTTATTGCAGATATTAATAAATCCACAATACAAGTGCTGTGATAAAATGATACGTGTTTGAATTTCTTCAATAAACAAGAAACAGATATGGGTATTTATGACACCATTTTTTAAAAAAAGTACCTCACTTTTCAACCTGGTAGGGCCCATTAGAAGTCTTGGTGAAAACCCCGTGTCGATATGACTTTCCGTTCAGAAGGAGTAGCAATAACAACATTTTCAGGATGGCTGTTGTGGCAGCTATATTGGACATCAGATCAGCACCATTTAATGTCAGACATTATAAAAAGTCTTTTAGTGAAAACCCCATGTTGATATGACCATCCATTCAAGAGGAATAGCAATAACAAGATTTTCACAGTGGTGACCATACTGGATGTCTAAGCAGCAGTGTTTTCATTTAGGACCAAATAGTCCTTGGGATGAAAGCGTGTGTGTAAAGTTTCATTGCAATCCTCCTTGTAGTTTCGGAGAAGTGGCATTAACAAACTTGTGTTAACAGATGAACATCAGATGATGGACAACAGGCCATCCCATAAGCTTTCTAGACTCTGACCAGTACAGTTAAGAAGGACTCTGAAAGGTGGATTATGGTAGCCTAGTACAAGGCTAAGCAAAAAAGACAAGTAAATCTCATCCATACAAACTAAACACCCCACCAAGTTAGCCTCCAACTCCTATTTATCTGAATTTGAAACTGACTGTACTGCTCATGAAATTGCATTTAAGATGGCATCAAGTTAACTATCTATTGATAGTTTTGTTGACAAATGGTAACTTTCCTTACAACACCCAAAATTACTAGTCTATTGCAAAGGCTATGGGTTGGTTTGTTGTGGAGAAAATACATGAAGAATTCTCCATTCAAACTTCAAAGTTTGAGAGCCTCGGTTGCTAAAGTTTATGCAGAACTTGAAAAGGATGAAACAATTGAGTTCTTCAAGAACCAGTCATATGATCTACATCAATACTCATGATGACAGAGTATTCATATATATGTTGCCCTTGACCCCAAGCCAAATCATAACTCTGACCTAGAAATTGCGGAAAATAGGGATAAGTAAGATACCAAAGAAAAGAAAGCAAATAATAACAAGACGAACTGAGCAACAAAAGAGAAAATACAGACTTATTTGTGCATAAACTTGCAAAGGACAATTGATGACATTAACACAAATCACTGAGTAGCACCATCCAATCAGCAAAATAGACAAATCTAAGTCAAGTTTTGACATTCAATAAGTATATGGAAATGATAAACGTACAATCTAAATAAAAAAAAAACAAACTTCTCTTCAAAAAATAATTGAGGATTAAACTCAAACACAAGCTAAAATCTCCAAACAAGCAATAAGGCTGAAAAAGGATGGGAAAATCAAAAATACCTGGGTATTGGACAGAGTAATCTTCATCAAAAAAGAAGGAAGAATTGTCACCAGAATCACAATTTGGACAGCTATGTTGGAATTGACAGACAAGTTTAGGCTTAAACTTAACATTTGCACACAACTTATACAGGCCTAGAATTTAACGTAAATTTCTTTGTAGCCAGAAGGACTAGCCGATTGAGAAATTTTGATAGCCTTCTGAATCTAAACTAGAGCTGCCCACAAAACCATGTCAGACCCATATCGATATTTGCCTGGGGGAAATTAGCATGGTCATTGTGACCAGGTGGCTGCTATGTAAAGGTGACTGTAGGATAGGTTTGACTATATAATGCTGGAAACATGAATATTTATTGCAGAAATTAATAAAAGCATGACCCAAGTGATTGTCATAATTATCAGCCTCTCCTGTTCCAAGCCTTACATACTGGGATTTGAATTCCTGAGTATCCATTTCCCCTCTGGAAATTATTTTGGGCATTTAAGACTACCTTTTATTCCTCTTTGTACACAACTTTGGAAATAAATGCAGCTCTGTTTATACTTATGACTTCATCTTCTCTTTCTTACATATTCTATCAATGATCCACCATATGCTCTTGACTGATGCCCAAGCTAATCAAAATCAGTAAGACATTTCCATCAGCCAATGAAATTGATCAACTTATGATTCTTTGGGAATGAGCAGACACTATCCAGTAAACTTTGGATGTGCTCAATTCTGTCCAAAGTCTTTAATCTTTTTTTTTTTTTTGGAAGGGGGAGGGGGGGCTTTTTCAGGCACCCTATGGGCACCACATAGGGAACTTTCATGCTCCAAAAATGAACAATAAGGGTCACTGGTGCATGGATGCACACTAGAATGAACCCTGATTTTAGACTGTCCAAACTGTTCTGATCTGCAAGATCACATCTTATGCAAACTCCCTTTTGCTCCAACAATTGAAACTTTATTATTTTGCAACTCTGTTTTCTCTACAGAAAACAACATGCACAATATTCTTGTCTGTGCAAAATTTTATTAGGAAGGATATAAAAATTTAAGTAGTCCATTTTTACTCAATACATGTACATGTATATCAATAAAGTGCTATTCTAAATAGACCTTAATCTGAGGAAAAGGGTGCAATTCATGAATTTGATTCAATCAAATTTTGAGTTTGGTGTTTGTCTAATAACAGAAGTCTGGACTCTTTGTTCAGTCAACATGTATAATCAGGCTTAGAAACAGCATTTATACTTCAAACAATATCGTTGCTCAACTCACCAAGATCAAAAGACAGCTTATGTGACATTCCTGTGATGAATAGGGAATGAAAAGAAACCTTATGTGGCTATCATTAGCAACACATGAACTGAAACGTTGCCTGCCTTTACAGACAAGTTTTTTGCCTGCCTTTACAAGACAAGTTTTTTACATACTGAATGACCCCTGACCTTAATGAAAAGGGATGTAACTCATATCTCCCCTCAAAGATGAACTTTTTTCATCACAGGAAGCTTCAATTCACAGGCAAATAGATGAAGATCTCAAACTATACCTGCCACACTGGCACAAAGAGTGATTTCCATTATTCAGGGTTTATACAGCTGTTAGTAAAACAAATTCCAGACTTTTTCCAGACTTGTTTGCAATTTTTTCCAGACCACTCTGGCACATGTATTTGAAGTCTGTGTCACTATAAATTAGCATGTGGCATCCGCATAATATAAAATAGCATCCACCAATCACAAATGGGTGATAGGTCATGCATCTCACCAAACACACTGAACCAGTAAGGCTGTCCCTCAACCAAATGGTGCCCCAGGCAACAAGCAAAATAAAACACAGCAACCCAAAATTCCATACTTTTTCCAGACCTTTAGGGCAAAATCTTTATTTTCCAGGTCTGGGAAAAGCAGTCTTTTTCCCCCATACTTTTTCCAGACTTTCCCAACTTTGTATGAACCCTGATTATTTCTGCTGCGACAAAACAACTGCTTTTCCCACCATCCAGCAAACAAATCGCTTTGGTACTCTCCCCTAGTGATAAAAAGTGCCTCATTTTCAAATTTTAGATATTTACACCTTTGTGTTACACTTACCAGTGTGACTGGAGTATGGTGAGTACAAGTGGGATAAGAAATGTTTACACAATGATTTACATGATATACCTTGACCTAAACAACGCCTTCCTCATAAAACAAAAGTGACTGCTGAAGGCAGTGAGATGAGGTGACTACTTCATAAAGGTGACAATTCAGACAGGTTTGACTGTATCCATATAAAGATGACTACAGTTAAGTTTTGGGGCACATGCAATGATGGAACTTCCAGGCTTGAGGTATGGGACTTCAAAATTTACAACCACTTAAGTAAAGGACTTCCAAAAATCAAGAACCAGAGCTCTAAATTATCTGGAAGCATTTATAATAAATGCCTGGCAATCAAAATTGTATATAAATATGATACTTAATAGATATTTGTGCTTTTTCTATATTTTCAATGCTTTTAAGTAGAATAAAAACCTGAATTTGGATGTCCTGAAGAAAATGGCAGTTCCTTCTGCAACTTGTCCTCCCTTCTCCTTGTAGTAACCATCAAGGTCAAAGGTTGCTAGTGAGGGCAACAGATCACCTGTAAACACTCTTCTATCTACTTCCTGTAGACAAAGAATGTCACTGTTGTACCCTGGATTTATAAAAATGTTTTATTTGTTGTAAAACAACTACTGTTACATGAATATTTATCTTACAGTAATTTTGAGAAAATGACATCAGCATGTCATCACCAACACTTGATTGTACATTATAACAGGTACAGGAATTAAAGAGTAACTTAAACATTCATAAACTACTATTAGATATATGCACTACATTGGAAAATCCCAACAATTTCCTTAGTGACTCACAAAATTTATTTTACATTAAATCAACTATATAATTACAATGTAATTACTATGATCAGAACAAAATTTAAGCCAAAAATGCTTCCCTTTCACATATTGTTCCATCAAATTTTAAACCAGTAGTCTCCAGAAATAGCTAATGCAACAATGAAATATCAGACAGTCATTGTTCATTCTTTCTGCAACAAAGTTGTAAAACGTGAAACTGTAATCTTGATTCTTCATGAGCAAACCACCCACTGCAGAATCTATCATAGGATACATGATTACCGATTGACGCCAACTTCTTCAAAATTACACCGAAAAATGCATGAACCATACATCATATATGAAAGCTCCTACTTTTATTTGTTTTAATTCTTCCTATATTTAGAAAACTGCACACAGTTTTCAAATAGAGAGGAATTTCCCCCTAAAATTTAAATTCTAGAACAGACCCTGCTGCCCAAAGGCAGCTCTCCATGTACCTATCAAACTTCAGTAGCCATAGGGAGACCTACTTCAAAATTCTAGTGCCTATTTCAAATTTTAGGTAGTCAAATGGCAATAATTTGGTTTCTGTAGATAAAGAGCAGAAATCTATTCAGTGGGAAATAAATGGTAGAAGATGACAAAAAGTGAATGTTTTAGTTAAGGTAAATTAAAGAGTAATTATAAAAAAAACATAAGCTTATTTTCAATCGTATAATGAGATCTATCTGGCAGAACTGTCAGCAGTCATCATCTGCTTCAACCTCAGACCAACCATGAAAATTCACAATTCTGTTGTTCTCTAAAGCATCTCTCTATATATTGCCTGGCTTCAAATTCACTGATGATGGACCTTAACCTTCATTTTCTCATGATGACAGTTTATATTAATAAATCCCTTACCATATTTGTGTTTATGGTAGTTCAAGTGATGGTAATTTTACTGCAAACTATATTCTCCACATTTATCTCTATGTCTGTGTTTTTCGAATCTGTGCTGTTATCACCTCTATGCCTCTTTCAGCATGCCCCTTTGCCTTATCTGCCCCTTTCAGTGGCCCATCTGTCTTCTTGAACTGCACAATTAGCATCTTTATAACCAGTCATTATCCACATGCCTCATTAGTTAAATCAGTTGTTTTAATTGCTTTTGCAAACTTGAATCACTTGCTTAATTGATTGCCAATCACATTCTCCTTCGATTAAACACAAGATGAAGACATATGCATAGTAAGATCAAACATGTTACCACAAGTGGTCTGGCTTAGAAGTGTCTATATTGTACAACCCACAGATGTTAAATTTACCTATACAAAATATATGTACTATATATAATGTATTATTACATAAAGGATTTTTTGATTTATGGGTCAATTGTAAGCAGTGATGAGCCCCATATGGTACATCTTTGCCTATTTTATAATCGATAACAATGGCGCTGCATCAAGCATACCTTTTTTAAAAAAATCTTCAAGATGTAGTCATACTGGTCTTATATGTCTAATTCAGTTTTAAAGTAAATACTCGAGGCAAATTGTCAATCTTAAAAGCACCCTCTTGAACATCTGATACATGTAACAAATGTAACAACCACATGGTTTAAACAGTGTTTACAGTACACACAGGAATGTCATTGGGTTTTTTACACCTTCTATTTTTGGACTAGCACTGTCAGGAGGAAGCTACAATACACAAGCAGTACTTGCTAGTCTTCTTTACCCTAGATATCAAAGTGTAGATATAAATAAAAAATTGACATAGCAGAAAACTTACAGAAATCTTGTAAAAAAACAAATATTTCAGAAGAATTTTGTAACAGTAAATAAATCCTTTATGTAGGATTTTAAATCAATTATGGCAAGAACCAATACACAAGTCACCATGGAAACAAGTAAACAGATGGTGTTAGGAATTTAATTAGAGCTTGAATATTCTCTTTATTCCCTAATACAAATGTTATTAATTACTTTTTCTAGTTATTGTTATTGTTAATTGAGCCTTCATTTTTTAAATTTGTTATTTATTGTTTAGTATTGATTTCAGTTATGACAGGCTTGATGAAACAGATGTAAGGTTTGATTTGTTTATTTCACGCATTAATCCTAATTATTTTTATTACAATTTAAGAAGAAGAAAAAAATCAATGTAAATTTCATTGTGAAATTATAAATATCATTCAGGCTTCTCGGGACACAAAAATCAGCATAAAATTATGTTTACTTTTAATTTTGGACACATACAAATTCCAAGAGCTGAGTCCTCTGTACGCAAGTTTTTATTGGGGTGAAATTCTCGTTTATTAGATCCATTTATACAAAGCAAGTATCAATCATTTAGTGTGCGAGTAATCAAACAAACTTCAAGTGATTGTAATGCGATTAGGTGAAGCTGCATAGGTAAGAACTTAGCACACCATGAGATTAAGACACCTGTTAATCTATTGTTGGTGCCTAGTGATCATTTTGATCAAAAGACTAATTACATGTGCATGTGCTTTGACACCTCTCTTTGATAAGCTTCACTCTGCACAGTTTTAATCGATCATATTATAAATCCTTACACGGTGTTAGGAACACTTGCATTTTATTGTATACCATATCGTACATTTAGAAAAATAGTGACAAGATTTTAGGGCTTATTTTGTTTATCAGAGGAATACAAGCTGCCATGTTAATTCTCATAAATCATCATAAATCAGCTGTTTTTCAGTGCCATGTACAGATATACTTTTGTTTTTCCGGTGGCAACTTTACATAATTTCTTTTTTGGATCGAACGCAAGGTTACAGATGAGCTGGATTTTCACGAGACTAGTCGATAGAAATGAGTAGATACATCACTTTAACGTTGATAAAGAAAACAGAATGTGAAAGAGTTTGAGATATTCGTGGAATAAATCATAGAATAGTACATTCCCATGAGCCGAAAAACAAGAAAAAAATAGGTCATTATTAGCTTTATGCATATGGTGTTGCGACTATGGAAGGAAAAATGCAATTGCAACACAAAGAACACATAACTTGCAAAGTTCCACATTTACTAGGCATGAGGTCTCAAAGGATCATTTATTTGCCATTCAAGCGCATCGGAAAACTGATGTGACAGTGCAAAAGAAGTTAAATGTACAGTAGGACCCCGCTATAGCACGCTTCGTTATAGCATGATCGTGGCATGGGTCCCAAAATTTCATCTATTTTTTCGTACATTAAACAAAATTATTTTTTCAAAGTACGAAAAATAATGTGTAAAAAATTAATTATCATTTTGGGGAAGAGATCGTGTATGAATTCTGTTACGGAATCATTCCTTTTTACCTTTTTATAATGATTTAATTTACTAATTTATGATCTCTGTTTTTATTCTGAATAGCGGTTAGCATATATGTATAGATACGACTACTGCTCGATCAATAAGTGGTCACATGATCAACTGCGCGCGAAAGGAGCTTTTAGCTGTGTACTTGGAAATTAACATTGTAAGGTCACACGCTGGAAATATCACGTGATTTTGTCTCGCGCAGATAACCTAGATTCAGTGAACTTTTGTTTCATTATGAATAACAACTTGTTGACTGTTAATTCCAGTCTAAAATAGCATTCTTGAGAATTAAATTGTGTTTACTTGAAGTAAATACATTCTAAAGGCTTCTAATGCTGACAGGAACTGTGTTGTGGATTTATTTGATTCTGCGCACTAGTGGTGTATAAATAGCAGATAGTCCAGCGATAAGTCATTCTTTACAATTGCTTGAATGAAGAGAGGTTATTGAAATTATTCAGTTCAGTGTGGAATTTATTTAATTAGTCATTCATCTGAATTACTATACAGCTCCGTGGAATTATCGGACATTATTCTAAAACTTGTGAGATTCCAGACTTGCAAGGATTATTTTGGATTTTATCAGAACTTATCTACTTCAACACAGTACAGGTTATTTTCATTCGGAATACTTCATCCGGATTACCCGGATTAACATCAGGAAGTGAACTTTAAAACATTTTAGGACTTTTAGGATATTCTATACTGTAAGTTATTTTAATCCTTTCACTTTGATTGTTTGTTGAATTATTTTAATTCTTTTAATATTTTAGGAAATTAAAGATTTGCATTTTAATCTTGAAAGCTTGTTTGTGTCTTTTATTCTGTTACATTACCCCTAGAGTCGTAACAATTCGGATGTAATACAATCGTGGCTACCGAAATTTTACAATAATTTCGCCAATTTCTTGAACTACTGCAAAGTTTTAGTATTTTTTTTCAAGTACGAAAAATAATGTGTAAAAAATTAATTATCATTTTGGGGAATAGATCGTGTATAAATTCGGATATAATACGATCATGGCATGGCTACCGAAATTTTATAATAATTTCGCCAATTTCTTGAAATACTGCAAAGTCTTGTGCCAAAATAAACAAGAGTTTGATTTAATAATTTGGTAAGCTGTATTGTATTCTTGAAGAGAAAGTGTCTTATAATTGCATCTTTCTTTATATGAATAAAGATGCTGAACATTTCTATTTGTGAATGTTCATTTCAAATGTGTCAGTAGTCAATCACTGCACTTTGATCTTAGTTTATTTTTGAAAGATGTCAGCTCATTTTTAAAGCTGATAAGTGTTAATCTTATTATTACTGATACATGAATAATAAAGTCATTAAGTCTTCTTTGCGTTTGTCTTCAATACATTCTGTGTACAATCGTTGCTCAAACAATAGCAGACATATGTTTGCTCATTCAACTGCATACACAGCCAAGCACCAAACAATGCGGTGGTTGATAAAAGATTCGCACCTCAATTTATAAATCAATTAATTTAAGTCATTGACAATCATCAAAGTCAATCTCAAAGTTAAAGTTGTTCAAACCATGCGGCAATTATTTATAAAACATCAAAAAAACGAAAGCCGCCAACGCGCACACGTGGCTTGGCAGTGTTGTTAGACAATCCCCACGCAATCAGTTGACCAGTGAATAATATTGTAAATTCCCTATAAAAATGACCCCATTGTTGATTAACAATTATTCTTGCTGTAGTCGTTCAAAAAACTAGGTATCAGAGTTTTAATTAGTAGTTATTTACAATGGATAACAGTACACGGAAACGTTAAGCTTTTTCTGTTAAAGAGAAGCTTGAAGCCATGGACAGGATTAAGTCCGGTGTTTCCACAAGTCAGATTTAATTCCCAAGTGACATTTCCCAAGTTATCTGCCAGTGCACGTGGGCCGATAAGCCTCTTGCTTGTAAAAGCACTCACTTTGTTTTCAAGTAGAGTTCTACAACTTCATGTGCATATACTTTGACCTTAATTCCTAAGCTTGTAACGGCACCACACTCTTTGTTTTCCCACGTGACAACCCTTTGATCAAGCCGCTTGTTTGATACTTGTTCAGTGCCAAGTAACAGAGGTGGTTATTTGAACTCCCTGTAATCTTGCCGCACAATTGATACGTGTCCAGTTGCATCCTTTAATAGATTTCTGACTTTATGATCAAAGTGTTACTTGCAAGAGCCCAAGCTCAGCCTCGTGCATAAGCACCTGCATATGACAGCACAGCTGAGGAATCGGAGTTTAACATGATTTACGATGATTAGACGACGATTTACAATGACTAGACAACGATGTAGGATTTCAGAACTTTATCAGACAATGATATTATACTTCTGTGTGCATATTTTCGATGGAATTATTATGGACTCACTCCTACGCATGCCATGAGATCGGCTGGTGAGTACACGTGTTGATCCTTTAACTATTCATGCTATACAATAGACATGTACATATAAATGTACCAATGCAAGGTTCTCTGAATAAAGTAAAATATTATATGTGCAATCTCTGTTTTCACTGCATGTGTATTTATCGTTTATTGTGCATTGATTTAAGATGGTAACTATGCCAATGAAGCACGTTGTTTTGAGCCCACAATTCCCCCCCCCCCCATTTTTTTGGGTGCATGCATCATTTTGCTTCAGCTAAATGACTTGGTTTTGTCTAGGTTGGTTATAGCACTGTTCGGGACACAGCACGATCCCGTTTTGTGGACCCCGACCATTGTGCTATAGCGGGGTCCTACTGTATATATCAAGTGTTTGTCAGCAGATACTAAGGATCCAGTCATTCACTTTCACGATTGTGTTGCTGTTCTGTATGGGAAGGCTGCGGAGAAAATTGTTTAAGTTTGTTTAAGAAAGAAGTGAATGTAAAGATGAAATGAAAAAAGTGAATGGAATATGGTCATTTGTTTCATCTTCCAGTGTCTTGGCAAATTTATTGATCTGAAATGGAATTAAGCTAATTAAATAAATTAATATAGAAAAGAAAGTCTAATCTCTTTCTTGATTCCTTCTGGCTGCACAAAATGAAAGACAGTTATAATGTCCCAAACAATCACAATTATCATGGTTATTGACTGCCTTCCTTTTTCATTCTTTTACTAAAACAAGTTTACCAAAGGAAAATGGGAGGAATTGACACTATTTTCTTGTTTTTCTGCCCATGCGAATGTCCTATTCATGATTCAATCCACGAATCTCTCCATTTCTTTGGTGTTCTGTTTTCTTCATCAACACTAAAGTGACATATCTACCCATTTCTGTTGACCAGCCTCATGAAAATCTGGCTCATCTGTAGCCTTGCGCTTGATGCAAAAGAAATTATGTACCAGTAAAGTTGCCACCGGAAAAAACGAAAGTATATCTGTACATGACACTGAAAAACATCTGATTTATGATGATTAACATGACAGCACGTATTCCTCCGATAAACAAAGCAAGTCCCAAAAGTTTGGCAATATTTTTCTAAATATGGTATACGATAAAATGCAAGTGTTCCTAACACCGTGTAAGGATTTATAATATGATGGATTAAAACTGCAGAGTGAAGCATATCAAAGAGAGGTGTCAAAGTACATGCACGTGTAATTAGACTTTTGATCAAAATGATCACTAGGCACCAACAATAGATTAACAGGTGTCTTAATCTCATTGTGTGCTAAGTTCTTACCTATGCAGCTTCACCTAATCACATTACAATTACTTAAAGTTTGTTTACTCGCACACTATATGATTGATACTTGCTTTGCATAAATGGATCTAATAAAGGAGAATTTCTCCAACAACAAAAAACTTGCATACTGAGCACTCGGCTCTTGGACTTTGTATGCATCCAAATTGAAAACAATGCATACTTTTACGTCAATTTCGGTGTCCCCGAGAACCCTGCTTGGTGTATGTTTTTATTTAATGTCAGTGTGGTTGTTAATATGTGAGTGTTTGCACATGTTTACATGTATGGTATGATATTTGACAATGGTATGTCTACCAGCAATTTTTTTTGTGTCAGTGTATTAAATGCTTTAAAAAAAACAGAAGCTATTTTCTTTTATTCAGATTTGAATTACCAATCATTGTCTATAGACTTATATGAAAAGATAGCTTATTCTCAATTGGACGACGTTTTTGGGGGAGTCTCGTGCACTGACCCCCCTTGGGACCTCAAAATAAACTTTTTAAGTCTCAGAAAAAAAACCTAACACTGTCTGGAAATATGGCAGGTATGTTGTAGGAGTTTGAGTCTCAAAAAACCCTAACACTGTCTGGGAATATGGCAGGTTATGTTGTAGGAGTTTGAGTCTCAAAAAGCGCCAACACATCTGGGAATATGGCAGGTATGTTGTAGGAGTTTGAGTCTCAAAAAACCCTAACACTGTTTGGGAATACGGCAGGTATGTTGTAGGATTTTGCAATGTTCAGTATAATAATTCTCTCAAAACTTAAAGTTCCAGTTTATAGAAATCTGTCAACCAAATTTTGAAAACTTCAAGTACAGAACTTGAAGACGAGTGTCCTGGAATCAGGAACTCTCACTACAGAGAGCTCTAATGATCCAACTGCAACCATGAATTTTGTATTGGACACTGTGATGTCATCAAAGTGCATCTTACCAGAGTGTGATGTCATTGATCTTTCACCGAGATGTGAAAACCAGACCAAGAAAAGTAAGGATCTCAAATCCACAAGATTTCTGTTATATATGTGTGAAAAGAAATCTGTAATACTTCTGGGACTTTATATTAATTGCTACAGCTTTACATGCATACTGTTTTTCGTTTTTTTTTAATACCTTTAACACCAAACCAGATAATTAAGTTTTGAAAACTTAGAGCCCTAAACCAGAAGCTCTAAGTAATGGAAGTGGGAGCTCTAACTAAAGACAGCCCTAATAAAAAGTCCAAGCCCTAAACACCTGTTACCTGCAATCTCCTTCAGAAGTAACTGTAGTCTGTATCCATGCTGCAAAGCGTAGGGAGGGCAATAGGGGTACAAAAAATCCCTGCTAAAATCCTGGTCTGCATACAGGTCAGCCAATATGTTGTAGGTCACAACTCTAAGTCTGGAAGAGAAATCAAGCTGCTGAAAAAACTGTTGCCAGTTGCTGCATTTATGTTGGACAGTCAATGAGTTTAACTCAGTACTCTGCAATATTTAATTGTTTATCATTAGTCATGGAAAATGTTGCTTCCAGAATAATCATGTGACTTTCAAAGAGAGTAATGTTGTATATCAACACTTTCTATTCTTAACAGATTTCTGTGTGGAGTTATTTTAGATATTATCAGATGCCATACTGAACACAACTTTTGTCAGATACAACTTTCAATACTGAATATATTTGCTTACAAGTGGACTCCAACTGCAAACTGCACAGACCCAGATCTGCAATCAGTAGAATAAACAACACAGACCCAGATCTGCAATCAGTAGAAAAAATAACACAGACCCTGTTCTGCCATCACATCATGTGCCAGCAGATAAGGGTCTAGCTTGTTTGCAGTTGGACTCGTTTATGTTGTTTACAGTTGGAGTCATCTTATAAGCAAGTATATATGGTAATATTTTCAAGTTAATGAAAACAAATTTTTGAATTCACTGCTATGGAGATCTAAGAACTGGTATTGAGGTTAATAGGCTGTAGATCCTGGTAAGTAACAGAACAGTGAAAACAAAGTCAATGACTCCTGGACTGTTCAATTTTAAGCTCAGACAGATTTTTACTACAAAACTTGGTCTCAAACCCAGGACTTCTCTAACTACAATACTGGGCACTCTACAAGCAATTTCTTGTATTAGTCTCATCACTTAAAACAAGCTTTGTGCAATTATCTACAAAAGAAGCAACACATAGCAGGGCTAGAGATTAACTTTAAAATTAATTGCCCATTTGGGCAAGTGGGTGGTGAAATGCACTTGAATAAAAGTACTTGCCAAGAAACTGAATTTTTTTTCACATTCAACTTGAGCTAATAACAAAGTTTAACTGCTTTGTAAATGTTGAGGTTATGTATAACAGCAGTTCACTTTTTGACATATTAAAAAAATATATAAAAATTTTAATTCATTTCTAATGTAAATAGCTTGCTTTTTCAAGCCACTTGCTCAAGTGGACAAGTTGGATTCAAATTTTACTTGTCCAAATTCAAGTTCTAGGCACTAGGACAATTGTTAATTTCCAGCCATGCATAGGCTGCACTAGATCCAATAAATCAGCTAGGAATGTCAGCTTGAATAGCTCAAGTGATCAAATTCCGATGAGGTAGGAAGATCCTGGGTTAAACTCCACGGTGCATTCTCTCCCCCCACCACTTACATTCCTTTCTCAGTCAGATTGGAGGTGTAAAGATGTCTGGTTTCAAAAGGACAGGGTCCAGGTCCTGCAGTGACTTTCACCTTTGAAACATGTTCTAGATGTCTATCATCTCTTGACATTTCACCTTGACAAGGTGTTACTGTGAATTTTAAGTGGTATCCAATATCACTAGTTGTTGGTGTATACATTAACGTGTTTGAGAGTTCAACTGAGTCTGATGTAGAAGCAACGTTTTTATTCTCTTCTGCATTTCTTTTGGTTCCACCTTTTCCCTTGGAGGAATCGATTTTAACTCTTGACCAGGAAAATTTACAGTCAACCAAATTTGTAAACTCATACTGTAATTTTGGCACGGCTGGAAACCCAGCCATGATTGACTTTGGTAGATCAATTGACTTAACTGTTGGGGGATTACACTCGACTATAAATTCAGCATTGCAAATCTTGAAAATTGCTCCATCAATGAAGGCATCCTTAATAGGGGTTTCTTCACTAACTTTCTGCGAGCTGTGGTATAGCCCTAACACCATTTCCTCCCCGTTTTCAGGCTCGGAACTGTCAAGATCGGAGTTCGGTTTGTGTTTCTTCTTTTTCTTTTCCACACATTTTCTTACATTAGCCTCTAATCTTGTTAGAGTTCTCCCCAATTCTTCAAGCTTGAGACGTTCCGAGTTATAGATTCGAGCTTTTCCACCATTGTGACTATATTCAAATGAGATTTGAAGTTTTTCATCTTCAGGGACACATCTAACGCTCAGTTTTGCCATCTGTATAACTTGTCTAGCAAAATTTGAAGCTCTATTTGAAAATAAGCTGGAGAAAGAATGACATATAAAAGGTTTTGACGTTTGCACAACGTTGAGCAACATACCTCAACACATCTACCGGAAGTATACCGGCAAAAAATAGTCAGACCTAAAATAAGTACTCAACTACGAAACCGGGCTCAGACCTTTATGGCCGCTGACTCGCGGATCCCAAATTGGCTGTAAACATTGTTTTGCATTTATCGGTCATTCAGCCATTTTTGTGTAGATTCATAAGTTTTTATTATTACCTTAATGCCAGGCAGAAAATGATTTAATAAACGATGCATTGAGTTTCACTTGTCTAGTTAACAAATGTGAAGTGTAATGAAAGAAGTTTGAAATATAAACTGAATTACTGCAACTTAGATCATTTCAAACTGGCTCTTAAGTCATATATTTAAAAACAAATAAAATCAAGAGAACAGAGTTCAGTTATGTTTACTAGCTTTAATTGTTTTAGTGATATTTTTAATTCCGAAATCAGTTTTTAAATTTGTAACACTTAATAGTAATATTTTTAGCTTGGTGGAATATATGATTTTTCATTTGCAAATGTACCCTGCCTCAAAATCTTGATCCATTTTATGGGTCATCCTTGGTGGATCATGTATTTTTATCTTTGTATTACAACTGTTTTTCATGCATGTATGTATGTATGTATGTATGTATGTATGTATGTATGTATGTATGTATGTATGTATGTATGTATGTATGTATGTATGTATGTATGTACGTACGTACGTACGTACGTACGTACGTACGTATGTATGTATGTATGTATGTATGTATGTATGTATGTATGTATGTATGTATGTATGTATGTATGTATGTATGTATGTATGTATTGTGTCATTCTTATTTGATTGTTACATGCATTACTACTTTGAGTCATTTGCTGATCCACGTAAATACATTGATGATGATGATGGTGATGGTGATGATGATCAAATTGCAGACAAAATGTTGGTTGGTTGATTTTTAACGCCACTTTCAACACATTATATTGGCTCCATCACACCGAGGAAATGGCAGCTAAGTGCCTTTCCAAAGGACACATTTTGGCTTCATAGAAAGGATATTTATCTAACGTCACTATATCTTGTATAAAACAGGGGAATCAATGCAATTTTCGTGGTATTGTGTATATTGAACACACCTAACCAGTTTTCGATATATTTTTTTCCTTCCATTATGTTCAAATTAAAAGTTAATTGTTCCATTTATTATTATTTCTTTAATTTATTCCAGGTAAATGTTGTGTGAGAACGTGTTCATGTCATCTTCTGATGTACCTTCTCTACCCAATGTGATTGTTCCCCACCTCTGTTAATTCCAAGTATGCTTTGATGGAAGTTGTCGTCAAATTTAAAAAATTTCGAAGACTTACTTACTTTTTAGTTTATCTGTGTCATATACTCGATGCTTTCTGTTTGTGTATCATAAGAAAGAAGGTCGATTTGATCGTACACACATAACCAAAAGGAATGCATTGGTTATAAAGACATATAGAGACACATATACCGGGTAGATATATGTTGATAAATACATATTAAATTTTTTGGTATGCATTAATTATGCAAATCTTAATCATCATCGTCGCCACCATCATCGATCTTGAAGATACTGAAAATAGCTATTCGTTTGGACAATTAAGCAACAGGAAATACACGTTTGACCCTATATATCTCCCGCACGTTCAGACGAGAACAGGCATCAAACTGTAAGTGAATCATGTGCTCACAGCATAGTCGACGCAAGCACTGGAATCAGCTGGTCATCAGCATGTGAGGCACTTATGTATGGCGGACTGTTATTATGAATATTCTATTTTTTGGAGAGGATGTTAAAGGGAAAATAAAAGGAAATTCAGGTATTAAGTCTATACAATTTGTATTTAATTTATCTTAACAATCTGCCCTCTGGAAACAAATTATTTAACTATCAAGAAACAGGATGGCAAGTACATGTTTTGATAATTACCTAACCACTACAGCCACGGAAGCGGAAATGTGGGATACTCGTATTCTTCCTATTACTGCGAATTTAGGCATAGTGCGAAATTAGGAAATGAGGAGTACATGCATAAAGTTGAACCAGGTATCCCCTTCCCCCCATACGTGTGCACAAGTGACGTATCAGGGAATAGTGCAAATCACTTAATGAAAGAAGGTTGGCTAAAATCATTGCCAAGAGAGTGTGGTTACTGCCAACATCAGTGCGTCTCACCACCCTCACATCCTGCAGAGATCTTTTCCATTTCCCATTGATGATGGTATGGTCAGTCAGGCTCGTTGTCCTCAAATCTGGTAATCTTCAGGTCAGCTTGTAAATGTCTTTATGGGCAAATTTTGTGCCGCCAATGACCCTCAGTTTTGTTACCTATCTTGGCATTGCAGCTCTGACAGGGTGTAATTTTTGGCAGTTATCTTGTTTTTCAAGCCGAAAATTCTTATACAAAAATCACGTATTAGCTTTTTAATCTCTTTATCGTTTTGTGTGATTACACCATTAAAATTTTTCTGTAATTGGTCCAGTTGAGTTTGTAAAGGGTCATATAGTCTTCCAGTGATTTCTTTTTAAATATCTCTCTTATGTCGCTTTCTCATGCATTCATCTAACTGTTTATCCTCTATTGATTTGGTTCTAAATACAGTTGAATGTTACGTATTGGCCCTCGGTTTGTGCACCTTACACAATCATGTTAGAGACAACCGATGGAGAAGGTATACTTTCATTTGCTATTTCTCTTATTGTTTGTAGGGCTTGTATAACATTAGATAAAGGTACTGAATTACTGTTTCAACAAATACTGTGCATTTAAATGTTTCTTTTAATTTGTTCTCATCAATTTGTTTTGTAATTTCGACATTTTATTATCTATTTCATTACCACTCCCAGCTGGTAATTTATTGTCATCTTATTCTCTCCTTGCTTTAATATCTCTCAAATCACTATCCTCCAAACTTATAAGTATTTGAGTATCAAGACATATTTTGTACAAACCGACCAGTAGCTGTATTGGTTAATTTAACAGAATCACGTAAATTTGTGATACGGTTAATGTTGAAGTTTAGGTCATTGTTAATTGCATCACGTAATAATGTAGCTGGGCCTTGTCCAATCTTTAAAGTTACTGGTTCTGCTTTTATCTCAATTTTTGAAGCTAAACCAAACTCACAAGGACCATTCAAAAATAATTCTCTCATGGGTATGTTTACTTTACATGGCAGAATATGCTATATAAATTTTCAGCTTCGTCTGTTATGCTGATATTTGATATGTTGATGATACCTCTTTGTAAATTGTTGTAATGAACATTAACAGCATAGTAAAAAAAGTCACCGTGAAAAACATTTTTTTAAACATGCAAAGGCTATAAGAAAGCTGAATAGTTACCATTAAATAGAGTTTGTATAAATTTTGGATATAAAAAATCCACAGACTTTATCAGACTGGTTATTGAATCATAAGAATCGAATATTTTTGTTGCTGATATATACTGTGTAACTGTTACTCGGAGGATTTTAACTTTGGAGTTGTGTTTAAAACATTCAATTGTCTTTATTAACAGTCATTCCCTCTATGACTTTATTCATGTACATTTTGAGGTTACAAAAGCCATTGGTAATTAAAACAATCCTTGTTTCCTTCTTATCGTTGATGTAGTAGAAGATATTGTTTCTAAAGTCATTGCAAATATTATAATACCGAACAACAAAATCTATTATTTGCAAAGATATGATAGATTGTCACTTCTGTTATCAATTGGAGTATTAAAACGATTTTGTTCTCAATGAGTCCGTCTAATGTAATAGTACTTTGTAATAGTACTGTGGCATAATATAAATTTCCACTTGTAGAGGGAGCCACAGTAGCTCAGCTGGTAGAGCGTCGGACTCATAATCCAAGGGTTGCGGATTCGATACCCTCCTAGGCCAGCCCGGATTGGCTGCCTCTGTGTGTCCTTGGGAAAGGCACTTAGGTCCCATCTCCTCGTCACTATATAACCAATAAGTTGTTAAAAGTGCCATTAAAACTATCCCCAAAAATCCACTTTGTAGAGACAAAATTCAAATGGTCAAGAATGTTTTTTTTCTTTTCTGATCAACTACAATCCTCGATCTGAGAGTGTTTTTATGCTTCCTTGGTAGTAATCATTATAGATTTCCTGCTTTGCATTGCAGAGGCATCGCCGTTTGCAGTAGGCATCTCCAAAATATTTTTCTCCTTCAATTTGTTCCATTCTTGAATCCTTTTGTTATACGTCAACGTCTTGTCTTTTTATAGTGTTTTTCTTTCTGTTTGCATTTTTAAAATATATTTGTATTTGTTGTACTCGTTGATGATCAAAATAAACTTTTCATAGTTTCATGGTTAATTTATTATTATTGATTGCTTTGCTTATTATGATGTCAAATCTATTCAACGTATTGATGGCAGAAGTTACTAATTCATCAATGTTTAAATTTTGTTGTAGATTAATATTTCTTTGAAAACGTTTGCAACAAGTCCCAGTAATGTTGTACCATATCCGTTAAAGGAACGAGCACACCGGTAACTATTCCTGCAACACCTAATGCAGCTGCTGCTATACCCATGCCACCTGAAAATGCAACCATGGTAACCTCCATCCAGTTGTTTACAACTTGATATGCTACTTTGTATTTCTTTCTAATACCTTCATAGTGACCCATATCTCTGACCAAATCATTTGTAATCGTTATAATGTTTGCGGTCTAAAATTAATATCATTTTCAGTTAGTGCAGATATTGTCTATGCAGTTGGCAGTGTAGGATATAAAGATGGAACACTTTATATATATATATATATATATATATATATATATATATATATATATATATATATATATATATATATACAAGAGAGAGAGAGAGAGAGAGAGAGAGAGAGAGAGAGAGAGAGAGAGAGAGAGAGAGAGAGAGAGAGAAAGAGCCGGAAGAATGTTTTGATACTGTGTAAATAGACCGGTGATTGCGATCCTGAAATGTTTTACAATTCTGCAATAGACAAGATCAAATCTGACAATAGTAGGTCTGCCAAACCTGGTTTATTCAGAAGGCTTTCAATTGATGCAACTGTTTACAGTATGCAACTTTCTATTCTTTAAAGGATAAAAAGAAGTTTACAATTGTTACACTGACATTCATTACATCTGGCTTGATCCAAGAAATACTCACGATATCAGACTACATGGTAGCGGTCTTAAATTAGTCAATCTTAAATTTGCCAATCTTAAGTTAGCCAATGTGCAACAAGATATCCCTTTTCAAATTGACAGAAAAGAAAATATTGCGGCTCACACAATGTACATTTATTTCGCGCATGTGGCCATGTTAATATTCAAAACCATTAGTTTAAAAATCAGTTCTCTTTTTGATGTGTATAAATGACGTCTACGCTCTGCAAGGCAGAGGCTCCGCCGTTAGTGGATCGCAGTGGAGCTCTATTTGAATGAATCCCATAACATAATAATGTGTGGAGTGGTTAATTGTGGTAAAACATTGCTTGAACTAAAACGGTGATCACGATAGACCCAGAAGATAAATTAGACAAGTGGCTAGAGTTACTGGTTGGTATCAAAAGAACTTATACTTTATTTATTATTGATGACTGTGGGGATTCTGATGACCTGATAAAGACAGCAACTTATTTAACAAGCTAGATTTCGGTGGTAGACATTTTGAAATATCAATATGAGTGAGTGTGCGAAAGTTTATCCCTGTGATACAAGATTTTAGGGACAATACACGGTTTCTGGTTGTATATTACAGCATGGACAAGAAGGCAATCAAAACGGTGTTTGATGAAAATGACTTTATTTCAGGTTAAATGAAACGTGAGATCGTAGATATTCTGAAACAAAACAAATGACACAAACTTCTAATGAACTAGAGTTTCCATTGCAGTTGAAGGTATTTCTGTGACCGTAAGTCAGTAGTGCACAACTCAGACGTTTACATAGGCCAGAACTGACTTTGATTAGAACTAGGCCGCACTGCAAAAGTTTTTTGTCTGTGCTAAAAGCATAAAGCGTTAAGTAAAGACGGGCCCCGGGCGGCACAAAATGTGTCGGCGGGCCACATGCGGCCCGCGGGCTGTATGTTGTGCACCCTATGCGGTAAGGTAATTTGTTTGTGCTATCAACCGAAGAAACTTTTATCAACATACATAGAGAACGCTTTTTTCATTTTGATTCTGTACATCTACGTATTGTATGGCCCGAGCAAATGCATTACCTGGTAATTTTCCATGTGACCTAATAGGAAATTTTTGTACGTCTCTAATTGTAAATTATTTTTAAACACCCAGTTTTGGTTCATTTGCTAACTTTCTTTTCATTGTTATTAGCCCTGTATGAATAGAGGGTTTCCATTAACCCACAAAACTCTCTAATTGGTGTGTCATTTAGCTCATCCTTGAAAGGTCCGGGTATCTTATTATTCATCATTGGCATGTCAAACACATTATCCATGAGATGGTTACAAGTGTCATAAAACTTGATCTCATCCTTCATGTTGCTTTTAAAGCTTTTCTATCTCGAGATGAATGCATAATTAATCTGTATTGGTTATGGGCAGCCTCATCTAATCACCGTCTTTGCTTTTCAATTTGGTGTAGTAGAATTCATACATTGACCATTTGGACAGCTCTAACCACCATATATATGTTTCTTTTGTTTTGTTTTTTGTCTTTTGGTTTGTTATACTGACTACTACCTAACATGATATTTACAAAAAAAAATATTTTCACCTGGACATATTTTAATTGGAATAAAACGCTACCAATGAATTCTAAAAAAACTTCTTCGAATCGATTAATACATCAGTGTCTTGGATACGAAGGGAGCATCTCCGAAAGAGGACAACCAAACTTGTATTGAGCTTTATGTATATCTTTAGTCAAGGTTTGCAAACAAGACAACGATTGCACTTTCAAACCCATATGCAGGTAAAGATTTCGGCTTCTGTAATGTAACACACATTTCTCTCTGGGTTTTCATTGTACACAATAGTTTTGATATAGTTGGTCTAGTACCCTTGTAATAATTTTAAGTTTCTCTGTAGCGAGCGGGCGAAGTCAGCAGCTTTGCTGGGTTTTCGCCCATCGCTTTTTATATTATCTTCATCAACATAATATTTGTTATTCGAATTGGCACATCATGATGATACCACATCTAGTTCCAGTCTTAATCATCAAAACTGAAACAGACTATTAAAAGTTCAAGTTCTACATCTGATACCTTTATGTTGGCGTCATGTGCTAAATCAGGTGCAATGGAATAGTGTGCTGAGTCAAGTTTGTAATTTGCTATACATACATTTATGAACTCTTCCAAAATGTCACACAACATCAAAGTATCTTTATTGTGTTCCATTTGATGTGTGATATCACATCGTGTACATACTGGTAATCGTTATCTGATATGTTAGAATCACTCAGACTTGAATAAATCTTATCTTTGGGTGGTACAAATGTTTTATTCAATCATTCCAATCTATCCATGTATTCATATGGGTAGATGTCTTTGCTTCAAAATATATGTTTCATGTTTTCAAAATGTGTCGGCGTTTCTATTCATTTTTTTCGTCAGCTGTTCTAATGACTGCCCCATGAATCAATAGCTCTCTAGAAATCTAATTTTTTTAAACTGCTATTTCATTGCCATCCTTCATGAACCTCTCTACTAAGAGATCTTTGCCGAATTAAATGTATTTTTCATCGTTATTCTATACAATGTTTACGTTATGATCTTGATCATTTATTTTACAAGCGTCTTGATGAACAGATAACTCTCATAAACTGATAAGTTATGAATAAAAAATGTAATGTTTGAAATTCAAATTACAGCCTCTATGAGCAGAACATCTCAGCTTGCCTGTTAGGTGATCATGATCGCGCGCGTTATCTTTAAATATTTTGCTCTCATCGATATGATATGTACTCTTTGCGTTAAAACATTTCCCGTCTTCATATGTGAATAACACAGGTTTTGCATTTTTCAGTTTGTTGTAAACTAGTCTCGCTAACCGACCTAGCCAGTAGTAAAATACCTGTATGCAATCCGTGCCTCCGTAAACTATTGGCTTGTAATATTTTTTATTTGAATATACGTACATACATAAATCTGAAAGGATGTGGTTAGCCGTTTTTAATTTCCAGCTTTGCTGCGTCGTGCGTGTCCAGTCAGCACTGGTTTTATTTATTGCATCATTACATTTTTGTGGTGAGTATCTCGTACATGAAGTGTATGGTATAATGATACTTTCAAAATCGCAATAAACGAAATATGCAATTTTCAATTGATGATGATAATATCTGAATTTAACAACTGGCCTCATTGCAGGCATGATATCAACCGATTTGTCTACACTATAACATAAGCGTTAGTATAATTTTGCTGGAAAATTGAAGAAAAATATAGATCAAGCATTTTTACGTATGTATTTCTTTCCATGATGTTTGAGTACTACTGATGCTACAAATTTTAATAAATCTATAATGCCATCATAATGGCATTTTTCCACTGCATCAGATAGGATCAACGTGTCGACTTGCCTGTTTTTTCGTTATCTGTAACTCTAACTGCCCTAATGTTTTCATCTTGAACGATTTCATTCACATTTACGGATATGCTATATTCGAGTTTAAGTTCACTGATGCACCATACTGTTTTAGTGCGTATGTCGAACCAGTGACCGTGTGTAGTCAAACTATATTTTGATAGTCAGTATACATGAGCACTCGGTGTGTTTTTGGTACAGGTTCAAACGCATAGAGAACAATATGTTATCATTATGATTTATACGTTTATGCAAGCTTGTTTGTTTTTCACCCATTCAGGCAAATACATATAGGGGCTTCTGTTTATCGATTGATTCCTGTCTACCTGAAGTGTTAAATATTCAAACTTGTCAAACATCCACCTCGTGCTTTCACTTATTTGCTGTCCAAACTCAGTATGCAAAATGTCGAATAAACCCTCAATTACATCATCCATGTCACCTCTGTTCACATCTCTTGTTTTGTGATAAAATTCCATGTATTCAGCCTTGTCTCCATCTTGTGTTAGTCTGATACTTAAGTCAAGCTGAACTTTTACAGTACCAAAATGCCAATTTTCCTAATTCTGATTTTGTTGCTTCCAGTAGGTCTTGAATGTTTCCACCTTAAAATCTGTACTCGGTTACAGTTCTCGTTAAATAATCTCAGGACCTTTTAGTCATGATTCTGTTTAAATTTTGCTTATTCATTTAGCTAAATTCTTTACGAGTAGGTAATCATATTAATGGATCGTTTAATGTTTATGTCACGCTTTGGAATCGGTTGGTCAAGTATTCAAGTCTTCATCTCTGATCTATTTATGAAGCAAAATTTCAATATATTGTACTCCTATGTAATAGTTACATGTGTGTAAAAAAAAAAACAACAAAAGATAGAACTTTGGTATAAATTTTATCAAAAGCTCATTGCAGTACCTAAAGCCTCCCTATCTGTGGTTAATACATGGGCAACAAATCACTTATGACCTACAAGGTGAAATTGCTGATCTTTATCAGAGACGACATTAATTTGTCCTGAATTTGGACTTTTGTGTTGCTAGTTTCACGCGGCTCTTTATGCAAGTTATTCACGAGACCAACTTCTTTCTAGTGCCTTTGCGGCTGAATTAGGCAACTTCAATAGTACACATGGTGGGTCATTTTGGCCGTTTGTTTACCATTTTGCCGCGAAAATGCTTACTAAATGAACAGTCTCTGCATCGTCGATATCGAATAATTATATGTTCCACCTCGTTGATTGATTCTGAAGAATCACAAATTTAATATTTTATCAAAGCCTTTTATAGTAGTACATGCAGTCAGATTTAAATAGTATTTGTTTTTTCATTAGTAAGGTATAGGAAATCTAGTCCACATCTCTGAAAATCCAGTAAATTATGAAGCAGCCTCGCACTCAATGTTTTTTTTTTCTTTGACTTCTTCTGTTTTTATGCAGTGGTAAAGTAGATGTCGTCGTGATCACATTCATATAATGGGGATGTTTCAGTAGTAAGGTAGGTGGCCTAGTCATCATATACACATATTTCGGGGTAGGTGCAAACAGTACTTAAATAATGAGAGCACAATATTAAACTATTTTAAATTTAGCTAGTGTTCTCGTGCTTTTATTATTTACCTACTATGAGGCGAAGCCTATATTGTATTATAATTAACTAATATTGTTAATTAATTCATTATTTCCTTAATTAACTACATTAACCTGTTAGAATGAACAATATGTATACCATTTAACTTATTTTATATGCCACATTTTAAAAATAAAATTAAAAATCTAATTGTGACATTTTCCTTTTAAAGATTTTAACCTAAATCATTTTTTCTGTAAATAAACCATATTTGAAAATACAATTTAAAATCTAATCACGCCGATTTCAGTTTTAAAACTTAAATTTGAATCAATTTTCTGTTACAAATGTGATGTCTTTACTCAGTCTGATATTTCTTATTATGTCCATGGATTTTCTCCTTTCAGTTATCATCAATACTGATTTTTTAAAACTAATATTATTACATAGAAGTCGACGCAGAGACCGAATCCACTAATCCCCAGGTGCAGAGCTGTTAAGGGTCCTTAAGCGGCAGTTCCCTGATTGGGGAACTGGGTTGAAGCCCGAGGGGGCGGGGGGAGGGAGAAGGTCATGTCACAGTCAGTCTGTTTTTAGGAATCCCATTGCGCAATCGTGGACATTTACCGGAGAGAGTTAGGAAGCCATATAAACATTAGGTTACAAATACATTACAAGCATTTTTTAAGAATGCGTGAGAAAATTCGGGATGTGCGTGTGAGCATGATTTCTGTACAAAATGCGTGTGTCTCGCGTGCAGTGCGTGAGACTTGACAGGTATACAGGTGTGCCTTCGGGGCTCAGATGGCCGACTGGTCTAAGGCGCTCGCCTTTACAGGTCACTCACACATCTGGTCTCTGTCCGCGTGTGTTCGAGTCTCGGCTCGACCAACGTGGGTATGTGAGACAGCTTGCCAGTAGCTTCCCGAGGGTCGGCGATTCTTCCCGGTGTCTTCCTCCACCAAATGTATTGGCCTCCATGTATGGCTTATCATGTGTTGAAAAATAACGTTAAATCCCACGCCCCCTCCCCCCCCCCCCGAAAATACCCAGGTGTGCCTTCTCCGAATCCGTGTATCCAGTTCGAGTTTGTTTTTAGGCTCGACCGTAGCAGTCGGCAGGAAGTTAGAAAAGAGAGGTGGTAACGTAGTGTGTATACATTTGTTTCTTGTTTAGCTATTTCTTTAGTTACGCCAGTGTTAGTTTTTATATATATTATCTATATTTAGAATTGATTATCTGCTAAGCATAAATTACAGCTTTATGAATTATTATTTTGCGGATAAGTCCATGCAATACTGAAGAGCTAAGAATGGTTGCAAAAAGTACCTTCTTGAACAGCAATCGATTTGAAGTTCTTTTATAAATATGTAGATACGTTTCCTGTGTGTTTCTGTGGTTGTAAGAGAGAGAGAGAGAGAATGAGAGAGAGAGAGAGCTGAGTTTTAAGAAAAGGTTTAATCGTTTCTTTTTCTTTTTTTTTTACTTTTGTTTTGAGGGCCACAGTGGAGATTAGTTTTGTACTCCTAACACACTAACTGTGTTACCCTCTTGAAATAAATTATTATTATTATTATTATTATTATTATTAATATTATTATTATTATTATTATTATTATTATTATTATTATTATTATTAAGCCAGCGACAGAGAAATAGGAACTACATTTTTTTACATAGCCAATGTAACAGTTTTCACTCACAGGGATCATAACAGGAATGATTGGTAGTGGAATGGAGGGTAGGGAGTAGGGGTGAAACGATACACCTCTGCCACGCATTGATACAATTCTCAATACATTATCAATGCACATATCAACTTGATGGTCTTTTCATCTTTAGAATGTCTGTCAATGGTATGGTGGTGCCATTTTTTATGTGTTGACATATTGGGTGTATTTCCAGTATGCAGATTACAAACAAACATTGACTTATCATCTGTTCATATGCAATTCTCATCATTGACAAGATTTAAAACAAAAATACTTCTAAACAGACTAGCTGTTAGTGATTTTTATTCACCCTTTTAGGCCATTTTTCAGGCTGCTCCATTTGATCGTATGCATGACTCATACTAGCAAGGCTAGAATTTAACACAAATTTCTTTGTAGCCAGAAGGACTAGTATACTGAGAAATTTACTAGTCCTGCCAAATCTTTACTAGTCCTGTCCAAAAAACAATGTCACACACTCGTATTGAGATTAACAACAATTTTATTTCATAAATTACACCGCATAACGTTCTTCTCCTTATCATAATTCAGCCATTCCCTGTCTTTTGTCCATGCCTTCTGAAACGTTCGATTACGCTTTTCCCTATCATAAGAATTATTCCTCTCTTTTATGTCATTTTCATTTAACTTTTGCTTTTTTTCTGGTGGCTGAACACCTTCTATAAAACGCCACATTTTGCCTGTCTTGCAAGGAGGGAATGGTGCCTCGTTTTGAAATACGAGATGTCACAGTATAGCTGACGCGGATTATTTAAAGTGAGAAAAGGAATGGCACAGTATCCTTTATATAATGAAATCAGAGCAAGAAACATGTTTCAAAGCATGTGCCTCTGCCCCCCCCCCCCCCTTAAAATAAAATGGCCTCTCCCAATAAAGACTTGACTTCAGCGGATGTTCTGCAGGATCAAAGCAGTGGCTATTGTAAACACTGTTATAAAATATTAGCATCAGAAGATAATGTTAGTTTCAGCTTGGAAAAGGTGCGTTCCTATCAAACGAAGCTATCAGACTCGGCGCATTGTACTTTACAGCTCCAATTATGGTCTCATCATTAACAGCAGAAGTTTGGTAATTGTTCTGTAGAATCAAGGCAGTGACAATTGTAAACACACAGTCATAAAATATTAGCATGAGAAGACGAAGTCAATTTCTGCCTCAGAAAGGTGCATTTCTATAACAAGAAGCCAGCCGATTTTTCTGGCTTCTTGTCATAGAAACGCACCTTTCCGAGGCAGAAATTTACATCATCTTCTCATGCTAATATTTTATGACTGTGTGTTTACAATGGTTCACTGCCTTGATTCTACATAACATCTGCCGAAGTCAAGTCTTTATTAGGGCGTAAACAAACGCTGACTGTTGATAACCGAAACTTACTAGCCCATCGGACTATTACATTATGAAAGTTACTAGTCCGACAGGAAATCTACTAGCCTCGGGCTAGCGGACTACCGCTAATTTCGAGCCCTGACTAGTCACCATGCCCTTTGTTTTACACTGAATGAATGCTTTTAAAACATCATATTACCAGTTTCATGTCTTCACTTAAATTTTGAAGAGCTTATGGTGTTATCTTCAAAACAGAAGAAACTGCAATTTCCTTGTGCAAGGAAATTCTTATCTTGAACAAGTCCGAGTGTGCGAGCAGAGATGACTAATAGCCAAATCCTTCACATTGTACTTCCTGCAGGTGCAAATCAACTGCAGCGGCCACAGACATTTGTTTCTGTCAGTAAAAAAGGAAATTATTGACAACAGCCACTCCCTTTCTACAAATTGACGAAGTGGGTATAACTTGTGCGGTTTGGAATCTTCCCCCTTTGCCTATTCTATGCTATTTTTTTTATTTTTTATTATCCCATCAGCAAGTTCGGTCACTGATTACATATATCAACGTAAAAGGAGATATTCGAAACTTATTCCCCATGTACAATTTAAGTACTTTACACATATCATTTAATAGTCACTTTTATGTGAAGTTTCTATGTTGCTTTGTATCTATTTGGATAGAGTAAATTGGATGCCAATATTTCGGGTATGTCACGCAGTAAACACGCTACAGTTAGTTATGATTGGAGGTTATTGTTTTACCCTGGACTTGAACAAACAATAACCACTAATCAGAATTGCATGTAACACAGCGTGACACACCGGATGTGTAGCCTTCAATTCGATCGAAGTAGAAAAGATGCGATGCAACAGATAAATTACGTGTAAAAGTAGTTATTAAATGATCAGTAAAGTACTTAAATCATACAGAGAGAAGAAATCTGCAATGACTTCTTTCCGTTCATATATGTTATCAGTGGCTGAAGATACAGATGAGATAAACTAATTAGCATGAAATTGGGGCGGGAGAAGGGGGCAGATTTAGAACCACGTGAGTTAGTCGCCTTGTGTTAATTTGTAGAAGGCGAGTGGGTGTTGTCAATTGCTTTTTATTTTTACTGACAGAAATGAGTGCATGTACTTGCTACAGCTGTATCAGATGAATTCTCAATTTAAAGAATGAAAAGGCAAATGACTAATAATTATTCACGACTGCTGAAGATTAAAGTAACTTGCATAGAGTAAGTATCGTTTTGTATCGATTCTTCTCCTGTTGTATCGATATGGGTATTGATATAGATAAAGTATCGATACATCGATAAATCGATTAATCGTTTCACCCCTAGTAGGGAGGGTCTTGCATGTGTTACAGAAATGTTAAGTTCATTTCTGTAACACAGCCAAGAGCCTCCTTATCCTCCACTCCACTACCAATCTCTCCCATTATGGCCTAAATCTGTGTGAAACAAGTATCATGTGACTTGCATAATGATAATGCTAAATGGGTTTTCAATCCTTGTTTTCAGAATGATAAGTAACCTACTTCTATAATTCTCAGTGTCTGTTGTCTGGAGAAAAATGGAGTCGTGAATATACTGAAATTTTGACAATCAGGTTTTTCCTTTATTACTGCCTTGGTGTGTCCTTGGCAAAGGCACTTAGCTCCCATTTCTTCGGCATGATATAGCCAATAGATGTTAAAATTGCTTTTAAAACCTGCAAAAAGAACCCAAATTTCCTTGATTTGGTCACTTTAAGAAAAGCAATATTAACTACACTAGGATCACACTAAAATAATATTTTTGGTCGCCACTTTTTGTATAGCGACTTTTAACTAATGGCTATTCAGAAAATTGTTTACGCATGATTTTATTATGAACTGTAATACCATTTCCCTAAAATATATCTTTGCATATTTAATAAATAGAATATTCGTTGTAAATTCAGAGGTAATTTTATGCATCGATGCATCAGTGAATCGCAATATTTTCTTTGGTGATAATGCATCATGATACTGACTCAGACTCTCAGTATGGGACAAAAGTAAAATGAATTTTGTGAATTACCGTATATACTCGTGTATAAACCGGGTCCAAATGCAAACAACTTAGACCCTGATCTGCCGTCACATAATGCGCCGGCAAATCAGGGTCTGGGTTGTTTGTTCTACTGATCAGTCCTTGCAGACTGCATAGACCCAGATCTGCCAGCACATTATGCGACAGCAGATGTGGTTCTATGCAGTTTGCAGTTGGAAAGAGATTATACACGAGTATATATGGTTAATGATACAGACCGTCCATGAGCCATTGTAGCTCAGTCTGGAGAGCATCTTAATTCCAAGGTCATGAGTTCAGTACCCGCCAAGGGCAGCCTGGGTTGGCTGCCTCCATGTATCCATGGGAAAGGCATTTTGCTCTAATTTCCTCTGCATGCTATAGCCAATAATGTGTTCAGAGTGCTGATAAAAACAACCAATGAATGGAAAATGAACATTTTCTTGTTTTTCTAACCCTTCCAATGAAGTAAGCAAGGCCACACATAAACTAAGCAAGTGTTACACACACTCTTTTTCAGTTTCACTTTACAAATAATTTTAAACTATCACAAGACAGCAGCACATAATCTCTTGGCAGTTTGAAAGTTTGTTTTTTTCTCCACCAAATAATATGGTATGTATGTATTGATTCGTTCAAGTAAACAGTTTTTCAACTGGATCATTGTGTGCATTTCTATGCTTACCAAATAGATTTGTCATTATTGTAACTCTTCTGAAAGTTGTTTGAAATCATTTGGGTATCTGAACAATGTTTAGTAGATCTATAAGAGAAAGACAGAAGAAAACTTCGTTTTGGTTTGTTCTGGTTCTTCAGCCTAAACTACAGTAGATTTATGCAAACATGGGCTCATTATGTGTATTTTACAGTATTTATGTATGCGATGCAATCGTGAAAATATCATATTGAAGACAATTATAGTGTTGAAATCTCTGTTGAAATCGTAAGTGCTATTCAATGTATTTCACAAATAATGTTATTTGACAAGCTGAAAGGTAAAAGCCAGAATGCATTGAACAAGAGCTACAGGCTAGTGATTTTTGTAGAAGTCTTGGTCATGGTCACTATTATACTTATTTAAAACAATTGCCTTGTTTGAGAGATTTACATCTCTGCCAAAATAAATAAGAGTTTCATTAATAAATATTTTTTGTTCAATGCAGAGTAATCTAATTGTCTGACTTCGTATTTTATTAAAGCAGTATATATTCTAGGTTGGCACTAGAATTTTCCAAGTAGCTGCCATGTTTTGCCCAGAAAAAAATAACTACCGGTATATGTTCAATCATCTAGTTTAAGAGAAAAGGGATGAACGATGGAATTTTCTGATCCAGCTATGGCTGCTTTTCAATTTGAGTGTAGTTATTTATTATTAACTATTATTTATTTCATAATGCTATCGTTCTCTGAGATTTGTCTTTTCACAATAATAAAATTTGATCTATTGCTAAATGTGCATTTCCACATGCTCATTTTAAATTTTTTTTTGTTCCATACATCATTTTACAACCTCGAAAATATATTACAGTAGCATGCATGTAGCATCGGTGACTTCAAGGCAAATATCTGCAGCACAAGTTCCTAAATTTTCAATTGCCCAATTTGTTGACTGAATCTCCATCAGAAAATTTTAATTGCCTTTTGATGGCTTTGGCAATCACTATCACCAACACAGTATATTTTTAAAGACTATTGGATGTAGTGCATATACATAACAAATTCAGATATTATTGGTATGCAATTTGCTTTAATGCATGCATTAACGGGTATATCCTCTAAAATAGGTGATACTGGGAAACATGTCACTGGATGAAAACATGAATACAATATTTGAGAAAGTCATGTATAAAAATTTTCATTTTAGGACTTTACAAATTTTATAAAAGTCAGCTTGTCATGGGCAAGTTGATTGGAAAATTGAACTTGTCTTTGGGGGATTTGTTTACATTTTATCTTTGTTTGTACCTTTAAACGATGCGTTGGTAATAAAAGTCATCAATAAAGATGTACATGCAGATGACTATTTAGATGTGGAAGGAAGGAATGGTTAGAGTGCAGATATAGTTAGGAAAGCAAAGACAGTTTTTTGTATACAAATAGATAAATGGATAGGTAGATAACGTTTTTGGAAATGGCTAGATTTTTGAGAGAGAAAGATGGGGAGACTTAGGTATAAAGACCTTAAACTGAAATATTAAACAGCCAAGAACAGAGCTGTGTTAACTTAATTCTAATCATGTTTCAGTATATCACAACATTTTTCTTTATCTACATTTCCATTTAAAGATCAATTGAGTATCCATCCAGTAAGAAAACAAGGTAAAACTGAGTCCCTCATTGAAATATTCCAATACTATTCACTCTTTGTTTTTTCATGGGAAGTGTTGTGTCCACTCACATATCTGCTTCTGCTTCCAAGTCATCCAGTTTTGGCCTTTAAATTGGCGATTTGCATCTAAACAATCTTTGACAAGCCAACTTTTGAGAATGATTTGAGAACACTTAATTTTTCCGTTGAATTATTAATAAATCAGTCTCATGTAATAATCACGTAAACAGTAGATGATAAACACTGTTTATTGGTGCTAGATTTTGAGGTGGTTTATTTTATAGAGACAAGTGCCTTTTATTTCCAGATACACCTGTCAAAGAAATCACATGAGTAATATTATTAACGATTATCACCTACATGTAGTCACCTTGAAATCAGCGACAGGCATGAAAAGAATTTTGACAAGATGATTAAACTAGAGTCAGCAATCTTGGTATATTCGGAGTTCGCTAACTGTCATGACTAAGTCATGACTTGAAAGTTGGTGAATCCTGTACATATGCAAATAGTATGATTAAAATAAAGCTGATAAGTTAAAATATCAATATTTATTTCCTATTTGTTAAAACTTGCTTTAAGTACTAAATATTCATATTATCATGTCTGCGCGAGAAAATGTGAGACTGATCTTGATGTTGACTGCAAGATGGTATGTATGTACATGTATGTATTTAGTAGTGCTTTATGAAACCTCAGCTCAAAAGTGGCTATGTGGTGCCAACATAAGGTTATATTTAAAAAATGTTAGATTAAATTGCCAAAAGTTAGGAAGATAATGCCTTCCAAATAAATGTATAATGAAGTACAAGATAAAATATAAAACATAAAGATGTAAAAATTTTGTAAAATGTATATAACATGACAGATGGAAATGACAGATTTTGACAGTATATCGTGTGAAATAAAGGATCAATAGATCAAAGAAACTGCAGGAAGTTATGTAATTGAGGAATGTGGTACATGTAAATGCACTATAAAAGTGCTGATAGATATACTGTGGCTAGATTGCAGAGTTTAAAACTTACTAACTGAGCACAACCTTTCTCTTTCTTGTTTGGGCTTGACCATGGGCAAGTCCTTTTGCAAACTTAAGCTTGCCCAAGCTGAATTTGAGCTTGTCACAGTTTAGGGCAAGTGGATTTGTAAAGCCCTGCATTTAGTGATGTGTACATACACCAGCATAAAAGCATCTCGTGTATATATTTAAATTGCTATCTGACCTGGCCATAAGCCCAAGTTGTGCTTATGGTATGGTCTTGGATCCAGTGCGTATCGTACATCATCCATCCTACATCAACATATATGCCATTTTCAACTTTTAAAAAGATCACAACCAATTTAGCGGAGAGGTTTTTGGCATGAAAGCCTTAAATATTTTGGAAGAATGCTGATCCGCTATAAAATATAGTTGTTGCTACTAACCTTTACATGACTTTGTATAAAAACATGCTCAACAGAATTTGAGAAAACTTTACTTAAAGCAGCCTTGCACGAAGGCCTATTGAGGTTGACTGTCATTATTACATTATTAAAAATAGAAAAACCTTTAAATGATTTTTCTAAAAATACAATCATCAGAGTTTGTTCAAATAATTTTGACAGAAAACATTAAGGCATGAAGGCCTTTGAGATTTTCACAAATGATGCTAAGCTGCCATCAAATGTGGCTGCAATTACTAAAAATAAAACCCTTAAAATTGCTTCTTCTCAAAAATGTATAAACTGAATTTGACCAGATTTTTAAGAAAGCATCCTAGCATAAAGTTGTTTTACTTGGTAAGTTTACACGATTGATCTTGATTCACCATAAAATAATTGGCTGTTATTGCTAAAAATAGAAGAACCTTTGAATGACTTCTCTGAAACATATAAAGCAAATTTTACAGAAAGCATCCTGGCATAAAGGCCTTTCAGATTTATAAAATGGTGCCACTCTGCCATTAGATACGGCCGCTGTTACTAAAATTAGAGAAACTTTTAAATGAATTCTTCTCAAAGCCTCTACGCCACATTTGACATAAAGCATTCTGGCATTAAGGCCATTCAATTTCGTACAAATGATGCTGACGAGCAGATGTCTGGGTGTTTTTCATGGGTAAATACTGGCGTAGCAGTGGTGTAACACAGCCCAAGGAACCCATCCAGCTGCGGGGGGGTGGTGGAAACTCCCATCAAACTACTTTTTTTATTGGTGGAGGAGGAGGGGGGGGGGCAGAATTTCTTGCTACACCACTGTGGAGGAGGGGGGGGGGGAGTGGAAATCCAGATTTAATTCCATATTACTTAAAAACTCCATTCTGTACAGGCATGTTTTACTACATTTTAGAATCCTCACAAATATAGAGAGTAGAATATCAATGTTTATTATTGTTTTCTCTGTGACCCTTTGAGACTTGTTCCCCATTTATGTAGATCTGATGAAATGTAATCACAATAAAACTATTTGTACTAGAGCATTACAGTATCAGTAAAGACTTTAACAGAGTGCAGAAAAGTATGTCAACTCATAAAAATAAGTCTGCAAAATCTGTTTTCATTTTCTCGGGAAACAGACTTGTGATGAAAATGACACTAATGTCAACAAAAGGCAAAAAATAGGTGAAAGTTCCATTTGACTGGTGATATTTGAGTATCAATACCTAAAGCTTGTGTGAATTATTCTTGACAACAGTTCACATCTGCTGTCTCAAACTCTTTGGGTACTATACATGTATATGTACGAAGATTACCTAATTCACCTTCTCTATAGAGCCCACATTATCTCCCACCTTTATTCCTTGGGGCTAACTCTCGAGGCATTTAACACTATTTACTAATTAACCTATTTATTTTGAATTAGGTTTTTGCACATATGCTGCTTGGTATATTTTTTCATTCATTCTTTGTTTCATGTATTGATGGTAATTTATATTTATATATATGGTACAGTGTAATGCAAGGTGTTCACTCGTGTAAGTTTCTTTGGTTGTGAATGGAGATGTTGTTTTACTTGCAGACGAAAGTACACAGCATTCTAAATGATCATTCTTGGGATTGAAACTAATTGTTGATGATTTTAAAGTTGTGGTTTATATTTTGTTTTTAGTGTTGTTGTAGGGGTAAAAATTATAAATTTTACATGTATAATGTTTAAACATAACATTATATTTACTGAAATATATTATCTTTTTAGTGCAATTATAATGGCTAAGAATTTAATCCAGATACATAATAAAATAATGATCATGTACTTTTTTATTTTCCTTTCTATCCTTTTGAAAGTGAGGGACTCCCAAGTTTATGCCAGGGACTCTCAGAAATAGGCTGGGGACTCCTAAGTTCCATGAATGAAGAGTCCAGGACTCCTCATCCTGAAACTCTTTTGAGAGCTCTGATAACTTGGGATGACTTGCTTCCTCAAAATGCATGTTGGGATGGCAGATGAGACTATTTTTGAAAAGGGTGTATGGTACATGAAGACTCATTTTGCAAAATGGCCGCTTAGGGGCATATTTGAAGCCAGCTGATCAGTTTGAAATTCTTGCAAACTCTTATTCTCTCATACATAATTATAAGCATGTGAAGGATCAGGATAATCAGCAAATGTCTAAATCACCAGTACTGAAATGTTGCAGAATTATCAGAGCTCTTTGTAAGTGCTTCCAGTGCGTCCTTGACCTTCAGATGCTAATTTTGTTCCCTGAGTGTTCAAAGACTGTGCATCCTGTGGACCTTCAGTAACTATCATAGTACCTTTAGTTTTCTGAAAACATGAATTCTATCTTCCCTAACAGTTTATAAAAAAAAACAACAAGAGCAACTCAAGTTGGCAGAAAGAATTCTCATATTTAAAAGTGTAGAAGATAAAGTGAACACTAATTGAAAAGATAGTAATAATTATAGCAAATAATCTTTGCTATATCAATGTTATTGATTTGCCTTGAATGTAGTGACTTTATACTACTGATTGACTCCCTTTTTCCTCATCTGGACCCCCAAGTTTCCTCTCAGGATGCCCAATTTGTGAAAACTGAGGGTCCAGGACTCACATTGTCAAAGGACATTAGCAAAGCCTATTGCTTTGAATGGAAAGGGAAACGATGATGTTTGCATGGGGATATGATTGTTTGGTTTGAAAATTTAAAATATTGAAAAGAAGTGAATCATTTTCATGCAATGTTTAGCAATTGTGTGCTTTTAGCCCTTAAGGTTCCTTCAGTAAAATATAGTGATCGTTAGTGAATGAAAAAAATATACATTTTCTTTCAGAATATGTGAAAGACATTGGTATGTAGGCAGAAATGATAAGAAGAGTGATCAAAGATTGGTTGGCTGAATACAAGGTATCTATCTTTGCATGGTTATTTCTATTTTTCAGTGTGGACATAAATATAAACCAGTCTTAGGGGACACCCCATACAAAGGACATTGCTCATAAAAAGGACAATTCTGAACTGCTTACATAAATGTCATTTACATACTGTGTATAAGCACTTATAAGTTGGGTTCAACTGCAGACAACATAGACCCTGATCTGCCATCACATCAGGGTATGTTTGTTTGTTCTACTGATTACTCCTAACTAACTCTATAGACACTGGATAGACCCAGATCTGCCGGTGCATTATGGGAATGAGAGCCAGTTTCATTTATTGACACAGGGCTCGAAATTAGTGGTAGCCCACTAGCCTGAGGCTAGTAAATTTCCAGTAGGACTAGCTTTTCAAGATTTCAGTAGTCTAGTGGCTAGTAAAGTTTCAGTTGTCGATAGTTAGCATTTTGTGGGAAGGACTAGTGTAGATTCAGTAGAACTAGTGAATTTCTTAATCTTCTTGGCCTTCTGGCTACAAAGAAATGTATGGCATAATCTAGGCCTTCTGGCTACAAAGAAATGTATTCTAGGCCTTTTTACAGATTTCACAGTTCAGTTAGATCTTTCATGATGAAAAAATAAGACCAATGGCTTCCATGACTTCCTCAATAAAGTTTTCATAATGATATGAACAAAACAAATGATAATTTAATGATTTTTTTTATTCTTATATGTCCCAACTGCTTGCAGCAAGTTACTTCCTGATTTGGTCCTGTCCATATGTGCATCATGAGCATCTTGCTAGCAAGAGTATACAAATAAACACATAGAGAAAAGAAATTGTGTTTGCATATTTGTACACATGTATCTGTAGGTGATCTGATTTGATTCTCAGACCATTGCAGCAGCACTTTTTCAGTTTGTTACAAATTGCTCAACATTTTTTGATTTAGCAGGTATGGAGGGATATATCATCGTCTTGCTGACTCCTGTTTATATTATTATATGTAGTTTATTAACAATGACATATTGGAATATTTTGGGGGCAATATAATTTATATTTTGGGAGGCATTATTAAGCCGAGACAAATATTCATTAATGAGTACATAGTACTTTATTCTAAAATAATCATTAAATATAAAATTTGAACTGTTTTGCTTTGTGTACCCTCAATTTTAGTAGTGCATGCGTTTCTTTAAGTGTATAGGGTTTGTCATATAGCCGCAGTATGGCTCATTAGAATGGCTAAGGGTTGATAAGTGTTTTCCACGTACATAATGATTAATCCTATTGGCAAGGATTAGAGATGTAGCTTGGTGATAAAAGTTCTTAAGTAATCTGCCAGTTTTTCACCCCAAAAATTCTTACTTGTCACCCCCAAAATTCTTACATGTCACCCCCAAAATTCTTACATGTTATCCCCAAAATTCGTACATGTTCCATTATCTTATGTACCAGAGTATGGCTGATTTATGGAATTCTGTTTCTTATCTGGCTCACATTCAACCTTAGTTGTTATCTATTATTAACTATAGTAGTTTCTTTCATAATTCCTGTCTTCAAACAAAATGATGTTTTCAAAGTAACCGAAATTTGATTTATTGCTAAATTTTGCATTTCTGCATTGATTTTTGTTAAGAAATATAGTTCCTTCCACCTTTTATTGAACCTCAAAAGTATGTTACGCTTGTGAATATCAACAGCTTCAGGATATCACTGTGCTACAATGTAATTGGGCTGATCAGCTGTTATTGCATCCTGTTAGAGTCCCTAAGAAGATCATTAATATATTTTCTCTGGTTTTTCCTGGAGATTTGTTGACCAGTGAAGAATATTACTTGCATTAAATAGAGAGCAGCATTAAATTCTAAACAGAAAATGAAATGTTTATTGAGTTGAGCTCCTTGGCTTTTGCGTTGGATGACAAAGTAAACAGGTGTGATTTTGTTAGTTCTGGAAAGGTCAGTTGAACAGAGAGTTCCACTCATTTAATTTAAATGCAACTACCATATATACCTGCGTATAAGCTGATACCAGCTGCAAACTGCATAGACCCAGATCTGCCGGCGCATAATGCGCCGGCAGATCTGGGTCTATGCAGTTTGTAAGGACTAATCAGTACAACAAACAGCATAGAGCCTGATCTGCTGGCACATTATGCAATTGCTGATCAGGGTCTATGTTGTTTGCATTTGGACCTGGATTATACGCGAGTGTATACGGTATTTTTAGAAAATGCAGCAGAATCTATGCTGATATTTTGATATGTCAAAGTTAGTACCTAACATAAGTAAGATAGTCTTGGTGCATATGAACTTATAACTAATTGCACTGGATTTTATTATTTCATACAAATGTAGATAAATGAAGGAAATATATAAGGAACTTTATTAGTGTAGTAATTAATGCAAACAAATTGAAGACAACAGCAGTAGGCCTTAATTCAGTTGTCTTCTGTGACTTTGGCGAGCGATTTTATGAACAAATGAGGTATGCAACATGAAGCAGGTAAAACTTTCATTTTGATAATTATTAAAAAATCATAGAAGAATTTTGTAGATTGTACTGACTGCAGATACTAAAAAAATTATCACACTGAAGACTTTTAGATTTTTAGATTTTTAGATTTTCAGTGCACAGATTGATTGATATTTTTGTGCAAAGAACCTTGTTTCTTATTAAATGTTTGCAAATTTAAGTTTACAACATAAAAAATTATAATCAGTATTTTACCTAAGTTGAAAACAGAATAAAAAGGTGTATGAAAAATTACCAACATTACATTAATTACTGTTTGTTCTACTGAAGATACAAGCCAGCATGGTAGACTCTGTACTACCAGCTTATCATACAAAAGCAGCAGATCTGGGTGTATGCTGTTTACAGTTGGATATGGGTTATGTATTAGTGATGTTATCATATATTGCCATCATGATGTATCAGTGGCAGATTTGACACAACAAGAATGTTGATAAAAAATACAGATTTGGGATACATAATAGATTGGAGATAACACTACTTAACACCTTACCAGTCTATGGAAATCTGTTTTAAATTCACTGCAGCACAGAGCACTAATACAGAGTTGCATGTTTACCATAATCATCTGTGTTCTCAGCATTAGTACATTCCAGTCGATACATGTTTGTCAGATATAAATAGAAGCACTATAGTTGTTTCAAATGGCAATATGGATTATATCAAGTTCAACATCAAAGAATGTTTTAATTCAGACAGACAAAAAAATTGCTAAAATGGGTTCATTTTATATGGGCCTCAATAATTAACTAATTGCACTTCATTCCTTTTGTCATTTGCACAAACAGTATACCTGCAATTCACCCTTGAAAGGTCAAGGTGCTTGTGATGTAAATTTGTCACACCAGGTAGCAGTTACTAGAAGTTTGTATTAGGTGTGAGTGTCCTTGATTTTTCATGTGTTACTGCCATCTGCATCATTGTTTACAAACATCCTGCAAGTTTAAGTAGTTAAAAACATAGCCGTTAGAAGCAAAAAAAACTTTTTATAAATGAAAACAAAATGTGTCAGATGAATTACTGAATGGTACATGACTGGAAGTCAGCCCAGATGTTAGAGCCTATGCAACCCTGCAGGCAAAAACTGTTTGACATAAGGCTATGGTTATAACAGTATGAGCACCTTGACCTTCACAGGATGAGTTGGATGCATACCGTCTGCATTAACTAAGGAGAGAACAGTATGAAATCTGTAAAGTCTTTTTAGACATTATTCAAGCCATTTGCAATAATAGATTTTTAGACATTATTCAAGCCATTTGCAATAATAGATTTTTAGACATTATTCAAGCCATTTGCAATAATAGATTTTTAGACATTATTCAAGCCATTTGCAATAATAGATTTTTAGAAATTATTCAAGCCATTTGCAATAATAGATTTTTAGACATTATTCAAGCCATTTGCAATAATAGATTTTTAGACATTATTCAAGCCATTTGCAATAATAGATTTTTAGACATTATTCAAGCCATTTGCAATAATAGATTTTTAGACATTATTCAAGCCATTTGCAATAAAGATTTTTAGATGCAGCATCAAGTACCATTCATGATGCCCTTTGTATACTATAGTACATTTCAATTGATACTTGTTTAGCAGATATAAATACAGCTCTCTCCCATTATAATGTGCCTCATTATAACATGATTCCGGATATAACGTGGTACTACTATGGACCTTGTGACCAAAATTACACCAGTGTGTAACAATATGGGTAGAAAGATAGTGCCTGCTATACCACTGTTCAGTATATTACGCTATTCTCAATATATCGCTGTTTTGTACATATCACTGTCTCAATATAACGTGGTTTGGTACATAATGCGGTCGGCGGTTATGGACCCTGACTACTGCATTATAATGAGGGAGAGCTGTAGCGACAGTCAGCAGGAAAGTGGAAAGAAACAAAGGAATTTTCCATGATCTCTAACATTGGCCTTGGCACTTGACTAGGCACATGATCTGGAACCTTAATCATGGCACATGGCTTGGCTTGTGTCTTCAGTGCAGTTTGTAGAGGAATAGTATCAACATTGTAATATTATTGAGATGATATAAAAAAGTGGCAATATTGCAATACAACTTTTAGGCTTATGATAACATCACTATAATGCATGTGCAAAGATGATAATAGTTTAGATTATCTCTATAGTCTTCTTTCACATAAATGTAGTGATAGTATTATTGCATAAAATACAACCATACAATGAAAATGAGAAAGAAAAAAAAAACTTGTTTGTTTACCTCTGTGTGTGTTTTTAGCTCACCTGCACATAGGGCCAAATGAGCTTATGTTATGGCCCTGTGTCCATCCTGCACCATCTGCCATGTGTCCATCCTGCACCATCTGCCATGTGTTGTATGTCATCAGTCAACATTTGCTGTTTTAAACTTCTATTACAAAAAATACAAAGAACACTGGACCAGTTTCAACCATATAGATCATAGAGCATTCTGGCATGAAGGGCTTTCAAATTTATTCGAATAACACTAATCCATAAAAACTTCAAACAACTTCTTCTGAAAAAATCGCTGAAAAGAATTGGACTAAATTGGACAGAAAGCATTTTGACATGTTTTTTTTCACATTTTTATAAATGATGTTGATCTGCCATCAAACATGGCTATTGTTACTAGAAATAGAAAATCTTTAAGTGACTTTTTTTTAAAATTGCTGAACAGAAAATGATCAAATTTGACAGAAGAAATCTTGACATGAAAGGCTTCAGAATTTAAAAAAAAATCCAAACCACCATTTAATTGTACACAGATAATGCCAATCTAATATCAGGTATAGCCAACATTACTAAAAATAGATAAACCTTTAAAGACTTCATCTCAATAACCAGTGAACAGAATTTAACCAAATTTGACAGAAAGCATCCTGGCATGAAAGGCTTTTTATACAAATGATGCTGATCTGCCATCAAATATGGACGCTGTTACTAAAAATAGAAAACTTTTCAGTGACTTTTTCTAAACACAACTAAATGGCTTTCAGATTCATACAAATGATTTTCATTTTGCCAGTACATATGGTAAATGTTACTTTGCAAAAAAATATAGCAACAAAATTTAAAAGGCTTATCAAAAACTTCTGTACAGAATTTTTATCAAATTTAACAATGCATTCTGGCATGAAGGACTTTAAGGTTTATACAAATGATGCTGATCAGCCATTAGATATGACTGCTATTACAGACAAACATTTACACAGCTTTATCTCAAAAGAGTGCTGAACATAATTTTACCAAATTTGACAGAAATCTTTCAGTATTGGGCCAGTTTGATGCTTGTGTGCGATCAAATATGATTGAAGATACAAAAACAGAAATCTTTTAAAAAAACTTTTCATAACATGCAATCAACAGCTTTGGAAGAATTCTTCATGAAGTATCTCACTGATGCTGATTTCTTGGCTAAATACACTTGCATTTGGCTGTTAGGTAGATATCAGCCTGATGAGCAAATTAAGACCCACTTGGGCCACTTGTTATTCTTTTAGAATCATAGTGCTAGACTCCCTGCATTTTATTTTTAATAAATAAAAAAACAAAATAATAATAATTTATGCTAGTATTAGAGGACCTAGGCTGGATAGACTGAATTTGTAAAACTAAAATAAAAAAATTAGTACAATTATCTTGATAATTCTTTCAGTCCTTATCCAGAGAGGAAATACACAGCTATGCAGCTTCAATACGTCAATATGGGGAACTTATAAACAGTCTGTACAGTTTCTTTGATGAATCTCCTCCGGAAGAGGTAAGCCAGATATTTATTTTCTTATCTGTGACTGGCTAGACATAGGTACCATATATACTCACGTACAAGTTGGGTCCAACTGCAAACAACATAGACCCTGAGCAGTCATCACATGCATCAGGGTCAGTGTTGTTTGTTCTACTGATTACTCCTAACAAACTGCATTAACTCAGATCTGCTGGCACATTATGCAGTGGCTAATTTGGGTCTATGCAGTTTGCAGTTGGACCTGACTTTAGAGTGAGTATATATGGTATAGAAGTCCCTCTCTATCCTTTTCTGTAAAGCGCCTCACTATGGCACGGTCCTCATATGGCGAAGGTATGATCATGAATCAAGGGACCACTGTGTGACTTTTCTGGTGGTGCCAGCAACACCGTTATTACCAGCCATGTTAAGCTGTTATATTGAAGTTTTGGAAAGTCATATACAGCTCTTCCCCATTATAACATGTCTCGTTATAATGGAATTCCGGATATAAAATGGTACCACTATGGACCCCATGACCAAAATGATACCAATGTATAACAAGATGGATTGAAAGAAAACAAGCTGAAACTTAGTCTTATATCTTCATTTCCTTTTCAAAACACCATTATTTAACAAATTTTGATAGTGCATGCTTATACCACTGTTTGGTATATTACGCTATTTTCAATATATCAGGGTTCTGTACATACTGTGGTTCTCAGTATAATGCAGTTCGGTACATAACGTGGTAGGCGGTTATGGACCCCAACTACTGCATTATAATGAGGGATAGCTGTATCTTCTACATTAGTGGCTGTATTTGACTGCATTCTACATTAGTGGCTGTATTTGACTGCATTCTACATTAGTGGCTGTATTTGACTGCATTCTAATTATTGGCTGTATTTGACTGCATTCTACATTAGTGGCTGTATTTGACTGCATTCTACATTAGTGGCTGTATTTGACTGCATTCTACATTAGTGGCTGTATTTGACTGCATTCTACATTAGTGGCTGTATTTGACTGCATTCTAATTATTGGCTGTATTTGACTGCATTCTACATTAGTGGCTGTATTTGACTGCATTCTACATTAGTGGCTGTACTTGACTGCATTCTACATTAGTGGCTGTATTTGACTGCATTCTACATTAGTGGCTGTATTTGACTGCATTCTACATTAGTGGCTGTATTTGACTGCATTCTACATTAGTGGCTGTATTTGACTGCATTCTACATTAGTGGCTGTATTTGACTGCATTCTACATTAGTGGCTGTATTTGACTGCATTCTACATTAGTGGCTGTATTTGACTGCATTCTACATTAGTGGCTGTATTTGACTGCATTCTACATTAGTGGCTGTATTTGACTGCATTCTACATTAGTGGCTGTATTTGACTGCATTCTACATTAGTGGCTGTATTTGACTGCATTCTACATTAGTGGCTGTATTTGACTGCATTCTACATTAGTGGCTGTATTTGACTGCATTCTACATTAGTGGCTGTATTTGACTGCATTCTACATTAGTGGCTGTATTTGACTGCATTCTACATTAGTGGCTGTATTTGACTGCATTCTACATTAGTGGCTGTATTTGACTGCATTCTACATTAGTGGCTGTATTTGACTGCAACTTTGGTAGAATATTATCCCTCATTATAATGCTGTCCGTTGCAAACATAGAGTACACCACCATACAATGAGACTGCCTTATAATGAAGTAAATACTGTGGTTTCCAATTTTTTTTGTGGGATACAGATTTTTGTGGATTTCACTGTTTCCCCAAACCACGCATTTAAAGTCCCAATGAAAATTTAGCCACATGATTGTGATGAAGCAATCCTACATCCATTTTCTTATCGAAATACATCTAGAGATCAACAAAGCTATTTGATAAATCAACTTCATTACTGCAGTCTGGTAATAAAATATTAGGTTTTACATGTGTTTGTTTTATTTTAACACTTTGAAAAAAAAAGAACAGAATTACAAAGCATTTTATATTGTTTCAGTGCACATGTATGTATACAGTATCCGTTAGCTGTAATTTCCACTCATTGTCTTAAAATTGATATGCTGTGAGATCAGTAAAGGCAGAGAGAAGTGAGGGAAAGCATAGGGTATTCAGACACTAGTGTTACTGAAAATGAAAGAAAGCATAATAAATGATACTAGGATATGAAAATTAGATTTTATTCCTATTCAAATTGATCCTTCATTCAAGTGAAACTTGTCGAACAATTTAAATCTTCGTGAAAGCATGTCTCATTTTATCCATGCATGCTTAATCCCAATGATTAACAAGACTGTAAAATACTTGAACTATTAAGTACTGACAAAAAGGACTCTTTTATTTACACGCCCCCCCCCCCCCCCCTCGAAAAACCCGATGTGATCTCAATAATTGTGTCATATAGAAACAATTCAATCACCAACATCAGGGAGCAAGTTAGGGGGCGATTCAGGTGAAATAGTCACCCAGTGACTCATTTCGCCGTAATACACAGAAACTGAAGTAGCTTTTGGCTTTGCCTTTTCTCGAGTTTATGTCACCCTCCATCCCCCCCTGCACCTCCCCCCCCCACCCCATTGGACATTGCAAGCTTTTGTGTTCTGAGTACAGTATCAACTCCTATGTCTCTTTTCTGTTCAAAAAGCATTATAAAACATGTTGTTTTCTTTGTGTATTTGATAAAAAGAGCCTATGGTCTCCAATCTGTGCAGATTTTGGTGAATTGTTAAATACTCTTTCAGCTATTATTTTTGTGGACAATTTGTGTCAAGGTACTTTTTCCCATACTCTTTTTGTCATACTCTTTTTTTCCCATACTCTTTTTTTGTCATACTTTTTTTTCCCATACTCTTTTTTGTCATACTTTTTTTTCCCATACTCTTTTTTGTCATACTCTTTTTTCCCATACTCTTTTTTGTCATGACCCTTACTTGGGGATAGATATTCAGCTAGGAGTAGTGCAAAAGAATGCACACCAGCCATTCAATTTTTAAGTGATTTTGGATTGTTTTGGTCCTTAGCTATTAAAAATATCAGTTTTTAGCTCTACTGGTCATAGGCCAGTAGAGCTTTTTTGATAGCCTTGTCTTCATCATCCATCAAGTTTGTTATCACAACTCCACTTAAACTACTGGGAGGATTATGATGAAACATTAGAAACACATTCATCCCAAGGTCTAGTTTGTCCTAAATGAAAATGATGACACTTGGACATCCAGTGTGGCTGCCATGGCAGCCATCCTGAAAATTGCTACTACTCCAGGATGGATATTTATTGTGACATGGGGTTTTTGCTTTAAGATTTATGATGTCTAGCTGGTTCTATATGAAGAAAGTGCCAATTTGACATCCAGTATGGCTGCAACAGTGGGCATCTCGAAAATCTTGCTACTCTTCCTGAATGGACGGTCATATCAACATTGAGTTTTCACTAAAAGACATGTTATGATGTCTATTTAATTGTAAGTGAAAATTATGCCAATCTAACTTCCAATATGGTCACCATGGTGGTTATCTTAAAAATGTTGTTATCACTAGTTATGATGGATGTGTCAACATGTTTTTTTTTCCCTAAGATTTCTTATGATCTCAACCTGGTCCTATATGAAACTGGTGCCCCGCAGACTTGCAATATGGCGAAAGTGGCATCCATCTTGAATATCTTATCTCTACACCTCATGAATGCATGGTCATATTAGCATTGAGTTTTCACTAAAAGACTTATGAATTCTAGTTGGTCCTAAATGAAAATGGTTCTTGTTGCACATGCCCTCATAATCCAATATGGGCACCACAGTAGCCATCAGGAAAATCTTGTCATCACCATTTATCCTGAACAGATTGTCATATCTGGTGCTATAAATGACCATCTTGAAAATCTTGTTATAGCTACTTCTTCTTAGTGCATAGTTGTAGTGACATGAGGTTTTCACTAAAAGATTTACTATGATATCTAGTTTGAAACTGGTGCAAATCAGACAGGTATCTTGTAAACCTAATAACTCAAACAAAGTCAAAAATGTTTTGTTACCAAATTTATTATTTTGGATTTTCTCAAAAATATCATAGTAGGTTTCTATACTCCATGGTTAAAAAGAATTTTTTTTTTTTTTTTTATCTGGAATTCCTGGAAATTCTTTTTAGTCAGTAGAGTGTCAATCCCATAGAGGGACTCCTGTTTAAAAAGCTATACACCCAAACATTTCACAAGCAATTGGCCTTCAACAAGTTTAAACATTTAGCATCGGCAATTATGCATTGTAAGATACCTGGAATTATTGGGAAAACGTCAGTTGCAGCAACTTTTATGGGTCTGTTGGAAGACTGCAGGCAAAGAATTTTGGAAGGATGGCCTCAGGAAATTCTTCAAAATCAAAATTTCAAGATGAAGCACCTATCCCACTGGAAGAATTTTGAGTGATTTTGAAAACCTTTCAGTTCAGTATTTTCAAAATTTATCTGTTTAATATTATAATATATGCTATCCATTGGAAAGTCACTAAAAACATGCAGGTGTGCCAAGAAGAATAGCCAAGCATCATTTTTGCAAGTTTCACATTTCATCAGAAATCTGCTAAAGAGTTCTTATAATCTCTAGCTGCTCCTAAGTGAAAATGGTGCTGATCTTACATCCAGTATGGTCACCATGGCAGCCATCTTGAAAATCTTGTTATCACTACTTCTTCTGGATGGATGGTGATATCAACAAGCACTTTTCACCAAAAGACTTCTTATGGTGTCTAGTTGGTCCCGTGTAAAAATAGTGCTGATGTGATGTCTAATATGGCTGCAATGGCCATCATCTTGAAAAAATGAAAATGATGTAAATTTGACATCTGGTATGGCCACCATGTTAAAAATTGAAATCGCTGCTCCTCCAGAATGGATGGTCTCAATGACATAGTTTCAGTGCTCAGTAATTAAAAAGAAGAATCGCTCTTATCTTGAATTTCTGGAAATTCATTTTAGCCAGTTGAGTGTCCTTTTGATGGACTCTTGTTTTTAATACACTATTAGTCCATTCAAAAATCCATGACTTTTGTGGCCTTCATTATTTGCATATACATAACTTTCTATATTTATTAAGATTTAATAAATATTTGTACAGATGTATATATAGAAATCAGCAACAATTAATATTTGGTTGATTTTAATTATTTTTACACCCAGAATTAATAAAAATTATATTAAAATTTGCAGACAATGTTGTAGGGGGATAACTCTCTTGTATATCAGGAAGCCACCATAGCTGAGTTGGTTGAGTGTCAGACTTGTAATCCAAAAGTTGCAGGTGCGATATCTGCCCAGGCCAGCTTGGGTCAGCTGCCGCTGTGTCTCCTTAGGAAAGGTGCTTACCATATATACTCGCGTATAATCCGGGTCCAAATGCAAACAATATAGACCCTGATCTGCTGGTGCATAATGCACCGGCAGATCAGGGTCTATGTTGTTTGTTCTACTGATTAGTCCTTACAAACTGCATAGACCCAGATATGCCGGCACATTATGCAACGGCAGATCTGGGTCTATGCAGTTTGCAGTTGGTATTGGATTATAGTCAAGTATATATGGTAGCTCCCATTTCCGTGGCCTGATATAGCTAATAATGTGTATAAAGTGCTGTTAAAACTAACAAAAGAAAACAAGCAATCCTGTATTTGAGGATTTGATGATGTTAATGGTGGGTTTTAGCTCTACTAGGCCAAGACCAGCTTAGTTTTGTTGGAGTTATCATAGATCTGAAATATACACAACAAGATTTAACCATAATGAATTATGGAAAGAGAGATGATAGAAATTAAAATCCAATGAAGTCAAGAAGTTTCAAGAGCAAATGGTTGTACCATTTCTCATGGCCGAGTTATGACAGAACATTGAATGTTATATTTTGCAAGTTATATCAAAAGCACAAGCAGAAAAACAACTTTGTCAATCCAAGTGTTTCAAATGTTTGAAAATCAGCCATTGTTGACCATATGGATGTGGGATGTAATGAACATATACATTTCTCAAAAGCTGCAATGGTGGCAAAAAGCGACACTTTTGTTACTACATGTATGTTTGACGTGTCATGCAGATAAAGCTATGACAATGATACTTACAAAGGAACTTTTCTGTGTGAAGTGCTAGTTCTAAACTGATGTTGTATTGGGAAGCTCAACGTTATAGAGAGAAAATGCATGTCACATACATGTAGATGCATGTTTCATGCATAAAAAAGGACAAAAAGTTAAGAAAAAAATGAAATGCCTATATTTCTAGTATAGATACAGTTACTTGTATATATTTATAGTGAGGTGTATAGATATAGGTATATCATTTTCTTCTTAATGTTTTGTTGTTTTTTTTATGCAAGAAATGTCAAACTTCTGTGGATGCAATGATTTCAGTTTCCAACTATTCCAGTCAGAATATGAAATTACACAGTTGTTTTAAGATTTATTTTAGTAATCTTTCGTTTTATTAGGGATTGAAATGATTGTAAACTTGTAAGCATATACTGTATGACTATACAGTGTATACAGTTGCTGGAAACTTTTATATGATCACACCACCCAAAAATCAAATGCCAAACAGCATATCAAAACTTTTCCAGACTGCTGATATATATATATATATATATATATAGAGAGAGAGAGAGAGAGAGAGAGAGAGAGAGAGAGAGAAAATTGCAAATATACAACAAACAGAATGGAAAGTGCTATCCCTGGATCTTACAGGAGAATACTTGATAACATTAAGAGAATTTTTTAATATTAATAAATAATATTATCATACATTTTAGAGAATTTTAATTTGTATTCTACGGAGATTTGAACCCAGGTCCGCGGGTTACGGCACCCTTTGCCTTGCCTGTAAGAACCAATCCCTACATCTTGACCATGCACACATCATCAAAACTGATGCTACGAAGTTGGTGGTATAGGTGTCCATGCATAGCAGACACACCCGCATGTCGACCCAGTAATTAATTCTCATCTAATTACACAGTCATTGCGGATTCCTATGACAGAAATCAAGGTATATATAGAGGTTTTTATAGAAAATGACAAACATACACCAAACAGAATGGAAAGTGCTATCCCTGGATCCAGCAGGAGAATACTTGATAACATTAACAGGGCTGATTGTTGCAAGCATCAAACTTTCAAAATTATAAAGACATAGACTACACTTCAGGCTTGCACAGAAAGATGAATGTATATCAAAGTATATAGGAATTTATATTGTAGGTTTAGGTGATTGCACATTTACTTTTCACTGTCAGAGCTTTTGAAAAAGGAAAACTGTTTCAGATTTTGCGTATCAAATTGGGAGTGAAGAAAAAACAATGTCTTAATTTACAAGATTATACTTTATAATCTAAGTAAAAAATTATATTCAATCAAAATTTTTTCATTTCCAATCTTGTTTTCATAGTCATTTTTTGGTTTGAAATATTTGATAATTATCAATTAAATTGAAGTAAAAAATAATATCATTTTTTAAAAATTGATTCATACCACACAAATATTTTTAAACATCACAGAATTACAGTTAGAAGTTAAAGAGAAACTAGTAAATAAAAAATATACTTAAGTACATAAACTTTCGGTTATCTACTCCTCGAGACATGTATTTAAGAAACAGCATTGCTCAAGGACTCATATGCTCTGCACAACCTTTAACATAACATTGCCAGTCAAAATCTTCTGCCCCTTAACAAGATCAACTGTTCATTCTTCTTCTTAATGTACCTTTGACTTGCCATGAAATTGTCTGAAGTAGTGAAGCTAACTTGCCCAAAAGTAATTAAAACAATTTTGAAAAACAATTAAAACAATTAAATGTAATTAAAAAAGTAATTAAAACAATTTTGAAAGATTGTCTGACTTGTTAAATAAGGAGTGTTACAGAACATAACTAGCACAACATCAGTGACTAGTAATTGCAAATCAGAATGCTTATCACTTAGGTTTTATTGACTAATTTGAAACAGTCATTTTACATCGTTTACTTTGCCACCATGCAATGACCTATATTACCCTCTCGCTCTCTTTCACTCCCCCTTTCTATGACTCTGTCAGTGAGGTACTGTTATCTAAAATTCTTTACATGTATTGTGTATTCATGCTTTGACTGTAAATATAAAGTTCTCTCAGATATTTAGAAAAATCACTTTATTTGCTATTTTAATACATCAGACCTTTTGCCCCCTTCCCTTCCATCTCAAGGGAATACAGAGTGGGATCTAAAAAAATCCCATATGGACCAGCAAAATGAGCAAAATTGGTGAGTTTCCATTCACCTTTTTAAAAAAAGTAAGAGTAAAGAACAGATGGACATACAGACAGATGTATGGATGGAGATTATTACAATTTCAATTCTGTGAGACAGAAGTTATTTTGGTGAAGACAGTGAAGAAACTTTATGATGATATACCACTAGAGAAAATCTTGGACTTTTTGAGGGAATATGGTTTACCTTATTTGCCGGCCTATAAGTCGATACTTTTTTACCTGGAAGTCTGGGCTTCGTCTTATACTCCGAATCGACTTATATATGGATTATGTCATTGAAATTGCTTTACAGTATGTTAATGTAATTTTTCGTACGTGAAAATCGTTGCATACAATGTACCAATAAATAATACCTATAAATAATACATCTACAGACCATCTTAATCATTTTCCCAATTAATCTGGAATAGCATAGTGATACCATTAATATTCATGAAACCGGAAGTAACTAGTGAAAGTGACGAAGCCAAGGTGTTGATCTGGCTTCGTCTTATACTCCGCATCGACTTATATATGGATGAAGGAATTAAAATTGACGAAATTAGCGAATTCGACTTATACTCCGCATCGACTTATAGGCCGGCAAATATGGTATATATATAAAAAAATTAACCATATGTTTGAAGGAATTTGCATGTTTTACAATTATCGTCCGTTTTATATACCATTTACAGAATTTTAATATCTTTATTTTTTAACTTTTGTCATTTAATACTTCATGTTTATGTTTTTTTTTTAAAAGGCTTTATCTTTCTAGATTTTGTTCTTTTTTGCAATTTTTTTTATTTCCATTTTTAGATCTTTACTTGTAATGTGCATAATATAGCCAGTGTTGTGCAGACATGCCATTAAACCCTACAACTACTTCTACTACTAATACAATATTCCTCTTGCTTTTTTAGATGCCTGGGATAATTACATAATATCAGATAAATTAATTTTAAAAAAATGAAGTAATTATTAAAAATACAACATTATCATCAGAATGTTTCTAAACCATATGGAAAGTAAACCCCTGTCAGATATGTAATGACAGGAAGTCAAACTGTATGCCGCTAATTTAAGTAAACCCCTGTCAGATCTGTAATGACAGGAAGTCAAACTGTATGCCGCTAATTTAAGTAAACCCCTGTCAGATCTGTAATGACAGGAAGTCAAACTGTATGCTGCTAATTTAAGTAAACCCCTGTCAGATCTGTAATGACAGGAAGTCAAACTGTATGCCGCTAATTTAAGTAAACCCCTGTCAGATCTGTAATGACAGGAAGTCAAACTGTATGCCGCTAATTTAAGTAAATCCCTGTCAGATCTGTAATGACAGGAAGTAAAACTGTATGCTGCTAATGTAAGTAAACCCCTTTCAGATCTGCAATGACAGGAAGTCAAACTGTATGCCGCTAATTTAAGTAAACCCCCGTCAGATCTGCAATGACAGGAAGTCAAACTGTATGCCGCTAATTTAAGTAAACCCCTGTCAGATTTGTAATGACAGGAAGTCAAACTGTATGCCGCTAATTTAAGTAAACCCCTGTCAGATCTGTAATGACAGTAAGTCAAAATGTACGCTGCTAATTTAAGTAAACCCCTGTCAGATCTGTAATGACAGGAAGTCAAACTGTATGCCGCTAATTTAAGTAAACCCCTGTCAGATCTGTAATGACAGTAAGTCAAAATGTATGCCGCTAATTTAAGTAAACCCCTGTCAGATCTGTAATGACAGGAAGTCAAACTGTATGCCGCTAATTTAAGTAAACCCCCGTCAGATCTGTAATGACAAGAAGTCAGACTGTATGCTGCTAATTTAAGTAAACCCCTGTCAGATCTGTAATGACAAGAAGTCAAAATGTATGCCGCTAATTTAAGATACCTACCATATATATGTGCTTATAAGCTGAGTCCAACTGCAAACTGCACAGACATAGACTTGCTGGTGCATTATGTGATGGCAGATCTGGGTCTATGTAGTTTGTTGGAAGTAATCAGTAGAACAAACAACATAGACCCTGATCTGCTGGTACATTATGTGATGGCAGATCAGGGTCTATGTTGTTTGCAGTTGGACTCAACTTATAAGTGAGTACATATGGTATCCTCTTATTTTGAAATGATGCGCTCACAGTAACAGCTTTGCCACCCATATGACCTCAGCTAATTAGTGCCTATGTCACAGTTAAACAAAATACTGAAGTAAGGGCACAGTTGTGTAATTTGGAAAAAAGGTGCCAAGGCAGGGCTGCACAAATTGGATAGCCCGAAACCTCGGACTAGTAGATTTTATTGCATGACAGCAAGAATATTAGTACTAGGTGGGAGCAGTTAAGTCCCAGTTTCATTTCTAAGATATATGCACTGTAATTTTTAGCTTTACTGGTCATAGGCCAGAAGAGCTTATGGGATGGCCTGTTGTCCCTCATCTGTTTGTCATCTGTCATCCATTAGCACAAGTTTGTTATTGCTACTCCTCCGAAACTACTTGGAGGATTGCCATGAAACTTGACACACATATTCATCCCACAGTCCAGTTGGTCCTAAATGAAAATGGCCAATGTTGCAACACTATCAATGTGTATTTATCTCTTCGTGTCTAGTTAGTGTATGTATGGTTATGAAGTGGATTGGTTTCTTTGTTTTGTTGTTCAATGGCACAGCAACATAGGCAGATTACAATCTATTACGTGCCAAGGTAATTAGAGTAAAGTGCCTTTCCCAAGGGCACACCATGCTAGCCAACCTGGACTGATGCAATGGTAGAATTCAAGCCCACACCCTTTTGGTTGTGCCTTTCCCAAGGGCACACCATGCTAGCCAGCCTGGACTGATGCAATGGTAGGATTCAAGCCCACACCCTTTTGGTTGTGCCTTTCCCAAGGGCACACCATGCTAGCCAACCTGGACTGATGCAATGGTAGGATTCAAGCCCACGCCCGTTTGGTTGTGCCTTTCCCAAGTGCACACCATGCTAGCCAAGATGGACTGATACAGTGGTAGGATTCAAGCCCACACCCTTTTGGTTGTGCCTTTCCCAAGGGCACACCATGCTAGATAACCTGGACTTATGCAATGGTAGGATTCAAGCCCACACCCTTTTGGTTGTGAGTCCAGCATGCTAACCACTGAGTAACTGTGGCTCCTTGATTATGAGACGGGGATCTTGTTTCCAAGTTATGAGCCTTGTCCCCTACTTAAGGGGCATGACCCAAGACCTGTGTTGGATGCATTTAGCTCCTCCTGCATTAAATGTATACATAGTTATGGGGTGGGGATTTTAACAAATTCCAAGTTATAACCCAGGGGCATGACTTAGAGTCTATATCGGATAGATGTCTGATTGTTTTCTCATGTCCTTCAAACCTATATATGGTTATAGGGTGGGATTTCAACAGTTTGCAAGTTATGCTCTAGGGTCCGTTTTGCAAGTTATGCCCTATGGTCAGTAAGTTATGCCCCATGGTCAGCAAGTTATGCCCCAGGGTCAGTATTCATCCTTCCCCAGGGCAACACTTTGTGGTGTAATCTAAAAATCCGTTACATATGTTATAGCCCTGGCCCTGGCCTTGATGGTGATAAATGCCAGCTTTCAGATCATCACCTACAATACTTTGAAAATTAATTTCCAGAAAGCATGGGTATAACTAGCTTTTATTCTGTCAGAGAGGCAACTGAAACATTATAAATAAACAGATTACTTTTATCTTACAAGTGAAAGTGCACATATATGTGACAGTACATTCAAGGCTGGATTATAGTGGTAGGAGGTCCTGGAGCTATTTCAAAAAGTGGTTTTCTTCACCCCAACATCACCACATACCAAAATACCATTTCACTGCATTGCAGAGCCCCCCGCCTAGTGGGGGCTTTTGGAACAACTGCTGTATTTGCTCTGCCTTTAATGTTGCCTTGAGTACATTACACATAATGACATAGATACATTACATTGTAGTATATAATCTAGTACCTAGTAATAAAGACTTGTACCCACATAATTACAAATGCTGTCCTTGTCTTGGCCAAGTGGCTGAGATAAAGGATTGTACAGCTGTGGAAAGATTGGCTAGTTGTTGAATAGAGCCATCGTTTATTTAATAAAGAATAATTGAAAACAATACTGGGGGTGTTGGAAGGAATAGGCCTTTTTGGGGCCATCCTTGGAAGAGGCAACAAATGGATGCAGGTGCTGCGGTGGCTTGGTGGTTAGTGTGATGGACTTGCAACTTAAAGAGTGTGGGTTCAAATTCTACCATCCGATCATCCTGAGTTACTTTATGAGTGATCTGATATCAGGTTCAAGGTCAAAGTTCATGACATAATTTTGTACTGCAAATACAGTTATCTTGTGAACATATCAATTCAAGCTTATAAGAAGTATTCTTGTTATCAGTTTTGGTATGTTGGAGCTTCTCAAGAATATCTGAAATGGTCTTGATACTCAGGAGTTAAAAAGAATAAAAAGACAGAAGAAATGGATTTGTCATGGATTCCTAGATATTCTTTTTGTCCTGTAGAGTGGCAGTCCCTTGGCGGGACTGTTGTATTGTGACTTTGTGTTTAACCAGCAACCTGTCAGCAGAGCTGGTAAAATGGATATTTGCAACACTAAAACCACTTTTAATGTTCTGAATGCTTCAAATACTAGATTCTTATCCCCCACCATTCCTACAATTTATAAATATTTTTGCATATATCACAAAATAATGGTGATTCTATGTAGCTTTACTTCGCAGTAAGTGTCCTGATGTCTTAAAGTGTGTTACAATACATGGATTTTTTTAAGGCCTCTTGTCCCAATGAAAAATATTTCAAAATCATAAAGATTTTCCTATGTTTGCAATTTACTTCTGAAAATTTTGTACCCAGTTGGTCAAATCTCTTCCCAAAACCATGGCCATAAAGAAATATGTGGAATAAATCTGTTCCCACTGATTTTGTCATTTTAAGGCAGCATTTGATTCAGCATAGATTTGATATATAAGACTTTATTGTATATTGTGTCTTTGTAGCATAGAAAAGAAAAATTTTACATGTTGCCTTTTCCTTCCTGAAAAATGACATCAAGTTTCCCCAAAATGTTGGCAGGTTCTTTTTCAGGGGAGGTAGCTCTGCATGATAAGAACTTTCTTCTTCACAAAATGCAAATTGAGAAGGTAACAGGAATTACTTCCCTTAGTAGATACTGACTTCATTCCCTTGAGCATCAACACAGTGAGTAAAGCATGGCTGAATTGTTCCCAAATTGATCATTTTATCTAGTAGGTATGGTTTTTATTGCTCACGAAATTGTATTTAGTAAGTGCTTAGAGGCAACTTTCTAGCCCATAAAAGCTGTAATACAGACCGAGACAGATAGGTTTATGACCCCAGGATCTGCTTTTTGATAATTACTTCTTCCAGTTGATTGCCATTGTGTTCCAAAGAGAGGTTTTTCAGGGATTGCAGAGGAAAAGAATTCTATGTTTGCTTCTGATCATCTAGTAGTGTGTGTTGACCAATACATACAGCAAATTAGATGTATTTCGCTCTCTTTGAAAGTAGGAAAAGAAGATGCATTTGACTTTTCTTTGTTCTTATTCAAAACCCAACCTATTTTGCTGGCCATAGTTTCTTATAATTACTGATAATCAAGTGCATGAGTAGATGTTGAGAGCTGGCTGTCATTTTCACCTTGGTAAAAAAGAGTTGTGAAGTGGAGAGAAGTGAACCATGGCTTGCGGTAATGTAAATTCGCTAACTTACTTCGTCATTCATAAAACAACATTTAGTGTTTGAATAAAGAATTAGAGCTACTTCAATCCATGGCTCACATTAGCAAATGCCCATACATATCCTTACTGCCTCCCCGCCCCCATTTTCTGGATTATGACCTCAGGGCTGTAACCCAAAATTCATTATATATATTGTGTCCTCCTGTTTTCTGACAACAGTATACAGTTTTTGGTAAAAGAAAATATTTTAAAAATGTCACTGTAATTGTAACTTTTGGAGCCCCGGGTGTCCGAGTGGTCTAAAGTGCTTGTCTTTACAGATCACTCAAACATCTCACCTATGTCCGCATGAGTTCAAGTCTAGGTTCGACCAACATGGGTATGTGAGAAAGCTTGCCAGCCGCTTTCCATGGGTCGGTGGTTCTTCCCAGGTTCTTTCTCCACCAAATATACTGGCCACCATGTATACCTAACATGTGGTGAAAAATGGTGTTAAACCCCACAAAACCGAACAAAACCGTAATTGTAATTTTTGTGTATTTGACCTTGAACCTCTCAGAGGGGCCCAAAATCTATCTCCCTCTTGCAAATTGTTTTCTCATAGGCAACCTATGTACCAAGACTAATGAATATCCACTTGTCATTGTCACATACTGTATGTTGACCATGTACACTGTATTAACACTTTTTTAAGAATTATGATCATCATATTTATGTGTATTATGAGTCTGCTATAACTGCACATAAAAAGTTTTGTCAAATTTATTTGAAAAATGTATGTCACTATAATTGAAATTTTAATACATATAGCCATTATAAGAATCTCAGCAATCATGTGTGAGGGAGGTAAAAAATAGAACCTTGCTTCCACCTTGAAAATAATTTTAGACTAGAGATGGAAGCCATCGCAGATATCCAAAATTTTTAATTCCCCTCCCAGTCATGTTGCATTGAGGACTTGAATCTTGTTCTCTATTCATCCTACATAAACATCAGACCAAAAAGGATCTCCTTCAGTCAGGTTACAAGTTATTATCAGTATTACCCATAAAAATATGACCTTGGGCTGTGTCCCGGATCCATACCTCTCCATGGGCTACATTCAGGAACCAAAACCTTTAATGTCATTTAATCATCCTCGTAAAACATCATATTAAAATGTAATCACTGTCCCTTAATCAGTGTAGATTGGGTTCAGGTTGCAAGAACTGATTGAGATTTTCATCAGTGCATAAATACATGGATTAAGGAAGTTTTTTTTAATATTGCCGCAGAAGGAACATTGTTTAGTGGGTTGGTAAATGCATAGTATAAATCAGTGCATAAATAGATGGATTAAGGTAGGGTGTTTTAATATTGCCACAGAAGGAACATTATTTAGTGGGTTGGTAAATGCATAGTATAAATCAGTGCATAAATACATGGATTAAGGAAGGGTTTTTTAATATTGCCACAGAAGGAACATTGTTTAGCGGGTTGGTAAATGCATAGTTTGTAGCAAGCACGTAAACAATGAAAATTGGTACTCCATGAAAATGGTACTACATGAAAATTAATGAATTCACAGTGTCCTGTGTTTGCTTTACATTCGGTATAGGTGATTACAAGTACTAGTTCATTTCTGTTTTGGATCATTTACATCAAAAAACACCACAAAAGTAATCTCACATAAAGTTACACTTATCTCACTGGTTGCATTGCCAGACTCGACAGATCAGTGCCTACAACATATCACACATGTAAAAGCATTACATCTATTTTAAAAAAGGAAACATAAATGTAAAAATATTCTCATAGAGGATTTTGTTTCATATCTGATCTATCATTTGTCAGCCTTAAACATGGAGTCGTGGTAACTCAGTTGGTGGAGTGTCTGACTCGTAATCCAAGGATCGCAGGTTCGATAATCACACAGTTTAGCCCAGGTTGGCTGCCATGGTGTGTCAATATCCTTGGGAAAGGCACTTGGCTCCCATTTCCTGTACATGATATAGCCAATAATGTGTTAAAAGTGCGACTAAAAGCAACAACAACCACAACAACAATGCCCCCGACCCCCCCCCCCCAAAATATGCTTTGTTTTTGTTTTGCACAGAGACACACACATTTTTGACTTCTTTGCAAGTACTAAAGGTGTCTTGGACTTAGAGAACTACCGAGATTGTCTTTTGGCAGTGCTTTCATTTGAAACATGTTTCACTTTGGTCATTGTTTGGGCATTTTGGCAAACTTGGTTACGCTCATGCAGTCTCATACTGCTGGTCTGACCAGAGTGTAACCGAGTTTTATACTCCCAAGTTTGACAGAGGGGTGCTGTTGATGATGTATGGAATCACTACGGTTTTATACTCCCAAGTTTGACAGAGGGGTGCTGTTGATGATGTGTGGAATCACTACGGTTTTATACTCCCAAGTTTGACAGAGGGGTGCTGTTGATGATGTATGGAATCACTACGGTTTTATACTCCCAAGTTTGACAGAGGGGTGCTGTTGATGATGTATGGAATCACTACGGTTTTATACTCCCAAGTTTGACAGAGGGGTGCTGTTGATGATGTATGGAATCACTACGGTTTTATACTCCCAAGTTTGACAGAGGGGTGCTGTTGATGATGTATGGAATCACTACGGTTTTATACTCCCAAGTTTGACAGAGGGGTGCTGTTGATGATGTATGGAATCACTACGGTTTTATACTCCCAAGTTTGACAGAGGGGTGCTGTTGATGATGTATGGAATCACTACGGTTTTATACTCCCAAGTTGGACAGAAGGGTGCTGTTGATGATGTATGGAATCACTATGGCAGGCAGGAGGCTGCCATCTTTTTTCCTAAGCTTGACTATTTATAGGAACAGAGCGGATTAAGAGGCCCAAAGCACTGAAAAGATTATGGTGCCCCTCCCCCCATGTAATTACCCTCTCCCATAATTTCTCATTTTTTTTGGTGCCCCTAGTCGGCCTATTCGGTAATCCAGCACTGCATAGGAAGATCATTATTGTTTCAGGTTAATCAGAACATATTTGGTCACAGTAACTAACTACACCCACACTCTCATCCCCATTTGGGAATTACCATGTACATGTACATGAAACTTGATAGACAGCTCTTTTGCAACTCCATCATATAAAGGACACTTGGCTAAATGAGACAAAATTGTCCTTTTCTTTGGTTGTTGCTTAAAGACAGGTATAACTATGTGTATGTATGCTATATTAAGCTGTGTATAATGCCCATCCAGCTGCAACCTTCATGTAATATGCTGGCATATCAGGGTTTATTGGAAATCAGTTGTAGAATGTGTATATATAGGGTTTAAAGGCACATCAGCACAATCCTGACTATAATGCTCCAAGTAATGTTAGGCTGTATAAATGTAATGGTAAGATCTTTTGGAAGATAAACCCTTCCGAATAAAAGTAAATAATGTACTGCTTCAAAATTAAAGATTAAGGTCAAGAAGTTAAAAATGTTTAAATGGTATATAAAGTAAAAGATAAAGGTAAAAAAGATAAAATCCTTAAAATATATGGTTGTAAATTTTATTTGATAAACTGCGTTTTCTTACAAGTCTAAGATTTTCTCTGATGTTACATCAGTAAAAAGCGTCTTAACAAGTTAACATCAAATAATGTCTGCCTCACAGGGTGGGAGTTGATTCACTCAATAAGAATATGTTCCACTGTCAGTGGATACTGGCAGGGTATGGACTTTGGTTGAGGTATACAGGTATGTGTGTGTCCCTATGTATGCGAGTGGTACAATACCACCTCATCACTCTGATTTGTTCCATATGAGGGATGCCACTCTCCAATAATGGGTTTGTTTACTTCAAAGCTTTTTGCCAAGTAGAGAGAACACGACAGTTAAAATATAATATTTGAAGTCACTATATGGAAGCATGTGACTGTATGCAGTTTTAGCTGCTTTATCTATTTTTTTATTATCTGAATACCAATGTGACTTGACAGCTACCTAACAGTACAGAATACGTTTTCCAGATTTTATTAGCCAGTCATGTTTCTGTAAGACTTGGGATAATAATGGATTATCATATTTAAGGATTTGCAATGCTTTCAGTGTGGAAAGGGAGTCCAAAAAGATAATAAAATTATTTTTTTGAGAGGTTTTGATATAGTTCTGTGATTTGTGTATGGCTGGAATTCCTGTGGTGAAAATAGAGGCTGTTTCTGGTTACAAGATCAAGATGGTCCCAAGGGGTGTTGCAATGGCGGCTGCAACCTTGTCATGATTTTCATAACAGTCTGTATAGAGGAATGTACGTCCACCACAGGAGGATCCTATTTCATTGAATTACTCTAAAAAAATGAGATAATTGGGAGAGGACTTTTGAATTGACAAATATCAAATATTATTTTGGGGCATTTTAATAACCGTGGCATGGTACTAATTGGGGAAAGGGAGAATTTTACAGAATTGGCAAGATTGATTTTTTGCAGCTTCTAGATGAATGCAAATTCTTATGCCGAAGGTGGAATGAAATTGGTTTGCGATTGTACAAAGTTTGGTATTTGGGCCTAAAGACAACTATACAGAACTGGTTGGATTAGAAGATAGTTTGGTAGCATGGTGAAGGGACAATTTCATTTGTCTGAGGTAAAGTGATGGTTCATTTGCCTCAATATAGAGGCTATCTAAAGGGGAAGTTCTAAATCAACAATAGAACAAACATCATATACACTGATCTGCCAGCACTTTATGCAATGCAGTGCTCCAGCTAGGAATTTCTTAGAGAGGGAAGGAGAAGATGGGCACTTTTAGCTAACAGGGTACTTTTGTCGAAGGAAGGGCACTTTTGGGCAAAAGGGGGCATTCTTTTGGTGATAAAAGGACTCGATACCAATGATCAGAATTAGAACTTTGTTCTTTTCACAAGCAGAAACAGACGAAAGCACATTCATATATGTATTCTACATTGAATTAACAGAAAAATAAGTGAAATAAAGAGAAAATAATAGAGTTTCAAGAAGGTGTTTTAGTGATATAGAGAAAGGCAAAGAGGAGGGTTCCTAATGTGCATAGGGGAAGGACAAGAAGGATACTCAGGGCCGAGAGAAGTGCAATAGGGGGGAGTGCCCCTGTAATTTTATACAGCTGGAGCACTCCAGTTGCAGTTCTGGGTCTATACTATACCACTGTTGGATGCATATAAATAAATATGGTGATTCTTTCTATGTACTGTATTAAATTATTGTATTGCGGTAATATTGATGCAGACTGACATTTTTAATTGATGAATGTTATTAATAAATTTATTGCAACCATTTGTGAAGACAGTTGGATATTTTATTATAAAGAATGCAAAGGTAGAGCAATTCAGGGATTAATTTGCATTAAAAAAAGAGCAAAGAATTCAAAATAAAAGACCACAATTTGTATCTATTATTGGAGAGTGGATGAGATTGGATGTACAGAAGGTCTAGAAATAGGAAATAATTGAAGTAAAGGAATATGAATTGTATCTATTATTGGAGAGTGGATGAGAGTTGATTTACAGAAGGTCTACCTCATCTTTACTTAACAAGAGCCATGGATCACTATGTTCCTCAACATAAAATAGGCTATTTTCCTTTCACCCTAGTATTGATTATTTATTTGTAACAGACGAATTTAGGATTTTTCTGCCCCAATGCAATTGTGATACGGTTGTTATAGTGTTACCTTTGTCCAGCCATGTGTACATCCATATGTCTGTCTAACTGTCTGAGGTGCCCCAGGTGGCCGAGTGGTCTAAGGCACTTGCCTTTACATATCACTCACATCACACCTCACCTCTGTCCATGGGGGTTCGAGTTGCAGCTTGGCCAACATGGCTTTGTGAGAAAGCTTGCCAGTAGCTTCCCATGAGTTGTGGTTCTTCCCAGATTCTTCCTCCACCAAATATACTGGCCGCCACATGTAGCCTATTGTGTGCAGAAAAATGGCATTAAACCGACAAAACCAAACCAATCCAACTATCTGGTTAAGTTTTGCATAAGTCACTATGATAGCACATCCAAATTCCGTCAAACACATTTCTATTTTTTTTCTTTCTGTATCAGAAGTGCTTTCAATCATTCTTGTGCATACAAAATAGTACTTATTTTGGATGAATGTGCCAATCATTTTGTTACATTTCACTTGAGAAATGAATCTACCTTTATCAGTTTTATTTATAACACTAGTAATTGTAATTTTTATTATTTCATTAAATTTAATCCTTTAAATAAATTGCAAATCTCTGATCTCCAATCCAGATATACCATATTATGTGAAACAATCTGTAAAACAATTACAACAACAGCAGCAACAACAACAACAAGTCAACAACAGCATAAAAGCAGCATGAAAAACATTGGAAGGGTTGTATTAAAACATTATTATGTCCTGCCATAAATGTGAAATGGGCATAAAGTGTTACTCATGTCTGTCCATCAGTCTTTTTGTCCATCACTCACTGGTTAAGTTTTGCATTACCGTGTGTACTTGCTTTTTAGTCTGGTCGAATTGCAAACAGCATAGACCCTGATCTGCCATTGCATAATGTGCCAACAGATCAGGGTCTGTGTTGTTTGTTCTATTGATTACTCCTAACAAACTGCATAGACCCTGATTTGCTGGGGCTTTATGTGATGGCAGATCTGGGTCTGTGCAGTTTGTAGTTGGATCAAACTTATATGCAAGTTTATACACTTGCCTCACTGATTGCTTTGCCAGATTTGACAGATCAGTGCCTAGAAAATGTCACACATGTAAAAACATTACTTCTAGTTTAAAAAAAAAAAACTTAAAATTATTCCCATACAGGATTTTGTTTCATATCCGATGTACCATATGTCTGCCTTAAAGATGGAGTCATGGTAACTCAATTGGCGGAGCATCACATTCATAATCCAAGGCTTACAGGTTTTGATACCCGTCCAGGCTAGCTCAGGTTGGCTGCCATGATGTGTCCTTGGGAAAGGCACTTGGCTCCCATTTCCTTGGCATGATACAGCCAATAACATGTGTTAAAAGTGCTGCTAAAAGCAACAACAACAAAAATTATCCCCAAAATCAAATAAACATCCTTACACACACACAGACACACACACAGGCAGACACACACATTTTTAGTAGAATGTGTATGTATAGTTTTTAATGGTACATCAGTTCAGTGCTGACTATATAGTACCAAGTAAAGTTAGGGTGTAAAATTGTAAAAATGGCTAAAATCTTTAGAAGATAAACCCTTCCAAATAAAAGTAAATAATATGCTGCTTTGAAATCAAAAATAAAGGTAAAAATGTTAAAATTCTTTGAATGGTATATAAAGTAAAAGATGAAGGTTAAGAAAAAGATAAAATCCTTAAACTATAGGGTTGAAAATTTGTTTGATAAACTACATTCTTTTACAAGTCTAAGATTTTCTCTGATGATACATCAGTCAAAAGCATCTTGGCAAGTTGACATAAAATTTTTTCGGTCTCACGGTGGAAGTTGCTTTACTTTAAAAGAATGTGTTCCACTGTCAGTGAACACTGGCAGGGTATGGACTTCAACTGAGGCTAGTAAGTATGTGTGCCCTTATGTACGTGAATGCCACAATACCACCTCATCTCTGTGATTTGTTTCATATGAATGATGCCATTCTCCAATAATGGGTTTGCTTATTTCAAAGGTTTTTTGTCAAGTAGATTGAACCCGATGTTAATATAATAATTGAAATCACTATATGGAAGCAGGTGACTGCTTTATCTGCTTTTTTGTTACCTGAATACTAGGCAGCTACCTAACAATACATAATACTTTTTCCAGATTTTATGAGCCGGTCATATTTCTGTAAGACTTGGGATATTGACAGATTATCAGATTTAAGCTTTTGTAAGGCTTTCAGTGATGAAAGGGAATCCCAAAAGGGAATCCCAAAAGATAATGAAATGAGCTTTTTGGGGAGGTTTTGATGTAGTTCCTATTTCATTGAATTTACTCGAAAAGAAAACGAGATAATTGGTAGAGGACTTTTGAATTGGCAAAGATCAAATATTATTTTGGGGGATTTTAATAGCCATGGTAGTAATTTTGGAATGGAGAATTTTACAGTATTTACAAGATTGATTTTTGCAGTGTCTAGATGAGTGCGAATTCATATGCCAAAGGTGGAATGAAATTGGTTTGCGATTGTACAAGGTTCGCTATTTGGGCCTCAAGACAACTTCATTATGCGGGACTGGTTGGATTAGATGATACTTTGGTAGCATACCGAAAAGCTAATTTTATTCATCTGAGGTAAAGTGATGGTTCATTTGCCTCAATATAGAGGCTTTCTAAAGGGGAAGTTCTAAATCAATAGTGGAACAAACAGCATAGACCCTGATCTGCCAGCACTTTATGCAATGAAGTACTCCAGCTAGAAATTTCTTACAGAGGGAAGAGGAAGATGGGCACTTTTAGGAAAAAGCTCACTTTTGGTAAAAGGCGTCATTCTTTTTGTGATAAAAGGACTTGATGCTGATGATTGATGAATTTAATTCAATATGGACGAAGAGACAGAAAAAGCACCTATGTATTTACTATTTAAATAAACAGAAAGATAAGTAGAATAAATAGAAAATAATAGTTTCAAGAAGGCATTTTAGTGATCTGGAGAAAGGCATAGAGGAGGGTTCTTAGTGGGCAAAGGGGAGGATACTCCAGGCAGAGTGGAGGGCTCTCAGGCCAAGAGGGCAGAGTTTGCCTATGTTTGTATTTAACTAGAGCAATTGATTGGCAGATCTGGGTCAATGCTATATCATTGTTGGATGCATGTACAATAACAATAATTCTACATAACGGGCATTGTCCAGACTTTGTGGATGGCTTGAACTTGGAGTATTGTAAAAGCCTAGCGATTTTGGAGTCAAAGGTCAAGGTTACTATGACTGAAAGAAGAACAATGGTTTCATGCAGTAATGTTAGTTCTTCATCACAGACCTGGATTAAACTTTGTGGATGGCTTGCACTTGAAGTAAGGAAGAAACATATTGATTTTGGGGTCAAAAGGTCAAAGATCAAGTTTACATGTGCTGAAAAATGTTAAATTGTTTCTGCACAAAAACGTAAGTTTATGACCATATAACATTACCAAAGTTTGCAGATAGCTTACTCTTTGGGTAAAGAAAAGCCTGTTTATTTTGAGGTCAAAATCTCAAAGAGTCAAGGTCACTGTGACTGAAAGAAGAAAATTGGTTCAGAGGCTCAAAAAAGCTGTGGTCCGAGGTCCAGATGCTGACCTGCCAATTTCTCCATTTTATAGTGCATTGGACCATCCAATCTATGACAATTTCTGGTATAAAATCATCTGATGAATTACTAATCCCAAAAGTTTATGGCTTAAACTTTCAGAGTTCCAATAAATTGATCACTATTCACATTTGTCTGAAAATGGATAATTTAAAATAGCCAATTACAATTACAAGACCACTCACTGTAGTTTGAGGATCTACTACAATAAGTCTAGCACTTGCCACTAACCAGGAGCCACTGGTCTTGGATCAGTGGGTTTTGGATCTTATTTTCCATCCCTGTGGTTTTTGCATAATAACTTTCGCTCTATACTACATAACCTTTACCAAAGTTTGTAGAAGGCTTGTACATGAAGTAAGGAAGAAGCCTATTGATTTTGGAGTCATAGATCAGGATCATGGTTTGAAGAAAAATTTATTTTGCACAAGAACTTTTTGTTCTAGATAAAGTTCCTTGACCAAACTTTGTGGATGGCTTGCTCTTAGGGTAAAAAAAAAGAAATAATGGTCTCTACACAGTAGGTTTATTTCAAGACTGTAAACCTTGATCAGAGGTCAACCTGATTGAGACCGATTGGCCAGTGATCTCCAGAGTTAACATTGCCCCACTAGTACCTGCATAGAGGACTATTAAATATAGGGTGAGTGTATAATGATCTGTTTAGCTATTTATATATCATAAATTTAGGCGTAATATTTGCACTGACTTCTAGTACAGTGCAATATTACATTTTCAGGATCATAAAGTATTTTGTTATGATTCGAAAAGACATTTTTGTGGATATTTTATATTGAAAGGAAAACTGGAGAAAAAAAGATTACTAAGATAATGTCATACTAGGCAAATATACTTTTATGTTGCTGCCAAATATCATAACAAGATAATGTCATACTAGGCAAATATACTTTTATGTTGCTGCCAAATATCATAACAAAAGTACCGTATATAATGGCATACATGTATAAGCCGATATCAGCTGCAAACTGCATAGACCCAGATCTGCCGTTGCATAATGCACCGGTAGATCTGGGTCTATGTTGTTTGAGTTTGGACCTGGCGAAGAGTGAGGATATTATCATTTCCACCATGCTTCAGACTATCTGCCTGGCCATTCATCTGTCCATTTGTGACAAAGCTTGTCATTGCTTGTCCTCTCCTCCACATTGCTAGGAGGATTGTACAGAAATGTAGGCTAGATATGTGGTTAATGTAAGATGCGCAATAAGTAAATTTTATTTCTTCTCCTCTTGTCTATTTTTGTAGAATTGTAGGCGGTATTTGTAGAATTCAGTTTCTCATTCATTTCTAATTCTTCCATAGTGTTTGGAAGAGTTTATTAAAACTTTGTAGGATAGATATGTGTTTGGTGTGGATGTGCAGTAAGGTTTTACTTTTTTCTTCTGGCCCCTTTTTGGGGACATTTGTTAAACATTTTACAAAAAAGGGGTATTTTGGAAATTCATTTCATCATCATTTCTACTCCTACACTGCTTGAAGGGTTTTATTGAAACTTTGTAGGCTAGATATGTGGTTGGTGTAGATGTGCAGGTAGGTTTTACTTTTTTCCTCTGACCTTTTTTGATACAAATTTTGGGAGAACTTTCCAAAAGGAGGGGTTACTTTTCAAATTCAATTTGTCATTCACTTCTCTGCCCACACTGCTTTGAGGATTTAATGAAAATTTGTGGGCTAGATATTTGGTTGGTGTAGATGCACAATAAGGTTTTACTTTTTTTCTGGTCCATTGTTGGAGACATTTTTTGAAAACTTGTTAAAAAAAGGGAGTATTTTGAGTCTGAAGCTTCTCATTGCTTGGAGGATTGTATAGAAAATTTGTTAGTTAGATATGTGATTAGTGTACTTGCACAAAAAGGTTTTACTTTTTCCACTGGCCCATTTCTGGGCAATATTCTTGAGAAATTGTCGAAAAAGGGGAATTTTGAGAATTCAGATTGACATGTGTATTTAGTATAGATGCAACCCTATACAGTATTACTACAGGATATTCACAGGAAATATTCTGTTCTTTCATTGTGCCAAAGGCCTTGAGAGAGGGGAATGTATATTGTTTGCCTTGTCAGAAGAACATGCCTGAAGTGTGGGAAGATGCATGTCTCTGACTGCATGTATATCTAGTGTGTAGTTTGTTTGCATTTAGTTCAGTTTCTGTTACACTGTTGTATGTACAGTCATGAAACTGGATGGGTATATACATGTATTCACCTTGTAGGATACTACTCACCATGGGCAAAAGTAGGTCACAGTGACCTATTTTTCATGTTGAATTATTTGCATGAAGATTTTACATTTAGCTTAGTATGTATAGTCATGATACTTGATGGGTATATTAATCTTTGAGAGTACTAATCACCACAGGCAAAAGTTTGTGGTAATGATTTCCTTTTCTTGATCTGGTGACTTTGCATAGTTTTTGGATTATACTGCAGTGGAGAAGCTAGGCATAGCATTCTGTGGGATTCTTATTTAGTCTGTAAACTTGACTTTAGAAAATATTATAGATCAGGGACAAAATCTTTGAGTTAAGCTTAAGAAGTTCAATAAAAGCAAGGGGTGTGGAGGAAATGTCAGCAACGGAGAGCAAGTTTGGACCTAAACCTATGTCTGAAATCCAGCAGTCTGATTTGAAATTTTTTTAAGTCTGACTTATGTATAACCAGTTAAATATCTTAAGTCTGGACTTTAAATTTAAGACATGTGGTGAAATTGATCCAGATTTTTTAATCTGATTTAATCAAAATCTACAGTAGCAGATCTATCAGGATGGCTATACCAGTCACCCCATTTGGTTCAAGTTTTCCTTCTTTACAACATAATTTGTAATGGTTTTGCCACTCCATCACAGCTCTTGTAGGATCAGCTCTGCTTAAAGATTTAAATTTTTGTCTTGCCAGCAAGACATAGGTGAGACATAAGGATAATATTTCGAATGCAGGGCCTGAAAATTAAGGTTTTCCGAGGTCAGGGACTGATCTTTTTTGGCCACAGACATGTCATATATTACCAGCACTAGCCCATTCAACCTTTAATAATTGTTCCTATAAATTGAATACAATGTACTGTTCCTATAAATTGAATAAAATGTACTGTTCCTATAAATCGAATGCAATGTACTGTTCCTATAAATTGAATACACTGTTCCTATAAATTGAATACAATGTATACACTGTTCCTATAAATTGAATACACTGTTCCTATAAATTGAATACAATGTATACACTGTTCCTATAAATTGAATACAATGTATACACTGTTCCTATAAATTGAATACACTGTTCCTATAAATTGAATACAATGTATACACTGTTCCTATAAATTGAATACAATGTATACACTGTTCCTATAAATTGAATACAATGTATACACTGTTCCTATAAATTGAATACAATGTACTGTTTAATCCTTAAAACATTTAGAAAGAGTCATACTAGGCACTGATGCAAGTGGAAGTCTGTCATTTAAGAGACTTGTGTTCGTACCATTGCCAGAGTTAAGAACCAGTATTTACGTAAAGCGCTGGTCTAAGCTTGACTTCGGTCAATCAAATGTTTGTCTTTCATCAACCTCAACTAAAATCAAGTATCTACTCAATTGGCTTACCAAATTTTCTTGATGATTGTGTTAGTATTTATTTATCAGCGGGTCAAAATCAAGCAACAGCTAGTGCAGTACCTGTTGTACTGCATGATAGTAAATGTTCCAGGTCCGAAAAGGATGCCAACTATGATAAAAATAAACTGAGGAACGTGTCATCTGTTTCATCCTGTGAAGAGCGGTGAGACAGATGGTGACCTATTTCCTGCCTGATTAATGAATATTATTAATGTTAGGAAAAATCCACTGTAAGGCTACTATAAGTAATAAATTTTGCTGCAGAGTTTCAGATTTTCATTATAAAAATTAAAAATATAAAAGAAAATAAAATGGATTCTAAGCACATTTCTGAAATAATGAATCATGGAAAGCCTAAATATATAATTTTTCAACATTTATGGTAAATAAATAAATGCATGAAAATATTAAATAAGTAATTTATGATTCAGTAAGCAATAAAGTACATACATGTTTAAATTTTTAGCTTGCATTTTGTTAATTGTTCCTGTGTTTTGTTTATGTTCTATGCACTGAAGTAAATTTTTGCATGTCATACTCAGTTGCTGGACCAATGCTTGACTGATGCAGACCTGGGCAGTGTAGAATCATAGTGGTCCTGGACCAATGAGTCAGAAACATAATTTTCAGGCCCTGCAATGGCATTGTCATTGTCAGTGTTGTTGGCACAGGCATACATTATTATTTGGCATAGCTTCTGTTGTATGTACAGTCATTAAACTTGATTGGTTTATTCATCTTGGAGGATACTACTCACCATGGATATAAGTATGTCACAGTGACCTTCTTTTCATGTTCCAGTGATTGTGTTAAGAGTTTGCATTCAGCTCAGTTTCTCTGATACTGTTGTATGTACAGTCATGAAGTTTGATGGATTTATTCACAGTGACCTACTTTGCAGTTTTTTAAATTATGCCCTGGCAGAATAGGCAAGATGTAGCATTCCACAAAAATTCTTGTACTGTGTTACCTAATCTAAACATTTGATTGGTCATGTCTACTTTAATTATGTAGGGCCAACACTCGACACACATACAAAATTGGTTTTGTTTTTGTTTCTGTATTTTATCAAAGATTCATTACACCAGTGCTGTTAGGTGCTAAAATAATAAAAATCATCCGATTGTATCTCTCATTGGGACAGCAATCACATGCTTTGCTCTTTCACTTCCATTATAGCTGATGGGTGTGCAACATTCATTGCACAAATAGCATCAGTACATTATAGGGTCTCCACTCTTAAAAGCCAAATTTGAAATGATGCATGTAAAATGCAGTAAATATATATGAACGCTAGCTGGTGACAGGAATTTTTTTTTTTATGTAGGACTGGTATTGTCTCTTCCATAATTGATTGCTGGTATTTATTAAGATATTAGGCTTGATTAATCAAATTGAGACAAAAGCTGATATCTTTTTGTAATGATTGTTAATTACACTTTCCTAAATCTACAAAAATGAGAATTTAATCTGTCCTTGTATGCATCCGGTGTTGGTCATATTGGTTGTAGTTCAATACATGCATGTACTACAGCATTTGAACACCTAGATATCAGTTGCTTGTCTTTGTTGCCATATTATGACGGCATCAGGCATTTTTTGTTTGCACCATTTTAATATTGGTGTTAATCCTTTTATCAACATGGAAGCTGGCAACTACAGAACCTTCATCAAATTTGGTTAACATTTGTTACGAATTTTTTTTGTTTGTTTTAGGTTTCTCGTGTTTTCTTATACCTTGTGTATGAATTTCAATACAGGAATTAATGAAAGACTTTCAAATTTTTTTCTCATTGTTTCAAATTAAAATCATGAATTCAGTGATATGAAAGTTTCTTTCAAAAGATTAATGGTAATTTTGAACTTTGAGTGAGATACAAAGCATGCCTAACACGAGAAGACTTGAAAGATCCTGCAAAGATTTTTTTCTCATACTAATATTCATATAAGATACTGCATGTTATTATGTCAGGAAGGAAGCTGAAATAATTTGTCTTTGTTCCAAGATGATGTTATCTGAATAAAGTATGCTAATCTCTTCTCTTTGCTTTTCTGCCATGTTCTCACTTGTATGATGATGATACATAATTTCTTCTTTTATTTTTTTGTTTTAGATAGTGGTTGTTGGGTTGGGTAATGCTTGTACAGCACTATCTCTGTATAAAACTTTTCATTATAACACAGTTCCAATTTTAAATCAATACCTGCCTTATACATGTAACAGGAACCATGTTATAATGGCCATATTGGTCATAGATCCAATTTCATTAAGAAATTATGTATAATGTACTTCATTATATGGCAGTATATTCTATGGCTCTTATTGACAGCATTATAATGAGAAAGTACCGTAATGAGGGTTCATAGCGAGTTATCTTCTCCTTCATTTGATAGGTGGCAGCATGGAACAAAGTGGTCCAAGGTTACTTTGGTTTACTTTTTGCTTGACAAACAAGCAAAGAATCAGTGGCATCTTCATTTTGCTTTCAATCCCATTTTCTCATATCAGCATAAAAAATGGAATATGCATCATTTTCGCACAATTAACTTTGTAATTCTTTTCTATAATTATTTTTCAACAGATGCATTTCCTTAAAACTATATAATTCACCTACCATTCAGCGATTTGTTGTGAAGAATTCTTTAGATCTTTAGTGGGCGGGGTAATTTAGTGAAAATTCTAGACTTTCTTACAAAAGATTTTAGTTGTTTACTTTGAAATTCGAGAATCTCATTGAATGTCTATAGCATTAAACATATATTTGATGTATTATGAAGCTAATATTGTATAATGCATTATAGTCGACTGTAATTGTTCTCAGGTTTGAGGCATATCAAAATAAGTTTTTCAAAGATGTCATCCTTGAAAAGTATTTTTAGAAGTCATTTAAATAAAAAACATTTGCTATGTTATCGGTGTTTTCCTCCAGAAAATAATTTTTGTGTTAAGACTATCAGAGTATTATTATCTTTATTATAAAGACTATGTCTTCTTTTTTAAAATGGGTTTATTAATTTGATATTAAGCCCATACATGTATGCTCTTGTATGTATATATATATATATAGAGAGAGAGAGAGACATACAGACAGACAGAGCGATGTACATGTGTGTGTGCAATGATGTGTCAGATTTACTACATGTGATTTTTTAAATATATTTTGATCACACAACCTATGCCTATAATAATACTTTAATGGGAGAGACAAAGCAGACAAATTATCATGGAGAAGTCTAAATAAAGTTGTGTGGTTCTCGGTGTGTTGTCAGATTTGCATTGACAGTTCTTAAAATGTCATATGATTTAGAAAATTGCATTGCATTTTGTTGGAATAATATATATGATGGATTTTTTAAAAAAGGGAATTGTTTCTGATTACCACACACAGAAATCTGTTCATAGACGTATTTATCATTTATTTATACAAGGCCTGAATCTGTTCATAGAGGTACTTATTATAAATTTATACCAAGTCTTTCTACCTCTCTGTGACCATGTATTTCACATTTGTTCGCCAAATAAAAATGCAATTTTTTATATTTCTGTATAAGGTTTACAATACAAAACTGTTGTCGCAGTTGCTTTGTATATATTTAATTGCCTTATAATGAGTGAATAAAAACAATAAAGCAATCATTTGCACTTTTTTGTGTTTATTTATCAAGTTCTTCCATGTACTGAACTGTAAAATGCAGCATGTCATTTTCAACTTTTGTTTAGAAGATTTTCACTAAATCACACTAATCAGTTGTTAAGAAAATTAAGTTAATAGTATTAAGTTTTGATATATACTAGGTTGTCATTAAAATTTGAACAGAAGGAGTCCAAAATTATTAAGATATACTATTTAAATTAACTTGAAAAATAAAGATGATAAATGGCAATTTTTGTGTCTTCTAGTGCTGATCTACTTTTATATTTTGATTCACCGAAAAATAAATAAAACAATATTTGCTTTCATTGATACATTTATTATTGTAGTTTTGACAGCTGTTAATCGCTCGACTGATTAACAATAGATTGTTTTCTTGAATGATAAAATCTGAGGGGTAACCAAATATCAGGACCGGGTTTTTCTATGGCTTCTATGGCTTCACCTATTGAGAAGATAACTGGCTTCTTTTTTACAAAAATTTACATATTGCTCTATTGATCACACAAAGTTCATTTCACATCTTTTTTAAATTTTAGTTTTATTTTAAATTATATTCCACTAAACAAGCAAGTTTTTAACTATGAACAAAACCTTACTTATGCCATTTTATACAGGACGTAGTGTATTTATATTTTTATGCAGCACATATGTGTGTGTAAGTAGTTGGTTTGTTTGTTTGCTTGTTTTAATGGCACTTTTAACACATTATTGGCTATACCATGCCAAGGAAATTGGAGCTAAGAGTTTCTCCCAAGGACACACTGAGGCACTCGACCTGGGCTATTTGGGTATCGAACCCAGGATCTTTGATCATGAGTCCAGTGCTGTACCAACTGAGCTACCGCTGCTCCCATCTAAATGCTTGGATACACCTATTAAAGTATTGTTAGATCTAACTTGCACTTTCATATTTTCATCATTGTTCTTGCTACTTTTAGAATTTGATTCATTGCTTGCATCTCTTTGAGAATAAGTGCATTACATCTGGACTGAACTGAGCAAAGTCAAACCTGTGTATAGTGGTCACCCTGTGGTCTGTCCCAAAAAATGGCCAGTATGGACAGGTGGCCTTTAGAAGGAAGGTGACCCAAATGGGCAGCCAGAATGTAAGGAGAACAAGGATTACAAAAGAGAAATCTGTAGTAGTATTTAAAATTCTGAAATTAAAGAAAATGGATGATATATCTATAATTTTTTGTTTATTGTTTTACCAAATCCAGTAAAATAAAGTCTAAACTATAAACTTTTAAGACATAAAAGATACATGGATTTATGTTAATCTGACCATTATATATAGAAACTATATATATACTGGTCCTTGTTTATAATGCTGGTCATGGGAACCATACAAGTGAACTACCTTATATTAGGGCTGTCCCAGCTAAACAGTGTCATAATAGTGTATAAAAATACAAACATAGGATATTTAATGATGTGAACTCGTATTATATTAGACCTACGGTATGTACTCGCTTATAAGTCTGATCCAACTGTAAACCTCATAGACCCTTATCTGATGTTGCATAATACACTGGCAGATCTGGGTCTATGCAGTTTTTTAGGACTAATCAGTAGAACAAAATGACAGATGGGGTCTATCTGGTTTGTAGTTGGACCCAATTTGTACACAAGTATATGGTATGCCCTTAGAATGGTACGCGTATAAACAAACCCTATAAGTTTATTGAATGCTAAGATTCAGGGTAAACTTTGCCACTCTATAGTGTGATTCATTTGAATCAATTAACGATAATAGAAAACAAATTAAGGGCGTTCAGACCTGAAAAAAAATAAGGTGCATAGCGAGTAACTTTGTCTTACTAATACTATTAAACAAATGTAAAGAGAAATTCCTGTACAAAAATTGCAGTGTTCTTGCCAAATAAAGTCGTAAAAAAAAATGAAACTCAACCTTTCACTTCATAATCCAGGTAAAAAATTTTGCAATTTCTCTGCTCATTAGAAATTTGTCTTGTAGTTTTTAATGATGAAATAATATTGAAAGGTTATCCTAATAATTTTATTTTCAGTCGTGAGAAATCTTAAAATAATACTAATGAAAGTCAGACTTTGTTGAGGCAAAAACAAACAGCAAGTTTTCGTGAAACTTCAGAAGCCTGATTGGATAAAGACGTTTGATATACCGTATATACAGCTCTTACAAGTCAAGTCCAATTGCAAACAACATAGACCCTGATCTGCCAGAATACACTGGCAGATCAAGGTCTGTGTTGTTCTACTAATTACTCCTAACAAACTGCATATTGACCCATATCTGTTGCTGCATTGTGCAGTTTGCAGTTTTACTTGACTTATAAGCGGCTATATATGGTATGGTATCTCAGACAGTAATGAAGATACTTTTTGGAATTAGGTTGAATTTAAAAGATAGTGAACCTGACCCTTGTGAGCAGGTGGTCTTTAATGAAAGTGACAGACTGAGTGAATCGGACCCTTATGTTATGAGCAAGTGGCCGTTATTGAAAGTGACAGACTGAGTGAATCAGACCCTTTTGTTATGAGCAGGTGGCCTTTATTGAAGGTGACAGACTGAGTGAATCTGACCCTTATGTTATGAGCAGGTGGCCTTTATTGAAAGTAACAGACTGAGTGAATCTTACCCTTGTGACCAGGTGCAGGTGGCCTTTATTGAAAGTAACAGATTGGGTGAATCTTACCCATTTGAGCAGGTGGCCTTTATTGAAAGTAACAGACTGAGTGAATCTGACCCTTATGTTATGAGCAGGTGGCCTTTATTGAAAGTAACAGACTGAGTGAATCTGACCCTTATGTTATGAGCAGGTGGCCTTTATTGAAGGTGACACTGAGTGAATCTGACTGTTTTGAGCAGGTGGCCTTTATTAAAGGTGACAGACTGATTGAATCTGACTGTTATGAGCAGGTGGCCTTTATTGAAAGTAACAGACTGAGTGAATCTTACCCTTGTAACCAGGTGCAGGTGGCCTTTATTAAAAGTAACAGATTGGGTGAATCTTACCCATTTGAGCAGGTGGCCTTTATTGAAAGTAACAGACTGAGTGAATTTTACCCATTTGAGCAGGTGGCCTTTATTGAAAGTAACAGACTGAGTGAATCTGACCTTCTGAGCAGGTGCAGGTGGCCTTTATTTGAAAGTAACAGACTGAGTGAATCTTACCCGTTTGAGCAGGTGGCCTTTATTGAAAGTAACAAACTGAGTGAATCTTACCCATTTGAGCAGGTGGCCTTTATTGAAAGTAACAGACTGAGTGAATCTGACCTTGTGAGCAGGTGCAGGTGGCCTTTATTTGAAAGTAACAGACTGAGTGAATCTTACCCATTTGAACAGGTGACCTTTATTGAAAGTGACTGACTGAGTGAATCTGACTGTTATGAGCAGGTGGCCTTTATTGCAAGTGACAGTTACTCAATACAGGTTTTACTGTATATATTTTATACAACTTTCTCATGGGAAGGAGATGCAACTCTATGTTTACACTATTACTTCAACTGTTGGTCATCATGACCTATTTTTCAATTCCCATTATCTTTGGTATTTATTTGGGTTTTTCATTGTAACCTAGTTTTAGTATGACTTATGACTTACGTTTATTGTTATGCTTTGGAAAATGATGAATAGTTGTTTGGATTAACTTCATAAAGAAATTAAATGCATTGTATCAGAGACTTTTTAAAAATCTTTAACACAGAGGCTTGTGTAATTTGTATTCTGTCAATTTGTCTTGATTTTACAGGAGTTGGATCCAGTCTGTCATCAGCTGTACGAGTTCTACCGATCGAAGGAACATGAGTTGCGAAGATTTGCCTTGGAGTTCCTCCCAACACTAATATGGCTGTACATGTCACTGCTGAGCAGGGGAAATAAGAATGTATGTTGCATACTTGGGTCATTTCTCTTATTATCATTAGTACTTTCTCAGTTTATTGTTATCTCCTTGAATATACCATCTCGTCAATGGGTAGCTAGGGGACATAGAAAAGTACGTCACATATTTTTCCTGTGTCCTGTATTATCTTGAAAACATTCTAATTTTCACTCTAATTATCCTAATATATCTTTGCTTAGCAGGGAAATAAAGAGATGTGTCATATACATGGGTTATTTCCCATGTAATAATGAAAACTTCCTCGTTTGTTATCTCCCTTATTATCTTCATGACTTCCTTGTTTCAAGGGAAATAGTTAAACTGTGTATGCCTGCAAAGGAAATGCTAATTGTTAAAATAAGATGATATCTGCATTCAGTATATGCAATATAAATGTTTATCCAATAATGTCCTGGATTACAAGACCAACATAAATCCCAAAACATAAATGAAATCAGTTTGGGACACAGCCATACAGGCATTGCAAGGTGGTAGGTACGTTAGTTTTACTTTCATTTTCATTAGGGATTTCTCCATTGTTGTTGACATTTGTTATCATCAGTGTAACACAGGAATGAGGTTTGCGAAAACTTTTATTTTGCAATGATTTTCCAATTTATGTTTTTACTTAGCATACAAGTTAGAGATTGTGTTGTGCCGACTTCATGTGAATGTGTTGTTGAACTTTTAAATAGCAAGATATAGGGATTACTTTGGAATAATATTACTGTATACCTGTTGTTTATAACTGATGTGCTAGGATTCATGTATTGTCTGATTAATGCCATTCACAGGTTTGATACTATGTTCCACAGAACCCATGTTTATACGTGTGAATAACCAATTTTATATGATTGCGTAAAAAATGTCATTTATGTTGGTACTTAAATTCAGGGATTAGAATGGTCCTGTTGTCTCAAGAGGTGGATATTTGTCCCTTTTGGGCCTTTTCATTCATCATTTGTTGCACATTTTGGTACCCCATGAATAATAGTTAATTTATATATTGTTTAAATTACAGTTTTAAACAATTAAAGAAAGAAATTGGCAGTAAAAGTAAATTTCTGCCTCAATATGTAGAATTTCCATAAAAATTTCATTTCCATCTTCAAATTCTAGCATTTCTTCATCAAATAGTTTATTGTTGAGCCTGCCTTGAAGGTAGCTCGACATGTTAATCACTTTGATGTCTGTGTGTGTTTTTATCCATCTGTCAGTCTGTCCTTACATCTATCCACAATCTAGATTAACCTCAATGTTAAAGTTTTTTACTTCGCTTAGTAAAAGGTAACTAAAGTAGATTAGTAGGTGTGTGTTGGATTCATAAAATCCAAGGGTAGCGAATTGTGTCTTTGGTAGAGGCACTTAGCTCCCATATTCTCTGCATGATACATTCAATAATGTCAATAATGTATTAAAAGCACTATTAAACCAATATTAGCTCAGTAAAAGGCAGGATCGACAAAAGCGCTGTCACTTGTCGATAATGTGTATCTTGTAATTTGTTGAGGTCACCTTCCACCTACAATTACACTGGGATGGTAATCCATGAAATGTTAGACAATACAAATATGAACCACGAACCCTCTGTAAAATTACATTATGTTCAGTCTACCTCTGATTTCAAACAAGCATCATAGACCCTAATCTGCCAGCACATTTTGTGCAAGCAGATCAGACCTGGAGATCATACAACTCTGAGCTTGAGTCTGAGGTTGAGTTTCCACTAGCCAATCAGAAATGAGGTTGAGTTTCCACTAGCCAATCAGAAATGAGGTTGAGTTTCCACTAGCCAATCAGAAATGAGGTTGAGTTTCCACTAGCCAATCAGAAATGAGGTTGAGTTTCCACTAGCCAATCAGAAATGAGGTTGAGTTTCCACTAGCCAATCAGAAATGAGCTTTAAAATGTGACATCGCTTGTGATTGGCCTGAACAAAATCTTAAGATCAAACTCAAGGTCAAGATTTTATGATTTCCAGGCTTGGATCTGTGTTGTTTACAGTTGCGGGTATGTGATGATTTCGAGGCTTGGATCTGTGTTGTTTACAGTTGCAGGTATGTTATGATTTCCAGGCTTGGATCTGTGTTGTTTACAGTTGTGGGTATGTTATGATTTCCAGGCTTGGATCTGTGTTGTTTACAGTTGGGGGTATGTGATGATTTCAAGGCTTGGATCTGTGTTGTTTACAGTTGCGGGTATGTTATGATTTCCAGGCTTGGATCTGTGTTGTTTACAGTTGTGGGTATGTTATGATTTCCAGGCTTGGATTTGTGTTGTTTACAGTTGTGGGTATGTTATGATTTCCAGGCTTGGATCTGTGTTGTTTACAGTTGGGGGTATGTTACGATTTCCAGGCTTGAATCTGTGTTGTTTACAGTTGGGGGTATGTTGTAATTTCCCAGTTTGGATCTGTGTTGTTTACAGTTGGGGGTATGTTATGATTTCCAGGCTTGGATCTGTGTTGTTTACAGTTGTGGGTATATTATGATTTCCAGACTTGGATCTATGCTGTTTACATTTGGGTGTGTGTGTGTGTATGTGTGTGTGTGTGTGTTATGAATGGGTTTATAGGTTATATACATTTTTGTTTTGGTATCTTAAAATCATGCAAAATTGTTTCACTTACAGAGAGTACAGGTTTCTTAAAAATATATATAATATATATGCATCATTTAGATGAATACTTTGAAGAATTTTAGAATTGTTGAAATGGGTACCCAGTATGGGTTTTATAAAAATCAAATTTTTTGTGTAAGATCAGTAGTTTTACAGCATTTACTTGAAACTGTGTAGGTGGTTTCCATGGTAACAGTTTAATTTCCTAGAGCATTGATTGGTACAGACTGCACTCCAGAAAATAATGTAACTCTGTAATTTTTACCTTTTGATGAAGTACTAGGTACATGTAACTGTGCACATAAAATCGTAAACTGTTGTAACCTTAGGATAATTTTTTGCAACAAAAAAAAAAAAACATTTTGCAGAACACTTAGCAACGAATGTTGCACTTTTTTTCTCTTCCTGCAAAAGTTAGAGATTTGCAAACATGTGTGATTTGTCTTCTTATATATTCAATCAACTTATTTTCAAAACCCTCCAAAAGCTTAATTTTTTTTATGCCTGATGAAGATTTACAACTGTTTAAAAGTTGTTAAATTGTAGTGTTAATTTGTGTGATTGTGTCTAGTTATGTATAGTCTGTTTGATACACCTTGACTGCCCGTAAAATTGAAAGCATGAAAAGTACAGAACAAATCTACAAATTTTCAGGCTTACTTGAGTTGAAATATATAGATATTTTCTTTTCCTACGTTAATACCGGATATATTTCATCGTGTGGTACAAAAAAATGTGATATTTTAACGAGTGTTGAAGCCACGAGTTAAAATTAGAATTTTTTTGGTACCACACAATGAAATATATCTGGTATTTATGCAGGAAAAGAAAATTTTCTTTTTATTATATATCAAATTTTCTCCAGAATCAAAGCTTAGAAGATTAAACTCACTCTTCAGCACAACACCCCACCCCCCCTTTTCATTATTTCACCTCACTTTTCATTATTTCACCCCCCTTTTCATTATTTCACCCCCCTTTTCATTATTTCACCTCACTTTCATAGGCTGATCATATAAATCTCAATGACTTAAGAGAGCGGTAATATTGGGATGACCTAATCTGTCACAGTCAATTACATTTTTGACATTTTGTAAACTATTTGATCATATCTGATCACAAAGCAAGTCTGATTCAGTAATGCATCACAGCAGTTTTATCATTGTTGTAAAGGAAGTAAGGGGAAATAACTTCATAGAGATGCAAACGGCATAGAGTCAGATTTCTTCAGCAAAAATGAGTTTCCATGTCTGAAATGTAATGCAGTTTCTATTTGTTCTAGCTCACAAAGTGCTCGTTTTTGTTGCTGTAGGTATAACTTCTGCAGGCCCACACAATCAAGTGTCGCAAGGCATGATGGGAAATCTTATATTTTCACATATGAAAATATAAGGATATATTTTTCACATGTGAAAATATAGGAGTGAAAATAATATGAAAATTATTTCATCAATAAGTTTCTATAATTAACACTTAAGTATATAATAAAAGTAGATACTCAGGCATGTTTATTTTTAAAATTTTAAATGTCAGGATTTAAAATGTTGTTCTTTGCTATGAACTTTTTAATATGCATTTAACACAACTGGTAGTCCATATGAAAGGGTCAGCCAAAACCAGGGATTATCCAATCTATTAATAGTAACTATGTGCTTTCTGTGGGTGAACTGGTACAATGGCCATGACCAGCACTTCAGTCCATGCACCTCATGAAAGGTTAAGATAAGGGTGGCATCCAACCACACATTGTCTTCATGCTGTTAAATCTACTGAGTAACACTATGTGCTAATTTCACTAATTTCTCCAAAGCACTTGTTTGTGAACTATTGAAGTATAAAGCAAAAATTGTAACAACACCTTTTAAAAAAGTTCTGGAAAAATTTAGAGGATAATGCCTAGTAATAACTTAAAAGTCGGGGGGGGGGGGCATAATTGTCTAGACTTTAAAAATTTGAAGAAAATGAAATGTTATGGCCAGTTAAGGGACAGCAAAAAGACAATATATTGCACCCTTTTCATATAATCCTTTTCATGGGAGCCATACAGAGTGACCAGCATTACAGTTCAGCTGGACCACCATATATAGTACTCTCTCACTATAAGGTGGTCCTTTATGTAAGGCATATATGGTCATCTATTCCCTTTCAGTTTTTAATAGTAACATTATATATGAAATACTCAAAATAAGGTGACATCATCTGTAAGACAGTCTACTTATATGGTTCCATGAATAGTATTATGGAGAAAGAGTACTGTCCTGAGTGTGTTCCTGCATGAACAGCACTATAGGGAGGGAATACTGTCCTGACTGTGTTTCAACATGAACATCATTATAGAGAGGGAGCACTGTCCTGAATATATTCCAACATGAACAGCATTATAGAGAGGGAATACTGTCCTAAATATGTTCCAACATGAACATCATTATAGAGAGGGAGTCTGTTCTGAGTATATTTCTAACATGAACATCATTATAGAGAGGGAGTACTGTCCTGAGTATATTCCAACATGAACAGCATTATAGAGAGGGTGTACTGTCCTGAGTATATTCCAACATGAACATCATTATAGAGAGGGAGTACTGTCTTGAGTATATTCCAACATGAACATCATTATAGAGAGAGAGTACTGTCCTGAGTATATTCCAATATGAACATCATTATAGTAAGGGAGTCTGTCATGAATATATTCCAATATGAACATCATTATAGAGAGGGAGTCTGTCATGAGTATATTCCAATATGAACATCATTATAGAGAGGGAGTCTGTCATGAGTATATTGCAACATGAACATCATTATAGAGAGGGAGTCTGTCATGAGTATATTGCAACATGAACATCATTATAGAGAGGGAGTACTTTCCTGAGTATATTCCAATATGAACATCATTATAGAGAGAGAGTACTGCCCTGAGTATATTCCAACATGAGCATCATTATAGAGAGGGTGTACTGTCCTGAGTATATTCCAACATGAACATCATTTTAGAGAGGGTGTACCGTCCTGAGTATATTCCAACATGAAAATCATTATAGAGAGGGAGTACTGTCCTGAGTATATTCCAATATGAACATTATAGAGAGGGAGTACTGTCCTGAGTATATTCCAACATGAGCATCATTATAGAGAGGGAGTACTGTCCTGAGTATATTCCAACATGAGCATCATTATAGAGAGGATGTACTGTCCTGAGTATATTCCAACATGAGCATCATTATAGAGAGGGTGTACTGTCCTGAGTATATTCCAATATGAACATCATTATAGAGAGGGTGTACTGTCCTGAGTATATTCCAATATGAACATCATTATAGAGAGGGTGTACTGTCCTGAGTATATTCCAACATTATCAGCATTATAGAGAGGGGAGGGAGTACTGTCCTGAGTATATTCCAACATGAGCATCATTATAGAGAGAGAATACTGTCATGAGTATATTCCAATATGAACATCATTATAGAGAGGGAGTCTGTCATGAGTATATTCCAATATGAACATCATTATAGAGAGGGAGTCTGTCATGAGTATGTTGCAACATGAACATCATTATAGAGAGGGAGTCTGTCATGAGTATATTCCAACATGAGCATCATTATAGAGAGAGTATACTGTCCTGAGTATATTCCAACATGAACATCATTATAGAGAGTGTGTACTGTCCTGAGTATATTCCAACATGAATATCATTATAGAGAGGGTGTACTGCCCTGGGTATATTCCAACATGAACATCATTATAGAGAGGGAGTCTGTCATAAGTATATTCCAGCATGAACATCATTATAAAGAGGGAGTACTGTCCTGAATATTATCCAACATGAACATCATTATAGAGAGTGTGTACTGTCCTGAGTATATTCTGACATGAGCATCATTATAGAGAGGGAGTACTGTCCTGAGTATATTCCAACATAAACATCATTATAGAGAGAGAGTACTGTCCTGATTGTGTTTCAACATGAACATCATTATAGAGAGTTAGTACTGTCCTGAGTATATTCCAACATAAACATCATTATAGAGAGGGAGTACTGTCCTGAGTGTGTTCCACCAAACCTGTGTCATGATAGTGCAAACAGCAAAAATAAAAAATAGATGTGTTTGTAAAACACGTATACCCCCACTGCCCCACTGAAAAGTCTGAGTCCAAAAAGTTCAAAAATTTATGAACATTTGAAAAATTGCTATAATGGCATGAACAAGTATTCAGGTCATTTACATATGGGTACAAACATGTCTGTTAATTTCATTTGTTTATCTTAGGTGGTTTTTGCACAATCATGCTAATGAGGTTTTTGTAATAAAAAGTCCAAAATGTTAAAAAAATGTGTTAAAACAATTGAAAAATAAGGTTTACAGTCATGAGGGTCTAATCATGTCTTAGGGCCTGCTCATGATATCTAAATATCCAGTTTGGTCTGGTTTAGCTCGGAAACTTTTAAAATATCTTGCTTACAAGTTAAGGGTAAACAAGGCTTTATAACAAAAAAGTCTAAGTCCAAAACGTTGCATAAAATGCATATATGCAAGAAACCTTGATTCTTTCACCTAACTACAGTGAAATCTACCCTAGATGATGCCTCCATAAAAAGGACACCTGCTAATAAAGGACAATATGTTTTGGTCCCTTCTCTTGTATCTATATTTTAAAAGTTCCATATAAATTACACCTGTTCATGAAGATAAATTTAAGTTGTGGCTTGTGTGTGTGTCTTTTGTAAACAGGTTTCATGGTAACCTATATCCAATGACCTATATTTAGGATAACATTATTTCTGTCCCTGTTCTTGTATCTATGATCTTTTTCAACCTTTATATAAACTACACTTGTCTATAATGGACAAACTCAGGTGGTCCCTTTTGAGTATTTTTTGTAGACATGTTTCACTGTAACTAGAGTATCCAATACCCAATGAGGTTTTATTTAAGAAACACTGTTCACTGTATTTAATTCAGTTCAAAGTTAATCAGAACAGCTTCTGCAGGGATTCCCAACAAATTTTCTCACAATTTTTAAGTTTTGAAAAAAATTTTTTTTCTTAAATAAGTACATGTATAATTAAAAACTGGCTTTGCTTAATTCTGATTAAAGTCGGTCTAAGATGAAGGTCTTCAGAGATTACACTTATTTTGATTGGAATTTTTACTCATTTTCTTTTTTTTTCTTTTTTCAAGAATGTTATTGAGAAAGAAACTTGAGCGTGAGTGCTTCAGTTTCTTCGTTGGCTCTAGAGAGATATGTACATTTTGATTGTATCATGAAAACAAGCGTTAATGGGCAAAGAATGGCTATTGCTTTAGTCGTAACTTTGATCCTTCAATTAGTCAGTAGTATCATCATAACTGTAAGAGAGGATGCATAGAGCTTTCATCTTCAAATTACCTTGTACAATGTAGTCGATGAGATTGCGGTAATTAATATTGATTCAGAAACCTGGATTCCAGGGATATTGCATGGCAATACTGCTAATTAGTACGTGCAGGCAGGTGATCTGTGATAATGTACAGCCTGAAGAGAGTTGATGCCAGGCTTTGAGAAATTTATAGATTTTTTTGCATGTGTTAACTTGCTCATGGGGAATTTTTGTAATGAGAACTCACAATATTTTTCTTCACTTTAGTTGGTATAGATGAAGAAAAAGAAATTACTAAATGACATCTTTCTGTTCTTATATAAACTTTCCATTGGAATTAAAAACTTCAATAGATTTTCTTTCAAACTGGGAAATATGTCATTTATGTCAAAAAATATTTAAGAAATGGAAAAAAAGGCTTGCAGGATCTAACATTAGTGCTAATTTAAAGTGAAATTTGTTAAATGAGTTAATTAATTTGTATCTTTTGCAATCCTTGGCAATCAGAAAAGATTGAAATTATTCAACAAGTTTTAGAAATTTCATTCAAAAAGAGCACAGATGTAAGATTCTGTTATCACATGATCAAAAAATAATAATTCTATTCAATATAATCACTGTATAATGTAGTGAAATGGCTGAAGTATATTCGGATGCTTGAACATTATGCTTTTACTTTGCATGATTGCATGACATCATTATTCATGATGTATGATTCTAACCTTTTTTTACATTATTTGATATCAAAAAGATATGAAGTGGCTAAATTTAATAACCTAGTAGTCATGTGATAAATTTCACTTAAAAGATATACCGTATGTACTTGCGTATAATCCGAGTCCAAATGCAAACAACTTAGACCCTGATATACCATCACATAATGTGCTGGCAGATCAGGGTCTATGTTGTTTTTTCTACTGATTAGTCCTTACAAACTGCATAGAATCAGATCTGCCGGCGCATTATGTGATGGCAAATCTGGGTCTATGCAGTTTGCAGTTGGACCAAGATTATACGTGAGTATATATGGTAACAGAGATCAAATAGAAGCCTTCTTATGCATTGGTGAATGATAGGAAAATTCCACATCATGGTCAGAACTTTTGTATCAGACATGAGGTCTTTCTGAGTGTCTGACATAAAATTCAGATCTATCCCGAGGGTGGAATTTTCCTGACTAACACATATGCATAACGAAGGATTATTTTTCTCACATATCTGGTTTCAAAGTGTTCTTTGTAAACATAATGTCACCCTATTCGTACAGATAAAACATAAAAACTACAAAGTATAAAAATGTTCAAAATATTTATAAAGAGCATATGATGGCATCATACAGGAGTCCCCATCTTATCAGGCCACCCCTTCTGCAGCAGGCTATTGCCCATATAAGAGGGGTGGCCTGTCTAGAGATGGATCACACAGATATGAGTAATAATTACATTTAAAGTAGGAAAGCTGTAACTAATTTTTAAATATTTAATATTTTCATTTATAAATCACATGAATGTTATGGGATCAGTGTGATAAAATTTAGATTAATGTTATTTAAAAATATGATGAATAATCATCAGTCATCATGCAAAACCATTTTCATGAAAACCGTAAGTTAGTAAAATTGGGCTAAAAACATCTGTCAGTAACTATCATTGTCTGTCCATTCCATTTTCCAATGCTGCAAATTGTGTAATTGATGATGTGTATTTGAATCCTTCTGATTTCAAATTTCTCAGCAATTGTCATAGGACTCTCCTGCTTTTCATTTGTCACGTGATCGATTGGTTTTAGTCGGGTACCTTTTCAAATACATTTTGCAATCAAGAGAAGCCACCACAGCTAACATAACCATTTTTCTTTATGGTGATCATATATCATGCTGACTTGAGCTGAACCAGACTGTTAACTTTTGTCATCTTGATAATTATCAGTGGTAATAATGGCCAGCAATTATCATTGTGACAGAACCTGACATCTAAGGAACACACAGCAGTAAGGATAATCGGATTAGTAGATTAGTTAGCTTTTTGTATGGGTTAAAGTTAGGTGCTGTATCGGTGTGTTGAATTTAGAAATCAGCAAATATTTGTGCAGTTTAAATCTGTAAACCCAGTACATGTATGTGTCAGCTCATGAGGGGTGAATTTGACATTTCTGCACTAATATGCTGGCAGCTGGCTGTGTTAGAGGGATGACTGTCATAGAGGGGTACTTTTAAACATGAACTCGTGGGTGCTAAGGGATTCTGGCTGAAAAAAGCAGGTCAGGGTCTATTATACAGTGCAGGATGTGGGACTTGCGCTTATTTCTAAACATCATGCAGAAAAATAAAACCCTACCTTTATTTCTTCAATAAATTACTCCTTTATTTAGAAGCCCTGGCAGGTGGCCACTGGTAAAAAAAAAGGGACCACTGTACAGACAAGTCAGAATGTTGATGCACTAATCAGAATGCTAATACATGTAGGGGATTAAAGTCACTTATTTCCCCCTGAATCCAATAGATAGGACAACCAGAAAACCTGGTCTAACAAATCTCTTATCCTGCATTTTAGTACATCTCAATTATTTTTAGTTCACCTGGTCATAAGACCTAGTGTGCTTATTGTATGGTTATGTGTCTGTCAACATTTGCTTGTTACCACTCTGGAGTCCATGTTTTTGATTTGATTTTGATCAAATTTGGAATATTGTTTTACATCTCAGACTATTCAAATATGAGTGAAAACATATGCATATTAATGAGTGATGTTGCATCTGATTGGCTGAGCTTGTTACCACTCTGGAGGCCATATTTCCGATCTGATGATCTGATTTTGATTAAACTTGGAATATATGCTTATATCATCAATATCACAGACAAATTTGATAATGAGCGAGATCTATCCATATTAATGAGGTTATCTTGCATCTGATTGGCTGAGCTTGTTACCACTCTGGAGTTCATATTTCAGATCCAATTCTGATCAAACTTGGAATACATACTTATATTATAAAGATCTTGGACAAGTTCAATAATGAGCGAGATCCATACATATTAATGAGGTTATCATGCATCTGATTGATTGAGATTGTTACCACTCTGGAGACTATATTTTTAATCTGATTTTGATCAGATTTGCAATATATACTTATATCATCAATATTTTGGACAGATTCGAAAATGAGCAAGATACACATTAGGTGACCTTGGATCTGATTGCTTGTTATCATTCTGAAGCCATATTTCTGATACAGTTTTAATCAAATTTGGAATATGGATTTATATCATGAAGCATATGAATGAGTTTAATATGAGATCCATGCATATTATTAAGGTGTTCATGCATCTGATTGGCTGAGCTTGTTACCACTCTGGAGGTCATATATCTGACCAGAATTTGATAAAACTCGGAATGTAAGCTCATATGAACATGATCTCCTGTGAGTTCAATAATGAGCAAGATCCACACCTAATAATGAGGTGATCTTGCATTTTATTGGCTGAGCTTGTTACCACTCTGGAGACTGTATTTTTGGTCCAATTTTTAGTAAATTTGGTAAATAGTCTTAAATTATCAAGATGTCCAATAAGTTGTATTATGGGCAAGATCTACACATACTAATGAAATCAGTGCAGTTAGAAATAGTTCTCAAATCATATGCAATTAAAAAAATTATTTTGGCTTTTAAAATATGTGAGCTCACTTTCTCTCACTAAATTAAATGTTGAGTGTGTTGACTTCCATCTTGTGAGAGTGAAGCATTTTGATGTGAATTGCTTAAAGAAACTGTATGAGGACTTACATGTGTCACATTTACTCCTTGTGAAATATTAAATCCATTGCACATTGCGTTGTAACTAAATTGGTTACCGGTACTAGCCTTATTAAAGAAATAAATAATGCTTACAAACCTTGATAGTCTTGTTCTTTGATTGCTTATGTTAATAAACTGGTTTCATTTCACATCTCTGTGTAGCGTTTTGTTCTGTGCCTCGACCGGAAATACATGTACGTAACGACTGGTAACTTGTTCAAAAGCTGTGCAAAGTGCCGCATTGGAGCGGAACAAATACCACTGTGAGGATTACCGTACCTGTTCCGTAAATGTTCAGTATTCCATAACTGTTGATCTAATACATTTGTTCTTCATTTATTCTTGGTTGAATTGAAATATAAAATGTGTAGAATTCAAGCAGTTTTAATGTTCTCATCAGAGGCGCCTTTAGGTGACATATTTTTTGCAACTACGGTTTCTTTGTTATGGTAACACTGACACGTTGTGAAACAAAGTAATCAATTAATGTATGAAGTCGGAAAATATTTTTGCAATATTCAATATTCGATAACTGTGGATCTAATTAATTTTGTCTTCATTTATTCGTGTCTGAATTGAAATATTATATTTAGAATTCAAGCAGCGTTAATGTTCTCATTTTTTGCGTTACTACGGTTAGCCTGTTATGGTAACACTGACACGGCGTTAATGTATGAAGTCGGAAAATAAACTTGTTTCTTAGTTTTATTTCTCATCTTAAATCATAGTATTTGAGATATCTTTGCGACTATACAGTGATCATTGCTTCATTGACTCAGTGTGGTCTTTTCACGGTAATTGGCGCCAGGTAAGCTTTGATGCGCTCAACATGGTTACAATGCTTTGTCTCGGTGAGCAATATTTAATTGATTCAGTGCTGTGTTTTTAACGGTGATCAGTGCTTCATTGACTCCGTGTGGTCTTTTCAAGGTACTCGGCACCGACTAAAGCTTTGATGTGCTAAACATAGTCACATTGCTTTGTCTAGGTAAATTTGCAATGTATTTACTTTTCTTCAGAAAATAAACTTGTTTCTTTGTTTTATTTCTCATTTTAAACAACAGTATTTGATACGGTGCTTCTTTGTTACAATACAGTGAGCAGTGTTTAATTGACTCAGCTAATCAGCCCCGGCTAAAGTTTTGATGGGCAAAGATAATTACAATGCATTGTCTTGGTAAGTTCTAGCTTGAACATGGGGATATATTTTAGAGGTGTCATGTTAGTCCAAATAAGTATAAATACTGGACCTAAACTTTCACATAGCATATTGTGTTCGATCTTGAATCTGAACGAATATAGTCAAAGTATCAACATGGGTCATATAAGAAATTTGTACAATGCGAAAGACAAGCTAACCATCATTGCCTATGCAGAAGCACATGGTAACAGAGCCGCTGGGAGGGAGTTTAATGTAGGAGAGTCTTCTGTTAGGGAGTAGAGAAGAATGAAAGAAAGACGGAAGAAAATGCCGAGAACAAAATAGGCAGAGAGACGGACAAGTGCAAAGTATCCAGACATAGAGAGTGTCAGACGAGGACATACAGCGACTTTCGAGAGTGATGACGACGAAGAGGAATTTGAGGGATTTGATGCAATAGATTGAACTCCATCAACTAGACGAACCTTTAAAGGGCCCTTTTAAGGGCCAACCATAAAATCGGAAAGATACAATTTCAATATTGCCACTTTTTCATTCACTATTCAAAATGACCGACTGTTGTTGCACTATGAAAACGGAGCGAAATACCGGTAGTCACGATTTTAAAATGTATTATATCACATGCGCGTTATGTGGCAGAACTACATTTTTTCCACTCATTTTGGGTCGAAAATCGGGTGAGCGTTATACATTGGTGCGCATTATACACACCAAAATACGGTAAAGCTAAACAAGGGAAGTAACTCATAATATTGAATATTAATATTCACAGGCTCTTTTCACTTGCAAAAATTATGTGAATCAGCAGAAAATAAATTTTAGAATACAAGATGCAAAAATTTAAATAGAACAATTGATAAAAATTATCAAAATAATGGATTAAAATGAATAATATGTTATTTGTTACCGAATAAAAGTATAAAATAAAAATATTGCTAGAGAAAATATACAGTTGCAAGCTAGCATAAACTCTGTGCAGTGTTGTAAATTAAGGATCATAATTTAATTATATAATTAAAGATATTTGTTTGCAAGTAATTGTGTTTTTTGTTACTATTGTATATACTCCAATAAGAACATATTTCTTGTAAAAAAAACATGTCTAATTTTTAAAAATTTTGTTGGCAGAGAAATATTTCTAAAACTTTGCCGCATTTCAAATTCTTAAACATTTGGAATTAAGTTTGATATGTTTGGTGAAATAAAGTTTGACAGTTGCTAGTATTGTCAAGATAAAGTGCCTGAAACATTTGTTATTCATATGTTATCACATGTATTGTGCATTATTTTATGGCATTTGATATAATAAGTGTCAGTACTCACAAATTATTTGAATTTATATTTTTTATTTCTAGCTTTTAATATATCCAGTATACTTTTCTTTTGAAATACTTCCAGATTTAATTACCAAGAGTAAAAAAAAAAACTTGGCTTAAAATACAAATATGTGAATTATAATTTCAGTTTGTTTGAAAGACATAAGACTCTTTGAACCATGAATTAAAGCTTCATCTGTAACCTTAACTGTTAAAGATCTTGGATGACTTTAATTATGGGCAAGAGACTATGCATATTAATTATATCTTTATCTTTGGAAAGAATTTTTATCAGACTATAGTAAATTAGGTAAAATCGATATGATATGAAGTTTGGAAGATAGTTTGCAAATTAGTTAGACTATTTCTGATTGGATTTTGATCATACGTAGTAAGTAGGCTTAAATCAAGATCTCAGATGAGTTCATTTAAGAGCAAGATCCATGCACGTTAATGATGTGATTTTGTATCTGAACAGCTGATATTGTCAACGCTTTCACGACTCTATTATAGATCTGATTTTTATCAAACTTGGTAAATATGCTTGTATCATCAAGATATATAATGTGTTTTATTATTAGCAAGATCCATGCATATTAGTGAGGTGTTCTTGCATCGGATTGGATGAGCTTCTTACCACTCAAAGTACAGTATTTCTGACCAGATTTTTAATCAGACTTGCTAAATAGGCTAATATCACCATAATGTTAGATGACTTTTTAATATTAATGCAATCTATGCATATTTTTGAGGTGATGTTGCATCTGATGTTTACTACCCTAGAGACTGTATTCGTTAGAGGATTTTGATCAAACTTGGTTAATAGGTTTATATCATCAAGATCTTGGTTGAGTATGATTGTAAGTGAAATCCTTGGCTGAACTTGTCAACATTCTAGCAACTATATTTCTGATCAGATTTTGATTAAACTTTTTAATTGGTTTACTAGTCTTATTTCATCAAGATGTTGGATGAGTTTGATTATAAGCAAGATCTGTGCAAATTAATGAGATAATCTTGTTTCTGATTGGCTGAGCTTGTTACCGCTCTGGAGACCAAATTTCTTTTAGATTTTGCACCATTGTGGTAAATATGCTTACATTAATATTGTCATGGACAGGTTAATCATAAGAGAGACCTGTGCATACTAATGAGATGATCTTGCATCCTATTGGCTAAACATATTTCCTTTCTAAATCCATTTAGACTCTCTTTCTCATCCAATTTCAACAAAACTTGGTAAATAGGTTTTTATTAATAGGATCTTGGATAGATTTGACTATGCATATTAATTATGCCTTTATCTGTGGAAATAATTGTTATCTGTCTATAGAAAAATGCTATGGAAAATCAACCATGATATCAAGTTTTGGGAGATACTTTACAGAGCATTGAGTTTTCACAATACTGCACAAATCTGTTTACTGAAATGGTCCGCTGTTAAATTATGTAAATCAGGTGACCAATATCAGGCGTACTTAGGCCTCTTATTTTTTCAAGCTCAAGTAAAGGGTACTGTGAACTTTTTTAGTTTCATGATTTTTTTTATAGGTACTTAAATTCTTGGGTTGAGGAAGGGTTCCTATTGTTTCCACAGAATGATTATTGTACACGCAGAAGCATCCCTATTGTTTCCACAGAAGGTCCATTGTTCATGGGGAAGGGTTCCCTATTGTTTCCACAGATTGACCATTATTCATGGGGAAGGGTTCCTATTGTTCCCACAGAAGGATCATTGTTCATGCAGAAGGGTTCCCTATTGTTTCTACAGAAGGACCATTGTTCATGGGAAAGGGTTTCCTATTGTTTCTACAGAAGGACCATTGTTCATGTGGAAGGGTTCCCAATTGTTTTCACAGAAGGACCATTGTTCATGGGGATGTGTTCCTATTATTTCCACAGAAGGATCATTGTTCGTGGGGAAGGATTTCTTGTTCTGTCCACAGAAGGATCATTGTTCATGGGAAAGGGTTCCCAACTGTTTCCACAGAAGGACCATTGTTCATTGAATCTTTAAATTCATGGTCTGTAGCAATCATGAAATCCTCAAAAATTGATACCTCCCCTGAAAAGTAATGAATTGACAATATTGGTTTTTAAAATCTGCTTAATCTTTATTACATACTGCACTAAACCTTACCCACATCTACACTAAACCATACCCACATCTACACTAAACCATACCCACATCTGCACTAAACCATACCCACATCTACACTAAACCATACCCAAATCTACACTAAACCATACCCACATCTACACTAAACCATACCCAGATCTACACTAAACCATACCCACATCTACACTAAACCATACCACATCTGCACTAAACCATACCCACATCTACACTAAACCATACCCACATCTACACTAAACCATGCCCACATCTACACTAAACCATGCCCACATCTGCACTAAACCATACCCACATCTACACTAAACCATACCCACATCTACACTAACCCATACCCACATCTACACTAAACCATACCCACATCTGCACTAAACCATACCCACATCTACACTAAACCATACCCACATCTGCACTAAACCATACCCACATCTACACTAAACCATACCCACATCTACACTAAACCATACCCACATCTACACTAAAACATACCCACATCTACACTAAACCATACCCACATCTACACTAAACCATACCCACATCTACACTAAACCATACCCACATCTACACTAAACCATACCCACATCTTATGGGATCTGCTTCTTGGGTAACAGTGGAAAAAAGTAATTACATTTTTAATTAATTAATCAGTGAACATGTTGTATATTTTGTGTTAACCCTAAACACTAATCTCTCCTTTATAGTTAGGTCATTCTTCAGTTAATTGCATATAACTTTTGTAAGCAGTGAATCAATTAGCATGTTATATTTTTGTGCAAGCCTACAGACCATGACAGTTATTGTGGGACCACTCTCACCTTCATATGACCTCTATTACATGGGTAGGTTATGACCTCTCTTACATGGGTAGGTTATGACCTCTCTTACATGGGTAGGTTATGACCTCTCTTACATGGGTAGGTTTTTTGGTTAACTGCCTATTATCATGTAGGTTCCTGAAGAAAAAGTTCAGGGTTGGTCAAATTGCAAAATTAAATGGTAGTAGGCTACCAGGGAAAGCCCATGTTAAACCAATTTAAATTAAATAGCCCAAAGAAGCCAAAGAAGGTACTTGAATATGAAAATGGAAGCCCCAAGACTTTCAATCTTTTTACCTTGTTGTATGTCAGTAACAATAATTATCCAAGGTGAAGTATTTTTGTAGGTCTGCCATGTTCACACTTGAGTATGTATCATAAAAGGGAAAATATGATATCTAATGTTCAAGGCTTTGCTGAAGGCATGCAGTTTGCTTTATTGGTTAAGGTAAGATATTTGTCAGTTTTCAGAAAGAATTGTAATGAAGGTTTCACGGTTATAATTCATCATTTGATAAGAAAAAGGTTCAGAATGAGGGTCTGTTTATGAGGGTCTTGAAATGGTAGTTTACTTTGGCCTTATTTTGCATTTAAAGCAGTTATAAGTAAGGGATAGAAAATCTTTGAAGATCTATGCAAATTAATAATTGTGGATTAATGTGAAGATTTCAGATTTTCAGTATGCCCATTTTCCTTCTGATACAGCCACAGATGAGGCCATGACAAATATTTTCACTTTTTAAATTATTTTTTAACCCTCACCACCCCCACCTCCTCCTTCCCAAGGGCTGCATGAAGAAGCTGAAATCTTGTAATCTTTTCATCCCTGGGGAATTTATAAAATATGATCACCCTCCTGCCATCAGTGTAGAAGGAGTTTTGGGCTGTGGTTACAAAGAAAACATTGAGGGATAGATGTATGATGTATGGACAGATGGGTGAACACATAGACAGATGGATGGAGTCACAATATACATGTATCTTTAAAAGGGCACATATACTTCTCCCACATTATAGCTCTGTCCATCGGAGTCATCAATTTTACTGCTATACAGTGAGACCACTTTATTATGAAGTACGTGATACATATGTACTATCACTTAATGAAATGGGATCCATGGCCATACTCGCGTTATAACAGGAACGGTGTTATAATGAAGGGTTTTATATTTACAGAATGCTGTACATATAATTTTACTACCGCCTAATGAAATGGGATACAAGGCCATACTTGCCTTAAAAAATGAAATTTGTTCCAATAAAGTGAGTGAGTGCTATATATGGAAAGAAAATCTAATGGCAGTGCCACTCCCCAACAATTGGTCACATAATACTAAAGCACTGATCATGAAGGATAATAAATGTAATTATGACATTGGTTGTCGACTCACACAAAGAGATTAATATTCATATAACATGTTTATAGCTATATGTCAGACCAGGCTTAACAAAGCATGCTATAGAAAGCCTACTTGTTCTCAATTTGTTTTTATAAAAAGTAGATATATGTACTAAATGGGTTCACTTGCAATGCTTGCAGTGTAGTTCTAAATTTGTGATAAGCATTTGCAGATAATGAGAAAAAGTTTCAGAGGATGAATCAGAAGAAAAAACATAACTGATAACAAAAGCGTTGACTATTTGAATTGCCCCATATTTGTATTCCCTCACTGCTTGCAGCAGCAACATCTTGATTTTTGTTCTGTTAATCCATCCATCCATGCTTCTGTCACAGGAAGCTTGTTGTTTAAACATGTAAGTACAGTTGCTCAAAAACCACTTGGTCCAGACGAATGAAATTTGATTGGCTTGTTGTATGTATTTGCAGATGACCTGATATGACTTTCATGCCTCTGAAAGAAATTTTTATATTTATAAGTTTTTAACTTTATGGATCTAGATTTTGTTGGTGGAAATACACATACCGTGTACTTGACCTAGGCAAATAACATTTGGTATTTTGATTAGATTTTCATGCCATTTAAATTATTTTTGCAAGGTATGTCAGTTTTTTTCTTTTTCTTCACTTTTTATTTGCTTAGTGTAAGGAGTAGCATATACTGTGAAATTGTTCATCTGTCTGCCTGTCTATTCCTCTGTCCATTTTTTATTCAGTACAATAAAGTACAACTCCAGACTATCTCTACCTCGATCAAACTTTGTGAATGGATTGCATATGGAGGTAAAAAAGAAATCTATTGATTCTGCTGTAAAAAAAATCAAAAGGTCGACGTCATAATGATTCAAGGAAGAAAACTGGTTTATGTTCAATAACTTGGATTCCAGACCACATACCTTGTCCAAAGTTTGTTGCTGACTTGCGCTTGGGGAAAGAAAGCTACTGATTTTTTGGTTCATAGGTCAAAAGTCAAGGTTACTGTGACTGTTATATAAACATAGGAGGAGAAAATTTTAGTAAAATAACTCTATTTGCTTACATGGGATAGAAATAAACTTTTATTAGACTTTGGGCTAGACAGCATAAAGGTCAAGGTCACAGCAACCCTATTAAAGAGAATTGTTTTATATATTACATTTTGTTTTCTACACCAACTTTTTTCACCAAACTTCATAAATGGTTTGTGTTTGGGGCAGGAAGGAACCTTTTGCTTTTAAGGTTGACAGCTGAAATCCAAGGTGAATGGTACCCATTATACAACGCTGTACAGAGACAGACATGTCCTGCTACATGTAGTACCTTGATACATACATGTATGTATAATGTAATTGTTACAGTAATCTTTTTAGACTTGGACTTTTTTTTATCTGCACCAGTGCATATATGTTTTACAAACAAATCTAGTTTTTAGACATTATTGCCAAAAAGCCTTAGAGTCTTTGTGTCATTCCATACATGAAAACTTGTTGTGAGGAACACCCTCATATAAAATACACTTGTCCTTAATGGATACTTCCAGGAATCTCAAATAAAAATCTTTATTATCATCATACAAAATACACTTGTTCCTAATGGATACTTTTAGGAATCCCAAATAGAAGTCTTTATTACACATCATATAATAATGACTATAAAAGACATATTTTGATCCAAATGTCCTTTGTCATTGCATTGACTGAATATTGTACCAGTTTCCACAAAGTGACTTTTTTGTGCCCCACTGTCCATCTGTACTGTGCATCCTGGTAAGCTTGTACCCCTCTCCCCCCCATCCATATGTACTGTGCATCCTGCTAAGCTTGTACCCCCACTGTCCATCAGTGCTGTCATCCTGGGAAGCTTGCATCCTCACTGTTCATCTCTTTTGTACACCCTAGGAAGTTTGTGTTCCAACTGTCTGTCTTTACTGTGCTTCCTGGAAATCTTGTGACCCAATGTCCATCTGTACTGTGCATCCAGTTAAGCTTGGGCTCCCACTGTCTGACTGTATAGTACATTCTGGAAATCTTATGTTCCCACTGTCCATCTGTACTGTGCATCCTGGGAAGCTTATTAGCATGATTGCGCAAAAAAGCCACGACATATAGACAAATGAAAATTTAAGCTTGTTTTGTTTGCATGTAGTGACCTGAATAGATCTTTGCATTAGTTTATTAGTTTCTAAACTTTTTTTGGGACTTACACATTGGAAACCTTGTTAGCACAGTTATGCAGCAACCACTTTATGTGCACAGATGACATTTGGTACACGTTTATATGTATATGTCGATGACCTGTGTAGATTTTTGTGCAATTAAATCAATGTTTCCATTTTTGTAAGTTCTTGAACTTCTGTTGTGACACACATATATTCCCAGAAAGAAATTCATTCAGCAACATATGCTTTGCCATCATGGGACTTTTTCATCTTGGTAGGTCTCACCCATCATACTGACAAGGCTTTAGTTTCACACAAATTTGCAGAATTTTCTCAGAAATTATTGTTGTTCGAGGTCTGGAACAGCACTGCCTTGCTTTTGAAAAAAAAAAAAAACTTTGCATTTTGTTATCTTGCCTGGATTATGTATTTGGATGTGGTAGGATATGTGGACAATTCTTTCTATAATATTTCAAATAAAGGCTTCAGACCATGTGGATATGTGAGAAAGCTTGCCAGTAGCTTCCTGTGGGTCGGTGGTTCTTCCCGGAGTTTTCCCGGGTTCTTCCTCCACCAGATAAAACTGGCTGCCATGTATAGCCTATCATGTGCTGAAATATGGCATTAAACCTACAACAACAACAACAACAACAACAACAAGGATTCAGACCATTGATATTTTAGTTGATTTGTACATGTATGCAACTATTTTAGAAGTTTCATTGTCAGTCCTAATGGGGAGTGGGGGTGTGGGGGTGTTTCAGTGTGTACATGCACATATGTATATGTGTGTGTGTCTGTATATGTGTGTTTATCTGTATATGTGTGTGTGTGTGTGTGCATTCACACATGTGTATGTGTGTTTGTGCATGTGTGTGTGTGTGATGAATACAGTGAAACCTGTCTATAAAGGACATTCTCAGATGAACCCTATATTGACAGGTTTCCTTTATACTGTATACAGATGAAGCACTTAAGTAAACTTAAGAAAACTGGGGTTAATAAATATATTGTCCTTTATGAGAAGGTGACATTTATATAGAGATATCCACTAAGACAGATTCACTAGAGCAATGTGGCTTCATGGCAGATTCTAATTTTCTTTTTGGTATTAAATTAGCACTTCATATTCTGTGATGAGAGAAAGTTTAGTTTCAGTCAAAGTATTAAAATAAAATTTGAAATTTTAATTGTCTTAAAAAGAAGACAAAAATTCTGCATTCACACTTTCGAATCACATAATCTGAAATTCGGGTAAAAAGTTAGGCTCATCAGTCAGACTCTCCATTAAATGTTCCAGTGTTAGATGTCTGTTGTTTTTACCACTTCTCCTAAATTACTGGGAGGATTTCCACCAAACTTGACAGACATATTTTATCCCAAAGTCTAGTTGGTCCTCAATGAAAATGGTACCCTTCAGACATCCAATAATGGCACCATTCAGACATCCAATAATGGCACCATTCAGACATCCAATAATGGCACCATTCAGACATCCAATAATGGCACCCTTGTGGACATTTTTCAAAATGTCATTATTGTTACTACTCCTAGATGGATGATCATGTTAACATGGGGTTTCCACTAAAAGACTTCTCATGATATCTGGTTGGTCCTAAATGAAAATGGTGCCAATCTGACACCCAATATGGCTACCATGGTGGCCATTCTTATAATCTTGTTATTGCTACTGCTGAATGAATGGTCATATTGACTTGGGGTTTTCACCAAAAGACTAATTATGATGTCTAGTTGGTCCAAAATCAATCCAATATGGCCACCATGGCGGCCAAAATCTTATTGCTACTAAATTGAAAGTCATATTAACATGAGGTTTTCACCAGAAGACTTCTTATTGTATCTGGTTGGCCCTGAATGAAAATGTTGCCAATCTGACATCCAACATGGCCACCATGGTGGTCATCTTCATAATGTTCGTATCACTACTCCTTCATAAAGGACGGTCATATTGGCATGCGGTTTTCACCAAAAGACTTCCTAAGATAACAGTTTATTCCTAAATGGAAATGGTGCTGATCTTACATCCAGTAGGCCATCTAGGTGAACATCTTGTTATAACTACTCCTCCTGAATGGATGGTGATATCGACATGGAGTTCCTGGAAATTCTTTTTGGCTAGTAGAGTGTCAGCTCCTTCAAGTGACTATTGTGTCAGAATCTACAGAGTAAAAATAAGAGCACTCCTGGAGGAGATGCATTTTTCATTCATGAAGTTTTTCTTGCTACATGTATGTTCTGGTAAAACACAACAACAGCAAACAATGACAATAAAAACAAAAAATAAAAGAAAATTTGAAAATCCTAAAAATTCAAATGTAGTTTCAAATTGATGCAATCTCACTCCATCCCCACCCCATGCCTCCCATTGCTAACTAAAGCCAAAAATAGTAATATGGAAGACTTATCATCTGATCCAAAGATTTCCACCCAATCTACAATTCAGACATTAAAACTAAAATTTTGATTCTTTGGATCCTCCTTTTACTTTATTGAAAAATCAGGAAAACTCTATAGATGATCTCAGCATGGAGCTAACTTGACACTGGGTAATTGTACGTTTTTGTGGGATTTCTTTATAATCATGCATAGTTCTTTTACAAAGAGTTTACAAAGATGAAAAGTAATATGTGTTAAACATTTTGAGTTGATAATGAAAATGACTGTACATAAGATACACCAACAGTAGACTCCATCATCACTACCGTATTTTGGTGTGTATAACGCGCACCCCGATTTTCAACCCAAAATGAGTGAAAAAAACGTCGTTCTGCCATATAACGCGCATGTGATATAATACATTTTAAAATCGTGACTACCGGTATTTCGCTCCATTTTCATAGTGCAACAACAGTTGGTCATTTTGGATAGTGAATGAAAAAGTGGCAATATTGAAATTGTATCTTTCCGATTTTATGGTTGGCACTTAAAAGGTTCGTCTAGTTGATGGAGTTCGTCTATTTTCTTTTGTTTTACAATCAATATTGCTTGAAAGCGAATCTCTGTCGTGGATACTGAGATTCCCAGTTTTCTTCTATCCATGACCCATTCAGGGACTCCACTCTCTATGTCCGGATACTTTGCACTTGTCCGTCTCTCTGCCTGTTTTGTTCTCGGCATTTTCTTCAGTCTTTCTTTCATTCTTCTCCACTCCCTAACAGAAGACTCTCATACATTAAACTCCCTCCCAGCGGCTCTGTTACCATGTGCTTCTGCATAGGCAATGATTGTTAGATTTTCTTTCGCATTGTACGAATTTCTTCTACGACCCATGTTGATACTTTGACTATATTCATTCAGATTTAAGATCGAACACAATATGCTATGTAAAAGTGTAGGTCCAGTATTTATACTTATTTGGATTATCATGACACCTCTAAAATATATCCCCATGTTCAAGCTAGAATTTACCAAGACAATGCATTGTAATTATGTTTGGCCCATCAAAGCTTTAGCCGGGACTGATTAGCTGAGTCAATTAAACACTGCTCACTGTATTTTAACAAAGAAGTACCGTATCAAATACTGTTGTTTAAAATGAGAAATAAAACAAAGAAACAAGTTTATTTTCTGAAGAAAAGTAAAGACATTGCAAATTTACCAAGACAAAGCAATGTGACTATGTTTAGCACATCAAAACTTTAGTCAGTGCCGAGTACCTTGAAAAGACCACATGGAGTCAATGAAGCACTGATCACCGTTAAAAACACAGCGCTGAATCAATTAAATATTGCTCACCGAGACAAAGCATTGTAACTATGTGGAGCGCATCAAAACTTACCTGGCGCCGATTACCGTGAAAAGACCACACTGAGTCAATGAAGCATTGATCTCTGTATAGTCGCAAAGATATCTCAAATACTATGATTTAAGATGAGAAATAAAACTAAGAAACAAGTTTATTTTCCAAAGGAAATCAAAAATGTTTTCCGACTTCATACATTAACGCCGTGTCAGTGTTACCATAACAGGCTAACCGTAGTCACGCAAAAATTGAGAACATTAACGCTGCTTGAATTCTAAATATTATATTTCAATTCAGACACGAATAAATGAAGACAAAATTAATTAGATCCACAGTTATCGAATATTGAACATTTGAAAAATATTTTCCGACTTCATACATTAATTGATTACTTTGTTTCACAACGTGTCAGTGTTACCATAACAAAGAAACCGTAGTTGCAAAAAATATGTCACCTAAAGGTGCCTCTGATGAGAACATTAACACTGCTTGAATTCTACACATATTATATTTCAATTCAACCAAGAATAAATGAAGAACAAATGTATTAGATCAACAGTTATGGAATACTGAACATTTAGGGAACAGGTACGGTAATCCTCATAGTGGTATTTGTTCCGCTCCAATGCGGCACTTTGCACAGCTTTTGAACAAGTTACTAGTCATTATGTACATGTATTTCCGGTCGAGGCACAGAACAAAACGCTACACAGAAATGTGAAATGAAACCAGTTTATTAACATAAGCAATCAAAGAACAAGACTATCAAGGTTTGTAAGCATTATTTATTTCTTTAATAAGGCTAGTACCAGTAAACAATTTAGTTACAATGCAACGTGCAACGGATTTAATATTTCACAAGGAGTAAATGTGACACATGTAGGCGGCTATAGTGACTTCATCCACTCATCAGATTGACCTGGAAAAAATCTATTTTTTTTAGTTCTTGTATAAATCGCGCACCCCCAACTTAAGATAATAAAATTAGGTGAAAAAACTGCGTGTTATACACACCAAAATATGGTAACCAACTAAATGACGCTGTCAGTGTAAAGATTGAATCAGCATGAAGGGTTTTAGTTGCAAACCAGCAATGAAGGGTTTTAGTTGCAAACCAGCATGAAGGGTTTTAATTGCAAACCAGCATGAAGGGTTTTAGTTGCAAACCAGCATGAAGGGTTTTAGTTGCAAACCAGCAATAAAGGGTTTTAGTTGCAAACCAGCATGAAGGGTTTTAGTTGCAAACCAGCATGAAGGTTTTAGTTGCAAACCAGCAATGAAGGGTTTTAGTTGCAAACCAGCATGAAGGGTTTTAGTTGCAAACCAGCAATAAAGGGTTTTAGTTGCAAACCAGCATGAAGGGTTTTAGATGCAAACCAGCAATAAAGGGTTTTAATTGCAAACCAGCATGAAGGGTTTTAGTTGCAAACCAGCATGAAGGGTTTTAGTTGCAAACCAGCAATGAAGGGTTTTAGTTGCAAACCAGCATGAAGGGTTTTAGTTGCAAACCAGCATGAAGGGTTTTAGTTGCAAACCAGCAATGAGGGGTTTTAATTGCAAACCAGCATGAAGGGTTTTAGTTGCAAACCAGCAATGAAGGGTTTTAGTTGCAAACCAGCATGAAGGGTTTTAGTTGCAAACCAGCATGAAGGGTTTTAGTTGCAAACCAGCAATGAAGGGTTTTAATTGCAAACCAGCATGAAGGGTTTTAGTTGCAAGCCAGCATGAAGGGTTTTAGTTGCAAACCAGCAATGAAGGGTTTTAGTTGCAAGCCAGCATGAAGGGTTTTAGTTGCAAACCAGCAATAAAGGGTTTTAATTGCAAACCAGCATGAAGGGTTTTAGTTGCAAACCAGCAATGAAGGGTTTTAGTTGCAAACCAGCATGAAGGGTTTTAGTTGCAAACCAGCATGAAGGGTTTTAGTTGCAAACCAGCATGAAGGGTTTTAGTTGCAAACCAGCATGAAGGGTTTTAATTGCAAACCAGCAATAAAGGGTTTTAGTTGCAAACCAGCAATAAAGGGTTTTAGTTGCAAACCAGCAATAAAGGGTTTTAGTTGCAAACCAGCAATAAAGGGTTTTAGTTGCAAACCAGCATGAAGGGTTTTAGTTGCAAACCAGCAATAAAGGGTTTTAGTTGCAAACCAGCATAAAGGGTTTTAGTTGCAAACCAGCAATGAAGGGTTTTAGTTGCAAGCCAGCATGAAGGGTTTTAGTTGCAAACCAGCAATGAAGGGTTTTAGTTGCAAGCCAGCATGAAGGGTTTTAGTTGCAAGCCAGCATGAAGGGTTTTAGTTGCAAACCAGCAATGAAGGGTTTTAGTTGCAAGCCAGCATGAAGGGTTTTAGTTGCAAGCCAGCATGAAGGGTTTTAGTTGCAAACCAGCAATGAAGGGTTTTAGTTGCAAGCCAGCATGAAAGGTTTTAGATGCAAACCAGCATGAAGGGTTTTAGTTGCAAACCAGCAATGAAGGGTTTTAGTTGCAAGCCAGCATGAAAGGTTTTAGATGCAAACCAGCATGAAGGGTTTTAGTTGCAAACCAGCATGAAGGGTTTTAGTTGCAAACCAGCATGAAGGGTTTTAGTTGCAAACCAGCAATAAAGGGTTTTAGTTGCAAACCAACATGAAGGGTTTTAGTTGCAAACCAGCAATAAAGGGTTTTAGTTGCAAACCAACATGAAGGGTTTTAGTTGCAAACCAGCAATAAAGGGTTTTAATTGCAAACCAGCATGAAGGGTTTTAGATGCAAATCAGCATGAAGGGTTTTAGTCGCAAACCAGCAATGAAGGGTTTTAGATGCAAACCAGCATGAAGGGTTTTAGATGCAAATCAGCATGAAGGGTTTTAGATGCAAACCAGCAATGAAGGGTTTTAGTTGCAAGCCAGCATGAAGGGTTTTAGTTGCAAACCAGCATGAAGGGTTTTAGTTGCAAACCAGCAGTCAAGCTAAGTGAGATACAATAGATTAGGGCTTAGTAAGGAAGTAAATATCCCAGATTATCCTAATTGCATGACCAGAATCTGTAAGAAAGCTGTCATTTAAGGCATAGTGCTTGGAATAAGGTTCTTCTGGGTCACCATATATTTATTTACATAATAATATTGATAGGATAATGTAAAACATCACTGGAAATTGATACTGGTACATAGCATATCAGCGAGTTATAAAGCGACTCTGGTTTGAATGATAGCATATCAGGACTATGACGGAAAATGGCTTTGAGGAGAATATAAATTCTTATCAACAAAATTGTAGAAAATAGAATATTAGAATAGAATTAGAATGTTTCACCTTTATGTCAAAAATCAAAATTTTTGTCAACAAAGAGGTAAACCCTCTAAAGTTGGCAAATTCAAATTTGAAACCCCTTAAAATGCATCTATTACAAGCACCCCAAAATTGAAGGAGTGCAAAATGGTTGACTAAATTAGAATAATTACAGTAAGAAGTTTGATATCAAATTCTATGCTCACAAGGTTTTCAGAACCCAAAACCTGGATTTTGCACACATGTCCACCAACACAAGTTTTAGACATTTCTGCCTTATTATCATATATACTTGCGTATAATTCAGGTCCAAATGCAAACAACATAGACCCTGATCTGCCTTTGCATAATGATCAGGTCTATATTATTTGTTCTTCTGATTAGTCTTTACTAACTGCATGGACCCAGATCTGTTGGCGCATTATGCTATGGCAGATCTGGGTCTGTGCAGTTTGCAGTTGGTATTGGCTTATACACGAGTATATACAGTAGATCATGACTGTAGTTAAGAGGCAAGTCATGGAAAAGTGCTAAAAGTCTATGCAGACTGAATGACACATAAATTTTAATCAAAATGCATTTCTTGATAAGCTTCATGGAAATTGTTATGTTAACCAAATTAAATTCTGGTTATTCAGATAACCAGATCCCTCATTGTATTAAACTGGTAGCAACTTTTCCCCAAGTACATGTTATCCCCAACTGCCATCTAATATTGCATTATACACTGACAGATCAGTTCTGGATATCATAATTGTCTGACCAGCAATTCCCACTTGTCTATATGACTCTGTGGGTTCAGGGGTGGGAGTGAGACCTAAGTGGTATATAATAAATCACAAACTAAATCATTGTAGATAATTACTGTTTAAACATGTATGCAGTTTTTCTATGGAAAATTTCCTGTCCACCTGACCAAAGTTAGTTTGGTTTGCTTTGGTGCTTTATGTCACAGCAACACAATTAGGTTATTTAGTGCTGAGGCAATTGGAGTAAAGTGCCTTGCCCAAGGACACGCCACGGTAGCTGACCCAGGCTGGTCTGATGGTAGGATTTGAACCTGCACCCTTTCGGTCTCGAGTCTGGCATGCTAACCACTGAGCAACTGCGGCTCCCACCAAAGTTAATACACTACAAGCTGGCTAGATTATTTTCAGAGAACTGCGTCACCACTCCACTTAGTTTTTCCTACTTAAATTCATAAATTCCCTCTTTCTCCTTCTCTAAGTCTAATGTATACTATTACAAAATATATCATAAGACATTCCAACACTCATTTCTCTTACATACAAAATATGATTGGCTAATCAATACCATTTGACGAGCAGACCCAATAGACCAACCCAGTAAGTAAATTCTGACCCAGTATTTAGCAAAATAGTATTTCCCAAGATTGTCACTGGTTTCTGACTCCCAAAATCTTTATCTTTTCAACTGTCCATGATGTTTGATATGTTTTCCAATTACCTCCTCCACTTGCACTGTTGATGTTAAACATGATAATGGTAACTGTTTATACTGTTTATTCAATTCATCATGCCCTATCTAGCATTATACTGCATCTTTAACTTTTTCTCACCCTAAAATCCCTTTGGTCATATGTGCTTCTCCTTCATTTAAGTTTGCTCTGCAAACTTCATATCAATTAAGCTACAGTATAGACATAAATGTATAACCTACATTAGTATTATGTGTATTGGAAATTCTTAAAATATAGATGAAATATATATATATATAGAGAGCAACCAATTAAACTTTACTCATTTTGTTACTCCATTATATGAACTTCAGTATTTGTAAAACAAAATATATACTAAGTTTCTAAATAACATAAAATAATGAAAATATGAAGGTGGACAGGAAAACCCATTTTACATTGGCACAGCAATAATATACTCATTAATTGTGTCCATCATCGCTAATTGTGTCCATCATTACTTTTGTCCATCATACTCTACATCTTTAACTCTTTTCTAACCATACAATCCCTGTGGTCATAAATGACTGAGCCCGAGTTTGGAGTTGAGTTTCAAAGGTAAGGTCATCTGTGATTGGTTAAAACAGAATCTTAGACTCAAGCTCAAAGATTTGTGATCTCTGGACCAGGGTCTGCACTGTCCATTCAAATTATGATTTCAGACAAACAGCATAGATCTTGATCTGTCATCTCATCGTGCAACTGACAAATCCAAGTCTCTGCTGTAAGTTACCGTATATGCTTGTGTATAGCCCAGGTCCAGATGCAAACAACATAGACCCTGATCTGCCATCGCACAATACGCCGGCAGATCAGGGTATGTGTTTGTTCGACTGATTAGTCCTTACAGACTGCATAGTGCGCCGGCAGATCTGGGTCTGTGCAGTTTGCTGTTGGTATCAGCTTATACGTGAGTATATACGGTACGTGACACAGGTAAAGACACAAGTCTAGTTGTCTTGTTAACATATGATAATAAAATATTATAACATAGTATAACATTGAAACATAAGATAACATATAACATAACATGTTGTAATATATCAAAATATTATATCATATCATAACATATTATAACATATAATAGCATATCATAACAACTCATCTTCCATCTATACCTGTGTATAAGGCCCACCCATCTACGAACAGCAGACTCGTGACCTATCTACAACACTCCCTCACATTAAGGCCTTTCATTATAACATGTTTTCTGTTATAAGGCAGGTATAGACATGGATTCCATTTAATTAAGTGGTATAACATTATATGTGTAATATACTTCGTTATACTACAGTCTCACTATAAGGCAGTGCTATATTCCCACTTGGATGAATGCTATATTCCTGTTATCAAAGTTAGGTGGTATTATAACATTGCCCTATAGTGAGACCCCTGCGGATAGGGTTATAATGAGGGAGCAATGTGTCAAATAGAAAATGTTTTGGAATTCTTTAATGAAATTTGGTAATATAGAAAGTTATGATTTTTTGTATTTTATTGTGGTATAATTTTTTTTCATTCTTACAACCATTTTGAAATTTTACACATTAATTTTACACATATTAGTTTTATTAATTTTACACATTAATTTTACACATATTAGTTTTATTAATTTTACAAATATTAATTTTACAAATATTGATTTACACATGTAGCTGGTCTCCTGCTTACTTTTTGACTTTATTCTAGCATTTCATTTTACACTACAAATTTCAACACAGAATTGTGCTCCATTAATGTCCACATGCCATAAAACACCAATTAATTATTATCATGATAACAGATATAATGAATCATTCTTTAAATATTGCTCCAAAAGAATTATAACTAGCTTTATTCCTTGAACATAAATATCAGACTCTGAATGTAGAAAGATAATGAGTCTAGAAAATGAAGAGTGTTCAATCAAAAAGTTGAATTTATGACAACATTTTTTAGGTTAGATCTTACTACCGGGAACATTGCAGCAAATTATCAATGAAAATGAAGAAAGATGGAAATTATCTGGATTTAATTAAATGACAACCCTACATTTGTTATAACAAAGAGTACAAACTCATATGCACACCACTAGGATAGTCACATGTACTGTTGTTTCTGATTCAGCACAGCAGCAGCTGCCTTAAAGAAAAAATTATATGTGAAATTGACAACTGCATTTGAGTATTGCAGGTTTCATTCTGAGCAATGCTTGTGACCAATCACAACAAAGGATACATGTATGTGCCTATTAGTTAGCCTGCCAAGGGCTAAACAAAAGTTCACATTTTATATATCAGTACAGTGAAACCCTGCTATAACGCGATATTTGGGGTCCATAAAATTCGATCACGGAAAAAGCGGGGTCATGTTATTGCGGGGTTTTACTATATTTTACCATATTCAGAGAACAACGTATACACGTCTAATGTATAGCATGAATAGGCTATCAACACCGTTTACTATCTGATATCGATCCATCTTTGTTTTCCCACATGACAACCCTTTGATTGAGCCACGAGTTTAATACTTGTTCAGTGCCAAGTAACAGAGAGTGGTTATTTGAACTCCCTGTGATCTTGCCGCCCAAGCTCAGTCTCTACATAAGCACCCACATATAACAATCTTTGATCTTGCTGCCCAAGCTCTGTCTCTACATAAGCACCCACATATGACAATCTTTGATCAACCACCGCCTTGTCTGGTGCTTGGTTGTCTGTGCAGTTAAAGAAGAAACATAAGTCAGCTATTGTTTGCGCAGTGATTGTATACAGGATGAATTGAAGTCCAGCGCACGTGTTGGCGGCTTACGTTTTTTGATGTTTATTAAATCATGAGAATCTTTTATCAACTACCACATTGTCTGATGCTCGGTTGTGTATGCAGTTAAAGAAGAAAAACATGTCGGCTATTGTTTGAGCAATGATTGTATACAGAATGAATTGAAGACAAACACAAAGAAGACTTACTGGTTTTACTCGTGGATCAGTAATAAGTAACATTTCCGATAATGTTTATTTTGGCATAACACTTCAAGAAATTGGTGAAATTGTTTAATTTCAGAAGCCACGCCACGATCGAATTCATACGTGATCTCTTCCCCAAAATAATAATAAACTTTTTATACACTATTTCTCGTACTTAAAATTTTTTTTTTCTTTTCTGTGTACGAGAAAATTACATGTACATGTATATAAATTTTCAGGAACCACGTCACAAATGTATTATACTTGAATTCATACGTGATCTCTTCCCCAAAATGATACTGTAATATACTGTATAATGATACGGTAATATACACATTTTATACACTATTTCTCATACTTTGAAAAAAAAAAATTCATGTGTGGGCCACGATCGCGTTATATCCGAATTCGCGTTATATTGGGACGCATTATAGCGGGGTTTCACTGTAATACTGTATCTATTGCTATTGCTCAGCTTACTCTTTCCGGGATGGGAGTTACCTTGACCATATGATGAGAATTCATCCTCTCATAGGATAAATTCCAGAAGATCTGAAGCCAAACTTGCATCACTGGTCCATGCACAGTACTTATCTTTTTCCAGTGGTCCATGTTGTTCAGTTGTACAAATTAGGCTCTACAGAAAATTGCTTTTGCTTCATGTCATTCTTCATGAATATGGCATTTTAATACATTTATCGTGTTCATTGAGTGTTTTACCCTCAGATCAAGTGCTTATTCCTTAGCAGAATTAACTTTTTTTTGCGAGTTTTTGACATTTTAGGCTATGGCTTTCCATGACCTTGCCTTTTATGTTACCGCCCGACCAATCAAATTATTTATATCGTTTTTTTGGGTAGGTATTTAATTTCCCTATCCATGCTGGATTGGTTTGTGGCCTTCTTTCATTATTTTTATTTAGTGCAAATCATCGGAATTGATAATACAATGCATTATGCTTTATGCTGATTTTTAATATATTCATTGGTGTGTCCACTGGTAGCACACACCTTTCAGTTCTTATAGTCACTAATAATACACACCTTTCAGTTCTTATAGTCACTAAGGATATTATTCCTTTTTATTCAGAGCATTAGTATTACCATATTACTTTGCTGACTTTTTGCTATTCTTCATCTCCAGTACTCAGAATTATGAATTTTTTTATATCATTGGGATTAAAGCATCAAGTATTGTTGTTTTCTTTCTTTTTACTAAGAGACAACTGGGCAGGTAAAGAAAGTATTGCTGTTTTAATTTGCATTGATGTCTAGTTCCATCCAAATCTTCACGTATTTAAATCTTTTATACAAGATTATTGTTCTTATTTTCAGAGTTTTTCTTTACAGCAATGTCTAAGCAAAGTGTGGGGTGGTGTGGGCATAGGAAATCCTCCTAGGACACCCACCCCACCTGCCTGGCATGCATCAATTGTAGGAGGACAGACAGTTGTCCTTACTATTGTCTCTGGTCAGAAGAGGTCTGGGACCTCGCTGAAATCAGATGAAAATATAAGGGGAGAAGGAAGGGACCTTCCTCTACTTCATCAGAATTTTCAGGTTTTTCTCTTTCTGAGTCCCTCAGAAAGGTAGTCCTAGGTTCCAGGAGAATATGAAATCAGCCTCTTTGGAGAAAATAAGTCCCATGGATCTCAGTCAGAGTCTGCTAGGGTTAGATCCAGGACCCCTCCTATGAGTGGGGTGAAGCACTCTCTCAGAACCCACAGCCTGTTAATGGTGACAAGTTCAAGCCATCCGCTTAGGGATGAGTTACAATCTAAATCTGTTAGAACTGAGAAAGGGTCTTCCTTTGGATCAGAGTCACCTGAGGTCATTGACTTGACACCGGTCATTGGCTGGTGACTGGTCACTGGGTGCTGATCACCAGGTGCCAGTCACTGGTCATTGGAGCCCCCTTGATACGGTGATAGGAATTGAGTCAGAATCCCCCCCCCACTAGTCTATCATTGGATCCTGCTAGGGACTGGGAGTCAGCGTTCAGATGCCAGACTAGGGAAGGGGCTTAGAGTGGCATCCCCCCTTTCCTATAATCCCATTCAATCCCTATGGGATGTGGGGTCATCCACTGCAGGATATGATTGGTCATTCCCCTTTATGCAGCCATGGACTTCAGGGCCTTGGCCGCACAGTAGAGAGTTTGATGTTGCAGTCCACAGGCTGTCATCGCCCTCTCACAAAGTGGAGTCTGTAAGATGGAAAGGGGCAGGCCCTCTTCTCCTAAATGCCCCAGGAAGGTCGAGAGTCACTCTCACCCACCTACTGAGTCTGCCACCAGTGACAGTCCTGTCATTCTGCATGATGAGTTATGGGATGAAGTCCCCCTTACCCCCAGGTCATCCCTGCAGCAGAGAGATACTGGGTCACATTGTCCTGCCTCCTTAGAGCGATAGGAGGACAAAGACATACTGTCAGTCCTCATGGATTCTCGAGAGTTTGATGTAGAACAGGCAGAGGTGGCATCTCGTCCCATCTGGTACCCTGCTTCTTCCCGACTGTCAAACCAGGCGTTGGAGAAGAACGAGATCTGGTCATTTGATAAGGCAGTCAATGAAGTTTACTGTCTTCTGCCCAGGGATTTGTGTCCCAAGCCCAAAGACCTGGAGGACACTCAGATTCTCCCCAGACTGTCCATGGCTTTCTCCTGCACAGATCTCCTGTTGCTCCCACACTATGCCATGGTCAGAGAGCTTTCTCAAAGATTTAAGAAGGGCCAGGAGTTTGCTAGGCAGCATAAGAGGTGGTCAGTTCCTTCTTTACATTGAGACCTCTGGTATCTGCAGCTAACTATATGGTTCACACTCCTGCCTGGCTTCTTAAACCTCACACCTTGGATGCTGGAATGTCACAAGTGGGCATTTCTTTGGTGACCTGGGCTGGCCTTCATGTCAAGACACTGAAGGCCTTAGGTCACTGGTTACCACAGCTTCGTATGCTGAACATTTCTTGGTAGCCTCCTTCAGCTCTGTCTCCAGTTGCAATTCAGTGCTTGCTGGAGGCAGTGGCCGAAATATCTAGGCATGCGTTTTCCATGTCCATGGATTTATCAGTGGAGTTTCTCCACCTCTGCAGGGATGTTGCTTTTGGACACTTCCCGGGTCTTAATGGAGGGTTGTTCCTCTGGGGGCAGAGATCCTCTTTAGAGGACTCATTCCCTCTGTGGCATCCGAAGATCTGAGGAATCAGCAACACTGGTCCCTCGCATCTGTTCCTGGCACATTGAAACTGTCCAAGAAGCAGGTCATCCTGACTGCCCCCAGGGTCCATCAGTGAAGTTTTTCAAAGTCATGCAGTCCAAGTCCAAGAAGCAGCCCCAATTCAGATCTCATCCTTGGCAGTCAGGTGCCATAAGGGGGCACCTGAAGGGTCTAGGGAGGAAGTTTGCAGGTCCTTGCTCCTTTCCTAAAGGGGGGGGGGGAGGGGGCAGCTCTAGTGACTTGCTCTCTATCCTATGATGTATTCCTCTTCCTTCCATTCCTGTAGGTGCCAGACTAACCCTTGTTTCAGATGTTTGGTCACACATACTGGGTAGTGGGTGTGTCCTCTCTGTCATAAATGGAGGATACCAGCTTCAGTTCTGGGAACTTCCTCCTGTCATAAGGACCTCCTTCTGGTTCCACCTGTTGATTCTGGGCGATTACAGGAAGAGGTGCACTCCCTTCTGCAGTCTCTGGCCTTCTACTCCCAGATCTTCCTGGTACCCTAAAATGGTGGAAAGTTTTGACTAATTATCAACCTTTCCACCTTAGATAAACTTTTGCAGTAGAAACCCTTCAAGATGTGTACTTGCACATCCCTAGTTTTCTTCCTCACAGGAAGTACCTCTGGTTCTGTTTTGAACAGGGAGGTTTTCCAATTTTGTTCTCTGCCATTTGGCCTAGTCTTCACACTCGGAGCTTTTACCAGTCATGGGAGTAGTTGCGCTCTACTTCAGGTCACTGGGAATCCCTGCCTCCAATATTTCGACAACTGGTTGGTACCATGGCCGGTTAGAGTCCCTCAGACAAGATCTGTCTCGCTCTTGGTCCATAGTGATTGGGCTGGAGCTTTTACCCAACCTAGAGAAATTGGACCTGATTCCATCTAAAGATTTTATATACATGGGGATGAATTTTCTCACAAACAGAGGATTAGTCTGTGTCCCTTGGGACAGAGTAGACAGAATCCTGGCCCTGTTGGAGACACTGAGAGCCAAGATCATGTTGTTGGCTCGTCTGTATCTATCTCTTCTCTGAACCTTGATCTCCATGGCAGACCTAGTTCCTCTAAGGAAGATTGCACTTGTGTCCTCTCCAGTTTCTCCTTCTTGCAAACTGGAAACCGCACATGGATCCGCTGACAGCTCAGATTTCTCTAGGATCAGACTTCTACCATCATCTGAATTGGTGGTTAAATTGGGACTGCTTTCTGGCGGGTTCCCCATGCATGCCCCTGAACCCCACTCCTATCTGTTAACAGACGCATCAGATTCAGGGTGGGGTGCTCATTTGGAGCCAGAAGGGCTAGTTCTTCTGGGTTTATGGTCCCGGGAAGAATCTACCATCCACATAAACAATTTGGAAATGAGGGCGGTGTTCCTAGCACTACAGGGGTGCGTCAACAAAATTCAAAGTTGTCTCCTCTGACAACACCTCAGTGGTAACCTACCTCTTGCGATGAGGAGGCACACATGCAAATTCTCTCTGTGTGGAGGTTTGGAACCTCCTTCGCTGGGCAGCCTTGGAAGGGATTACCTCATGGGTTCATCATATTCGGGGCAAGAAGAACATTTTGGTGGACAGTATGCCAAGGAGAGGCATAATCCTCACAGAATGGTCTCTGCATCAATCCGTAGTAGATTCCTTGTTCAGACTAGGGGGATGGTCATATTGACATGGAGTTTTCACCAAAAGACTTCTAATAATGTCTGCTTGGTCCTAAATGAAAACGGTGTCAATCTAACATTCAGTATGTCCACAACAGCAGCTAATTTGAAAATCTTGCTGTCACTGAAGAATATCAGAAATGGTTTCCGTTTAAAGGAAGAAATTATCTTATCTTGAATTACTGGAAATTCTTTTCGCACAATAGACCATCAGTCCCTTCAAGGGACTCTTGTTATTCACTTGGTATGTTCATTCAAGGCACATGTGAAAATATGAGCTCATTTTCCTTTAATTGAGATGCCAGCAAGTGAGTAAAATTATCCCATAGGGTCAGTTAGAGTTGATTAAAAACGATGCGTGCCCAGTGGGCAATATTTAAAGCATTTCCCAGTATTTTACTGATAATTGTCAAAATTATAGAATTTGGGGATTTATGTTCCCAATATATTTCCAGGTTGCAATGAAAATGCTTTCATTTGATTAGCGAATGGAACTGTACTATATTTGCTGAGTTTTTAAGCTTTGAAGGCAGCTTTTCTAGTGAAATGAGAAAGAAGTAATGAAAATACTGTGGTGCAGACAATTTATGCAACTCACAGAAAATATTGACTACTGCGTTGTAAGTATCAATGTATGCTTTATCATTGTGAGGAATATAATTGTTTGAATGGAATAACAGTGGGTGAGTATTTAAAGGAATCTTTGAGCTGTTGCTGTCACCTTTGATTCTGTGGTGGCACTAAAGAGTTTTCAGTTTTGGCTGAGGTCTAGTTTGGACTGTCTCACTATTGCCACTTGCTATTAAAAAGAAACAACAGCTCCATAACCATCATCATGTATGTATTTTCAAACTTGTCAGAGAATGGAAAAACCAAATCAGTAAAAAGATTAGCAGGGAAAAACTCCCTAGTATGATTATCCCCTTTCGAATTCCCCCGACCCACAATGCATGAAAATTTCCATTACTCACTATTTTCAAGTCATACCACTTCCCCCTCCCCACAATGCATGCAAATTTCCATAACTCACTATTTTCAAGTCATGCCAATTCCCCCTCCCCACAATGCATGAAAATTTCCATAACTCACTATTTTCAAGTCATGCCAATTCCCCCTCCCCACAATGCATGAAAATTTCCATAACTCACTATTTTCAAGTCATACCAATTCCCCCTCCCCACAACACATGAAAATTTCCATAACTCACTATTTTCAAGTCATGCCAATTCCCCCTCCCCACAATGCATGAAAATTTCCATAACTCACTATTTTCAAGTCATATCAATTCCCCCTCCCCACAACGCATGAAAATGTCCATAACTCACTATTTTCAAGTCATACCAATTCCCCCTCCCCACAATGCATGCGAATTTCCATAACTCACTATTTTCAAGTCCTCAAAGAAACTATATATATTGAACAAAGTTGGAGATACATTGGTGACAAATGCATCCCAATTATTACTCTAATAAAGAAATAATGAGTGTTTCATCAACGGTCTGATTTCCGACAAAATTACTCACTGATAATTTCCAAACTCAAGTAAAAACAGAGCTAAGAGAAAATGGGCAGATTCTCATGTATATGTATATTCGAAACTTGTCATCATGTAGTAGTGTGGAATTAAAACATCTCAACTTGTCATCATGTAGTAGTGTGGTATTGAAACATCTCAACTTGTCATCATGAAGTCAAAAGTGTGCAATTTAAACATCTCAACTTGTCATCATGTAGTTAAAAGTGTGCAATTGAAACATCTCAACTTGTTATCATGTAGTTAAAAGTGTGAAATTTAAACATCTCAACTTGTCATCATGTAGTTAAAAGTGTGAAATTTAAACATCTCAACTTGTCATCATGTAGTAGTGTGGGGTTGAAACATCTCAACATGTCATCATGTAGTAGTAGTGTGGAATTAAAACATCTCAAGTTGTCATCATGTAGTAGTAGTGTGGAATTAAAACATCTCAAGTTGTCATCATGTAGTAGTAGTGTGGAATTAAAACATCTCAACTTGTCATCATGTAGTAGTAGTAGTGTGGAATTAAAACATCTCAACTTGTCATCATGTAGTAGTAGTGTGGAATTAAAACATCTCAAGTTCTCATCATGTAGTAGTAGTGTGGAATTAAAACATCTCAACTTGTCATCATGTAGTAGTAGTGTGGAATTAAAACATCTCAACTTGTCATCATGTAGTAGTAGTGTGGAATTAAAACATCTCAAGTTGTCATCATGTAGTAGTAGTGTGGAATTAAAACATCTCAGCTTGTCATCATGTAGTAGTAGTGTGGAATTAAAACATCTCAACATGTCATCATGTAGTAGTAGTGTGGAATTAAAACATCTCAACTTGTCATCATATAGTAGTGTATGGTTGAAACATCTCAACATGTCATCATGTAGTAGTAGTGTGGAATTGAAATATCTCAACTTTTCATCATGTAATTGTGTGGAATTAAAGCATCTCAACTTGTCATCATATAGTAGTGTGGGATTGAAACATCTCAACATGTCATCATGTAGTAGTGTGGGATTGAAACATTTCTGCTGCATCACTGGTATAAGATGATATGACAATCTTGAGCATGTTCACTGACTCTTATTACATTTTGTCTTAACATGGTAGGGTAGTAAGTTTATAGATGCACACATACACACAGTGAAACAACTGGATGTCAGTTTTCCAACCTTGTACCATTATGGTGATCATATAGACCATTGCATCCAGGCCACAGGATTTCACAGTTTATACATTTCTTAACTTCCTCCCAAACAAATATACATAAAGGGCAAGGGAAATCACACAGAAATAGCAATACTCCTGCACATTTCAGTTATGTCAGCACATTTCCATAAAAAAATGAAAGTAGAATAATTATCAAATTCAGATATGATAATTAAATTCTGTGAAAAGTGAAAGTAATACAGTACTGTAGCAGCTTTGCGCATGCATGCTATAGCTTTTGCACAGAGGGGTTCTACAATGGCAGTTTCAGCACAGTTCATTGAGAAGCTATGATCCATATCATATCAGTGTGTATTTATGAATAAGCATTGAGGCAGATTACTGACTTCTTGACTTTGGCACAGATAATGTCAAAAATTAAAAATACTTTTTGATGCAGAAACAATATTAATTAGTAAGTTTGTATTTAGAAACAATATTAATTAGTAAGTTTGTATTTAGAAACAATATTAATTAGTAAGGTTGTATTTAGAAACAATATCAATTAGTAAATTTGTAATTAGGTCTGTATAGGCCTGAGTTTCCTCGGACCTTACCCACCCTGTATAAAATATTTGGACACACAGCAACATACCGTATATCCTCGCATATAAGCCAATACTAACTGCAAACTGCATAGACCCAGATCTGCCATCACATAATGCACCAGCAGATCTCGGTCTATGCAATTTATAAGGACTAATCAGTAGAACAAATAACAAAGACCCTGATCTGCCGGCGCATTATGCGATGGCAGATCAGGGTCTATGTTGTTTGCATTTGGACGTGGATTATACGTGAGTATATATGGTAACTGTCCAAATATCCAAACAGGGTGGGAAAGGTCAGAGGAAACTTGGTCCAAGTCATCAATATATCATCCTGGAGTGTTTACTGACCTTCCAAAATTTTGAAGGGAGAGAGGTAGCTCCACAAAGTTTTGAAGGGGGAGAGGGAGCTCCACAAAGTTTTGAAGAGGGTGGGGGGAGCTCCTGGATGCAACACTATGGATAGTTAACCCATATTAGCATGTATCCAGATTTTCATTGTAAGGTAATTATGGCATGAAATTCAATGAAATATCTGGTTATTGACAACAAGTACCATATTTCATGTAATTTTTTGTGCCCTTCATATGCAGTTGATCCACACAAATCATAATTTGTTTGGTCCTCAAAAAATTCATACAAAAGAAGTTTGTTTCACTATTGAAAAATTATATAATTTTTGTGTGCAAATGAAGTCTAAAATCAGAAGATCAGTGTATTTGAGAATTTAGTATATAGGTGAACCTAGTACAAAAATGGCAGAAATAAATATGATGCTTACTCAAATTGTGTTCTATGCTTCATTTATATATTGCCTGATTTTTTTCAAGCATATTTGTTCGAAGAATTTTTCAGGAAGACCATTGTGTAAGAAAAGATACTAGGTATTTTTAAAAAAATGTACATGAAACTGAAATTGCTACAGAAACTTTGTGTTGACATATTTACAGTGATGTATGTATTCCATTTAGCAGATCCTAATGCAAATCATAATGAAATAGTCATCATTATCATAAGCAGGTCATGTATTTATTTTTCTCACAACAGTGCAATGATTCTGAACACATGAGATTGGCATTATAGAAGTCAAAGCCCCTTTGTAAGTGAAAACAATCAGGATGTAATGAATTAGCCTGTATGTTTTTTGTTGTTGTGTGAATTCATCATGCCAACAGATTCATGACAACACTTCACATATGCAATCTCAAGATTCTCACTTGAAATACCATACATGTAGCTGTCCTGTAGAGAGCCCCATTGTATCCCCCACTTTTTTCCCCAGAGCTAATGCTTCATGTAATTATACCACTGTTAATTGGCCAATGTAATTATATTAATTTAGGTTTTTTGGACATATGCAGCTCAGTACCGTATGTACTCGGGTATAAGTTGATACTAAAAGTAAACTGTATAGACCCAGATCTGCCATTGCATAATGCACCTGCAGATCTGGGTCTATGCAGTTTGTAAGGACTAATCAGTAGAAAAAACAACATAGATCCTGATCTGCCAGCGCATTATGTGATGGAATATCAGGGTCTGTGTTGTTTGCATTTGGACACAGGTTATACACGAGTATATACGGTATATATTTTTAATATTTCTTTGTTTCATTTTAATGTGTCTGTGTTAATGTATAGAATACTGTGTTAATGTATAGAATACTGTGTATACCAGTGTGTTAATGTATAGAATACTGTGTATACCAGTGTGTTAATGTATAAAATACTGTGTATACCAGTGTGTTAATGTATAGAATACTGTGTATACCAGTGTCTTAATGTATAGAATACTGTGTATACCAGTGTGTTAATGTATAGAATACTGTGTATACCAGTGTGTTAATGTATAGAATACTGTGTATACCAGTGTGTTAATGTATAGAATACTGTGTATACCAGTGTGTTAATGTATAGAATACTGTGTATACCAGTGTGTTAATGTATAGAATACTGTGTATACCAGTGTGTTAATGTATAGAATACTGTGTATACCAGTGTGTTAATGTATAGAATACTGTGTATACCAGTGTGTTATGTATAGAATACTGTGTATACCAATGCTTCTCTTCTAATTGAATACAATGTAACTGCAGCTTGGCATGAGCAGAGATGAGAGACCCAATGCTGCCTAACTACAGGATGTGTATTGGGTATATACACTTATTGATAAAGAGAATTGGTCATCCTTCATTGATCGGAATATATATGACATTTCACTACTTGAAATGGAGTACATATGGATATAAATAATGTGAATATTTAAATCTGAAATGTATATCTTTAAAATTGAAGAGTATGGTAATTATTTTATTAAATATTATTATTTATTATTTATTAAATATTATTATTTTAGTAAATAATTCCCGTTACCATTTTTTTTTTTACTGTTTTCTCTTTGACAAGGGCTTTAGCTAAATATCAGCATTATACAGTAAGGGATATTAGAAAAATGACATGGAAAAGGGCTTAAATGTATCTCTCTTTCTTATACAAAAGTAGATGAACTAGATTCACTCGTTTGGATTTAAGACCTGTTGGGTCATTGGGGTATAATTTATTTGGATCACAATTGTAAGAATAAAGGTGTAATGATGGGATACCTGTATAGCTATCCATTTTGAACTTACCTAATGCAATATGCAAATTATATATAAGCAAATTTAAACAACATTTTGTACAGGTACATGATGCTTTTGGTGCAATCATGTCAGATGCAAGTGAATTTAACATTGACAGTCATGGATATATTTTGGAGTTCTTCTCAATGTCAGTTCTTTTGTTTTGATACATGATCACTTCCCAAAAATGATAATTAATTTTTTGCAAGTTATTTTTCATACTTTGAAGGGAAAAAATATTTTTTCATGTACGAAAATTTATGTGAAATATGCTACATAAGTATTTCTAGCTGGAATGAAAGGGGTGTACCACGCCTGATCAATTTCAGTGACACTTTCATTGGGAAGCCGATACAAAAGACATACATAAGTTGTAAAAGTGCTAGCTATCTTTGTCTAGACCAAAAAGATGCAGCTAAGATTATCAATCCCTCTTCTTCACTATCCCTAATAGCATCCTTTGCGACAGGTCTGGAGCCAGTTCATATCATTTGAAGAAAGCATGATAGAGGTGCAAGATTTATGGCAAATAAGTTTATTTCAGATGGGAAATGCCAAAGCCACAAGACTTAGAAACTGGTTCAGGTTTTATAGAGATTTTATAAAGTGGCTTTAAGCCTGTGTGATGTCAGTCGCCAATCTTTAAACCACCAAGAGGCACTATAGAGATGATCCTGTATGCTCAAGATATGTTAGAAGTGACCTTGAAAGGATTTTAATGCCCCATCATATATGACATGTTAGAAATGACCTTGAAAGGATTTTATTGCCCCATGACATATGATATGTTAGAAATGACCTTGAAAGGATTTTATTGCCCCATCACAATAGTGGTAGTGACATAGTGTATTCATATGTCTATGTCACACCTTGGGTAAGTTTTGCATATACCATAATTAACCTAAATAACTGCTCCCCAAAATTTTCAAGAAACCATAATTTCAAAGTTTGTAATAATTTTAAATGGTACAACATAATGCAACCTAGTTTATGTGCCAAGAAAATGCCGATACATTAGCACACAATCGTGACAGTATAAAGATATTAATTTTCTTGACAATATATGCCGATACATTAGCACACAATCGTGACAGTATAAAGATATTAATTTTCTTGACAATATATGCCGATACATTAGCACACAATCGTGACAGTATAAAGATATTAATTTTCTTGACAATATATGCCGATACATTAGCACACAATCGTGACAGTATAAAGATATTAATTTTCTTGACAATATATGCCGATACATTAGTACACAATCGTGACAGTATAAAGATATTAATTTTCTTGACAATATATGCCGATACATTAGCACACAATCGGGACAGTATAAAGATATGAATTTTCTTGACAATATATGCCGATACATTAGCACACAATCGGGACAGTATAAAGATATTCATTTTCTTGACAATATATGCCGATACATTAGCACACAATCGTGACAGTATAAAGATATAAATTTTCTGAACAGAATATGCCGGTGTATTAGTACACAATCGTGACAGTATAAAGATATTCATTTTCTGGACAGTATATGCTGATACATTAGCACACAATCGTGACAGTATAAAGAAATTAATTTTCTGGACAGTATATGCTGATACATTAGCACACAATCCTGACAGTATAAAGATATTCATTTTCTGGACAGTATATGCTGATACATTGGCACACAATCATGACAGTATAAAGATATAAATTTTCTGGACAGAATATGCCGGTGTATTAGTACACAATCGTGACAGTATAAAGATATTAATTTTCTGGACAGTATATGCTGATACATTAGCACACAATCGTGACAGTATAAAGAAATTAATTTTCTGGACAGTATATGCCGATACATTAGCACACAATCGTGACAGTATAAAGATATTAATTTTCTGGACAGTATATGCAGGAAAATTGATCATTTTCATTAGTACATGATTTATCCTGGCAGAGAAAAGAGTAATTATTTTTTTTGTCCACATATTTAGGTCAATGGATATCTGAACACATTTCTAGTAGATGTAGTCTTATTTGTCAGGATACAGGCTTGATATTTTATCTCTTTTCTCTTCATTTGAAAGTTAACATGCTATAAAATGGCCAAGAAAGAAAAAATACTATACTCTTCTAATATCAGGAAATTGCAAACATCTGTTAGGACCAAATTCAACCAGATGCCTTAGAATGATGTGATTCAACATTTTTTTGTTCTCGTCTGGTAAAAAATGGCAGTGGATGAACATTTTGTTAGCTGCCCTGATCATTTTGTCACTGGAAATGGCTTGGTATGGTACACCCTCTTCATTACAGTTTAAAAGAAGATTTATACTTGTTGCCAAAATATATATATACACATTTTATTCCAAGCATCTTGAGTCATCTCCAAAGCAAAATTTGATACAGGCTAACAGTGAAATACAGTCAGTATGAGTGCCAGTGTGGATTAAGCTTGTGCTGAATGACTCCGAGTGGTATGGAACTGACTATAGTAAAAGTCATACGGGTTATGTATGCGTTCAGCACCAACTATTTCAATAATGGGTATTGTTATTTTAGAATTTGATTACACATACCTTTAAAAGGCAATTATTCACTTTATTTGGATTCTCATACATCCTTATTCCTTTGTAAAGTCATTATTTACACGCCCCAAGAAACACATATGGCAAAACTCAGTGTTAAAGTACATGGACGTTTTTGGATGAGGTCAACCTATAGGTGTGATCCAGTACAAACTAGATTGAATGACGTGTGCTGTGATGTCACAATGAAAGCTATGCATGTTGAAAACAAAAATTCGTACTACCCTATATTGTGACTATTAGACCCAACGTGCTCTTATCTTGACCCAGTTTAGTACCTGGCCACCTTTGTAAAAGTCCATAGCGATCAATAATTTTCGTCTGGAAGTTTCTTGATGACAGTTATGGTGCAGAGCATTCAATAAACAAGATTGAATAGACTTTGGTTAAACTATATTAGTATTAAATTTAAGAACAACAATTGATATTTCATTTAAGATGAGTAAATATGCCTACATGACCACATTGACATAAACTTTACAAAATGTTCTAGTTAGGGTCCTACTCAATAAAGTCAGTGGAGCCCAATAACAAGAATTACCATCCATCCATCTGTCAGTGCATCAGTCTGTCCATGAACAAGTTTGGTTTCTGCAAGATAATTTGCTGGATTTTAACCATATTTGGAGTGTATCATTATATTCATGAGATTTTGAAAGAGTTTGATTTCCAGTCTTCTGTGTCATCATTTACAGGAGTTATGGCCCTTGATTTCCCATCCTCCTAACTGTCTTTTCTGCGGCTTAGCTTTACTGAATTTCAACCAGTTTTCATAGGCAGCACTAAATTGTTTAGACCTTGACTGAGTTTTATCTCCAGCATTGTACAGCATCACTTACAGGAGTTATTTTCTCTTATTACCCATCCTCTTGACTTGACCGCAAATAACGTTACCAAGGTTTGTTGGATTTCAATCAAATTTAACATATGCCTTTATATTGATGAGGCTGTGAATGATTTTTATTATAGCATTCCAAGACATCATTGACAGTGGTCTTATAAACTTGAATGTATTAGTAAATAAGATGTGGTTATATTTGGTAACTAAAATCATTGAGTTTGTATTGCAATATTGCAACCTGGATAAATATTAGGAATGCATACTCCTTAAATTTATAATTCCCAATTATTCTGAGCACTATTTTTTTCATAGATATCACTTTTGGCCCACTCACAGCTGCCAATAAGCATTATTAAATGATATCTAAAAATTATAAAGTCTCCCTATGTCAGTTTGATTCGTGTTTTGGCAATTGGATCTACAGATAATGCTCAGAGGCTTGGAATAATGGATTTGTATGATCTAACTTTGCAGTAGTTTGTCATTTTATCCTCAAATTTTATCCTTAATATAAAAAATTGAGTGTGGCATCTGCCCTTGTCAATAATGGTACCAAATGAAGATTTAATCAAGCATGAATGCCAGCTTAGTTATCGAGAATATGTTTCTAGCTCATGGCTAGCTGATTGTATATTAAAATAAGACCATAGTTGCTGTCAATGCTAAATATCTTTTACATGGAAATTTACTCTTTACTTTATAGCAGGTATGTGCAACCTACGGCCTGTGGGCCACATCCAGCCTGCGACCTGGTTTTATCTGGTTACATTTACATCATACAGGTACATTTTAAATTCGCTATCTGGCCCATGCCCTAAAGGAAGTTGTACATGCTTGCTTTATAGTATAATTTTTACCGAAATGAGCGGGAGCAGTATACAGGCCATCTCTGCAATATGATGCAACTTGCGATGCAGGAGAATTATTTATTGTAGGTACTGGTGTTACTGGTGTAGAAAGGTAGTGCTTTCAGTTGGCTTTAAAGAGACAAATGGTTTGGGGGCCCCGGGTGGCCGAGTGATCAAAGGCACTTGCCGTTACTGATCACTGACACCTCATCTCTGCCCGCATGGGTTCAGGTCTCAATCTCGGCCAACATAGGTATGTGAGAAAGCTTGCCAGTAGCTTTCCCATGGTTCTGTGGTTTTTCCTGGGGCTCTCGCGGGTTGTTCCTCTATCAGATATACTGGCTGTTATGTATAGCCGAAAAATGGCGTTAAACCCACGACAACAACAACAACAACAACAAATGGTCTGGTCAATCTGAACTGCAGACTATTAACATGAGCATATTCTCCTTGTAGTCATGGAACTTTCAGCACCATTTTTAAAACTGAAGTCAGACTTGAAATTCAACTGTAAAAAATCGTACTAAATATATTAAAAATTTAGTTGGAATACATGATACAAATAATAACATAATACTTACATTTTTGTGATTGAAACTTTACTCTTAGCAAAGTTATAGATAACATAAAAAAAACATATAGTTTAGCACAAACAATAATTAAACTTGCTTTCAAATTTTAAAATCGTTTTAATCTTCTGTAACTTTATTCTGAAGTTAAAATCACAAAATTTTCTGGACTGTTTTATAGTTGGTACCTCTATATACTATTCAAGTTTCAAATATATTGGGAAACCCCAAATATCATTTTTAATTTTTTTGATCAGTTGGGTATTAGTTCAGCTGTTGTGCTCAGATAGTTTTATGCTGATGGAGCCAAGGAGCTGTGGAGGATGCAATCACACCCTTTATTTTGCTTATGTTGCATAATGTGGTGTGTTAACAGGTGACTTTTGTGAAAAGCTTGGTTGGTTATTAACAGCATTTTTAATATGTTATTGGCTGTATCATGCTGAGAAAATGAAAGCTAAGTACCTTTCCCAAAGGACACACTGAGGCAGCTGACTCATGTTGGCCTGGGTGGGTATCGAAACTGTAACCCACGGATTATGCATCTGACGCCATATACCAACTTAGTTACCATGGGTCTTAAGTTGATCTGCCTAGACATTTGGCCAGTATATCTACCTAGACATTTGGCCAGTATATCTACCTAGACATATGGCCAGTATATCTGCCTAGACATTTGGCCAGTATATCTACCTAGACATTTGGCCAGTATATCTACCTAGACATTTGGCCAGTATATCTACCTAGACATATGGCCAGTATATCTACCTAGACATTTAGCCAGTATATCTACCTAGACATTTGGCCAGTATATCTGCCTAGAGATTTGGCCAGTATATCTGCCTAGACATTTGGCCAGTATATCTATCTAGACATTTGGCCAGTATATCTACCTAGATATTTGGCCAGTATATCTGCGTAGACATTTGGCCAGTATATCTACCTAGACATTTGGCCAGTATATCTGCGTAGACATTTGGCTAGTATATCTACCTAGACATTTGGCCAGTATATCTACCTAGACATTTGGCCAGTATATCTACCTAGACATTTGGCCAGTATATCTACCTAGACATTTGGCCAGTATATCTACCTATGGTTTGGTGTTTTGCAGCACAGCTACACAAGTAGTTATTTGGTGCTGATACAGTCAGAGTAAAGTGCCTTGCCTAAAGGCACACCATAGTAGACAACCTGGGCTGATCTGATGGTAGGATTTGAACCTGCACCCTTTCCGTTTGTGAGTCTGGCACACTAACCACTGAACCACTGTGGGTCCTGCCTCCATCAATTGCCTCTTACGACATCCAGGAGAGCACATCAGGCCTGTTCTACAGTACACAAATCACAGATTACGGATTACCCACGCAATCCTGTAGACAGAGGGGCAAGGGATTAAGTGCCCACTATGAGTAGTGGATGTCCATTCAGTCTGCTAGATTTCCCCCCTGTAAAAAGTCTAGTGGAAATCCACTCAATTTAGTTTAAGTCCATCCCAGAGCCCACAGGGCTTATCGACCAATGGCATAATTAAAAGAACTTGCAGTGTTTATTACTAATGACTGATCCTTTAGTATTTCAGAAATCTTGAGTGCTTAAATAGAGGTGTATGTACTTTATTATTTTCCACAATACATTGGTCCCTCACTATAAATCCCCTCAGTTTACCACACACCCTCATATAACATAGGTATGGACATTGATCCTTTAAATTGTATGAATTTTTGTTTAATCATTGCTGCTTAAATAATTTCACTTAATGTTAGTTCCTGGCTAATGGAAACCAGAGATAATGTGATTTGTGTTTAAAACTTTTTTCACTTTTAAATACCCTATTGATACATTTTTTTTGCCTTTTAATACACTGTTGAAACACAGTATTGACACATCCCTTTGGTTTTATCCAGTTACATTTACATCATATGGTGTGGCTTTAAAAATCGTTATCTGGGCCACGCCCTTGAGGAAGTTGCACATGCCTGTTTTAAATGATAACAAATAATAGCATTTCATAATTTTTAATGCTAGCAGTTTTAAGTCTGTTCATTTTCTTCTTCTTTTGTTGTGTATTATAGAATATCAATTAGACAGCTAAAGTTAAAAGTAGGTCTTTCTTTATAAGTGTTATCCAAAATTAAGAAGATTGTATTATGAAGAATTCAGCTGGTTAAAAATACTGGGGAGACTTTTTGCAGTTACAGTGGAAATAATTATTCAACATTTTGTGTGAGATCTCTCTCTGGTTGAAATATTGTTCATTTTAATTAAAGTTGATGTAATTTGCAAATATCTGCCAATAGGATTCCATAACATTTCATGGAATTCACCTATTCTAGAATTATTGATTTGGTACACTGCAGCACACAACAAACTGGTCACCATCGGCAACCAATCTTATGAAAGTTCCCAACAGCTAAAGCTGTGCTGCCTAGCAACACTTTATTATTTTTCACAAAGTTGCATTCTGGGAAGGCTAGCTTTGAGGTTGTATAAGTCTGGTGATTGGAGTCTATTTGAACACACCTTGGGGAAGCCATCAAGTTGTGAACTGTTTGTAGAAGAAAAGCTGGTTGCAGTGGAAGGCCATTGAGAGTGACTTTCAAAATGTACAGGTAGGACAATATTATTACAAAACAAGAATGTCTCTAATTTTTCCATATAATTGACAACATTAAAATAGAGAAGTTTGATTTAAAGTTTTCATTTACAAAAATGTTTTCATTTTTTGAGTAAATTGTGTTCCCACAGTGTAGACCTCTTTTCTTCTAGTTTTAATTTTCTTCATAGTTTATCTATTCTACATAACATTAATATTATTTAATTTTGTTTTGCCAAATGAAATTCTAGGACAATGAATTCTTTTCCAAAGTACAGCAGGTCTCTACCCATGTATTAAATCTTTAAGCAATGTGTTATACAAGCAAACCGTTAATACATGTACTTACTGTATTAACCTCGGCTGCAATTTATGTTTAGAAAAATACTAATTTTGAATGCTATTCAATTAGAATAATCAAACTTGTTTTAAGTAATCCTCTGTATTATGGATTTAATTTGCTTTATGGTCTATAATTCCCAGGGTTATATTAATGGCATTGAAAATTTGATTAACATTAACTCTACTCGATGCATGTGTATAAATATTATCTTGTTTCATTTTGGACAGCAGACCCTTGTTTAAGATATTGTCTTTCTTTTTTCATACACTTTTAATTATTATTCTTTTAAGTTTATAAAAAGTTACAGGTAAGAAAAAAAAATTCTTAGGTAAGTAAAATTTGCCGAAATTCCGACAAAAGTTCTTTGTACAAAAATTTAGAGTTAAAAAAGAAATCATAAATTTTTATGGATTGATTGTTTATCAAAAATTAGAGACAATACAGTATAACTGAAAACCAGACTAATCCCGCTTGGAATAATGCACTTTATGCTGACTATCAGTTGAGGTTCTGCACTTTGTTTCCGCATGGAACCAGTTACCGCACGATTGGCAATATTTCCAAGTCCTATTCAGTAATTCTGTTGTTCATCGCAGTAACAAAATACAAGGTGCATTAAATGTTAATGTTTCTCTCTGCTATTTCATAATATACTGTACAGAGTCCAGAATCAATAATGATTGTGTGGTAACTGCACAATGGTTTCATGCATACCCTCTGGTTTTATTATAACTTCACATTGAAACTATTAGAAGTAAAGGGACACTCAAGAAACTTCAAAATTATGTCTTTTATGGGCAGGTGTCCTTCATATAGAGGTTAAATGTATGACCTATGAAGGAAAGGTTTCATTAATATTGTCTTTTATGAGCAGGTGCCCTTTATCTTGAGGTGTCTGCTGAGACAGGGTTTCACCGTATTTGAATTTCACATTTATAGTTAAAGAGGTCAATTATTTGTTGGCTGGATTGCAAAGCAATACCAGATTATGGAGTGTTGATGTCTGTTCACCCATCCATCCGTCTGTCTGGCAATAACACTGAAACTTGCATTTAGGTAATTTGGATATTTTCGCTTGTTAAGTCACATGATGGTATGTGAAAGTTTTATGAGGAGTAGGTGTACTACAACCATCAGTGAAAAATAGATCACTGTTACCCACATTTCAGGTTAAATGATTTGTGCTTTCCTTTGTGTAAAACTTGATTCTTTAGGTTAGGGTTTGAGTTTAGCTTAGTTCTCTGACACTGTGGTTTGCAGAGACATGTGACCTTGGATAAAAATGCATCATGAGGAGTACTACAATCTTTATTTAAAACTAGGTCACTGTGACCTTTATTTCTCCCCACAGTTTCCTGGGTTAACCTTTGCATTTAGCTTTGTTCTCATACACTATTGACTGCAGAGTCATATAACTTGGTTTATAGATGCTTCATGAAGGGTAACACTTATGTCAAAATTTGGTCACTGTGACCTATAGGTTATGCTCCAGCTGCATTCACCATTTTGTTTATATCATTTTCTTAGACACTATTACTGCAGTGTGATGTAACTTGATATATAGATGCATCTTAAGAAGTACTACCATATATACTCGCATATAATCTGATACCAACTGCAAACTGCATAGACCCAGATCTGCCGTCACATAATGCGCCTGCAGATCAGGGTCTATTGAGTTTGTAAGGACTAATCAGCACAACAAACAACATAAACCCTGATTTGCTGGCGCATTATGCGATGGCAGATCAGGGTCTATGTTGTTTGCATTTGGACCCGGGTTATACACAAGTATATACGGTACATTATTAGACAAAGCAAAGATTTTCAATCCAGCTGCTCACCATTGGCAGTGCTCTTCTTGTGTATATAATGTATCATAAAATGTATCATAAAATGTATCATAAAATGGTTTTTAAGATTTTTCCCAAGATTTTCTTAAGTAATTTTTTAGAAATTCTATAATTAGAACATACATGCAGAGAATCTTGTAATGGGATGTGCATGAAAGTCTTATTAAATCAAATATTATAATCTACCGGAAATGTAATTCTGGTCTGCATATAAAAGTTGTGAATTAATTCTCTTTGATCTTATCTCTTATTGCACAAGTACTGCTTTACATTCAGTTTGATACATTGAAAGAATAATACATAAAAAAATGTGTAAAAGGTCAAATTTTATGATTCAGCTTTTTTATATTGTTCTTTAAAGGTCAGAAGAATGATTCTGGGCTTCATTTTCATATCAGGCCATTGTAAATTATTGTTTTGGATTCTCTTTGCCTTTTTTTTGTTAGAAAGCTTCACTGCTTGTCTAAATAAATACTCTGCCACTTTTGTGTCTCACTAAATCAAACTTCAGTTTTCCTGGTACATCAAGCTGTCTGTTGGATCTCACTGTAAGACTTCCTGTAGCTGTCAGTGTGTACAAGATTGATGACTAAATTGTTTTAAAGACCTTGAGATGGAATAAATGTGATAAAGTATCATTTTATTTGCATAGAAGTGAAAATATTCTCAAATGTGATCAGTGTTCTATATCTTCATGATTTTCTAAACTTATTTCTGTGGTTTAACAAATTCTGCAGCACAAGAAATTATATATTTGGTGCAATGACAAAACAAGCCATTATATTTTCTGACAAAGACTTTCTAGACATACTATATTGTTCATGCATTTAAAAAAAATAAAGTTACTAGCAGTGTCTTTAGCCTGTATATTGATTGATTCATTTTTTGTTTTTGTTCTTTATTTTTTTTTTGTTTTAAAATGTATAATCGAGTAAAAAAAAATTACCAATACACTAATTTGTCAAACTTTGTTTCCTGCAATATTCACTGGTAGTTTAATCATGAAGCTACTGTAGCTCAGCTGGTCGAGTGTGAGACTCGTAATCCAAGGGTTGTGTGTTTGATACCTGCCCAAGCCAGTACAGGTCGGCTGCCTTAATATGTCCCTGGGAAAGGCACTTATCGCCCATTTTCTTGACATGATTTAGCCAATAATATGTTAAAAGTGCTGTTAAAAAAGTAACCAACCAAATAACCAAAGTTTTTCTCCTTTTGGACCTGTTTGCGTAGCTTAAGTTGCAAAATTTGGATTGTGGCTTATCTAAAGTAAATTTGCCCAAATGCAGACATTGTGTGTAACTTATGCCCATTAATTTTTGTACACCCTATTTTTATTTTTTTGAAAAAATCATAATAATTTTTTGTTCTCTAAATTTTTGTGCAAAGAGCCTGTTATTTTTATTAAATTTGTTCATGTTATTGTATTTACGAAAGAGCTGAAGAAAAAGATTAATATTCTATAATTAATTGTACACCCCACAAAATTATTCAAAGGTATATGAAAAATTACTGACACTGTGGTAGTCTGTGTTTTAGTCCAGAATTCATAAACTTTTTCAAATGCATGACTGAGTTTCAGACTTAGAACTAAGTTTTAGAACTCAGTGTTTAGAAATCATACATTTATTCAAACTTAATCCTTGAAACTTTTCAAGCATATTTTGCAGTAACACATAATCTAAGCAGACTTTCCTGCAGTTACAGCATTTTTTGGGGGGATATCTGTTAGTGAGGGGCACCTGTAAGATGTGTAAATATTTTGAAGTGTGTTAATGTGCACTTTTAAGTTTATCATTGGAAACAGCCTTCCTACAGTCAATACTCACTAATAAGTCAAGTCCAACTGCAAACAACAAAGACCATGATCTGCTGTCACATACCATGCTGGCAGATCAGGGTCTATGTTGTTTGTTCATCTAATTACTCCTAAAAAACTGCACAGACCCAGATCTGCCGGTGCATTATGCGATGGCAGATCTGTGTCTGTGCAGTTTGCAGTTGGACTCGACGTATAAGCGAGTATAGATGGTAAATATAAATCTGACGCAAATTTCTGAAAGTGGGTTGGTGATGGGGTGAGCCAATAATGGGAATATTATGGTATGTAAATGTTTCTGGGCCTTTTGTAATGATAAATATCGAAGTCCAAAGTTCTGGGGGAGCCACGGTGGCTCAGTGGTTAGCATGCCAGACTCACGACCGAAAGGGTGCGGGTTCGAATCCTACCATCGGACCAGCCTGGGTCAGCTACCTCGGTGTGTCCTTGGGCAAGGCACTTTAGTCCAATTACCTCAGCACTAAATAACCTACTTGTGTTGCTGTGCCATAAAACTCCAAACCAAACCTAACCAAACCAAACCAAAGTTCTGAGTTGATATTAAATTTCACAAGCAAACATTTATATGGATTTAATGCTTGAACTTTGTCACTCATTTTCATGGCTCTTTAATTTGTGTATGCCCACCATACGGCGGAGCAGATTATGTTATGATGTTTTCCATCTGTTATCAGTTTTTTTTCTGCACAATAACTCAAGTTGTCTATTATCTACAGTTACCAAACTTTGTTGGTGGCTTGCACTTGTGGTAAGGAACAACCATATTGATTTAGGGATCAAAAGTTGAAAGGTCAGGGTCACTGTGACTGAAAGAAGAAACATGGTTTGTGCATAAAATTGATTTCTGTACCATCTACAGTTACCAAACTTTGTGATTGACTTGAACTTGGGGTAAGGAAAAGCCAGTCGATTTGGGGTCAGAAGGTAAAAGGTCATGGTCACTGAAAGAAGAAATGGTTTCGGCACAGAAATTTCACTTATCAACCATGTACTTTCACCATAGATTGTGGATGACTTAAACACGGTAAGAAAGAAGTCTGTTGATTTGGTTGTCAAAAGGTCAAAGGTGAAAGTGACTGACTAAAGGAAGAAAAATGGTTTTTGCATAATAATTTGATTTGTAGACCTTGACCAGCCTTAGTGGAGGGCTTGCACTTAAGGTATTGAAGACGCCTGTTGATTTTGTAGTCAAAAGGTCAAAGGTTAAGAAGATTGTTGCTCAGAGAAAAAATGTTTTTTTGCAGAACAACTTTTGTTATAGAGTTAGTTCCTTGACCAAACTTTGTAGATGGATTACACATAAGATAATAAAGAAGCCTATAGATTATGGGGTGCAAAGGTCAGAGGTCATGATCTTGGTAAGCCTAATAAGAAAACAACGGTTTCTGTCCATTAGGTTTACTTCAAGTCCGCATACCTTGACCAAAGGTTGAGGTCACTGTAACACATTGGTCAGTAATCTTCAGTCAACCATGCATTACTAGTGCCTACACAGAGGACTGTTAAACAAAGGGCAGGTGTATAATGTGCCTTTTATGGTACTCTTGTTAGAATTTACCTTGGCTGGTAGGACTTTTGACAGACTTTGATTCAGGTTTGATTACATTTTAATTGTTACAGAGCTGTTGATAGGATTGGTTAGTAATAAATGAAAATTTGGGTACCGGTATGTGATAATTGGCATGGCTAATGTGATAATTGACTGATTGATAAAGCCATGTGGGTTGATATTAAATATTATTATTGCTGATTTGTCTCTTGTCCTTGTTAGTGCATTACTGTCATATATTGAATCATATTTTCATGTCCAAATAATTGAGTAGTCTTTTATACTTGATGTAAGAGCAAGGTTGAACTAAACATGTGTTCATATGACATGAACATCCCACCATTATTATAATGACCTAACCCCACTGTAATGTTGTAAAACACATATCCTCATGCTCCCCAACTTTGCCCTGCCCACCACTAAAATCTATGTCCCAAGGGTCAAGTTGCAGATACCAATTTTAATTTCATATCAAAATTCATCTTTTCATGCCCAGTAAAAGTATATATGGCTATAGGGTGGGGATCTCAGTAGTTTAAGGGCTAAGTCTAAGAGGGCTTGGGATGGACCCTGGGGTCAGTGTCATTTGTATGGATATATTTTTCTTTGTATGCCCCATAAGTCAATATATGGTTGTAGGGTGAGTATATCAATGATGTGACTCAGGGGCCAAAACTGTTTGCACCAGGGGAATGACCTAGGGGTCTAATTCAAACTCTCCATCTGACAGATGTAAAAACTGTTCGGTCAGTGGTAACACACATCCCAATTCTCATACATGATAGTCTCATAATCTGGGAAATTCATCCCTATCCAGCAGCACTACACTAAATAGGCCTGATGCACCCAATGCACCCTCCTGCATATCAGAAGAGGCCACTAATGGGGGCAGCCATTTTTCCCTGGGATGCATCCCATAATGATGTTCATGCTGAGAAGGTATTCAACTTTTTAAAAGAGTATGATTTAATTTGACTTTGACTTGTAAGGATATTATGCTTTTTAGTCTATATCTTTTACAGAAATTTACAGGATTGTGCTGATGTGTCATTAAACCCTGTACATACATACATACATACATACATACATACATACATACATACATACATACATACATACATACATACATACATACATACATACATACATACATACATACATACATACATACATACATATAGACAGACAGACAGACAGATGGAGCCTAAAATGGGGCATGATGCAAATTCTTTCAGAATGAGAAAACCACCATCATGTAAAGGGAATTTTTGTTTCATAATCATTGTTTTTTCTCATGGGAAAATATGCACTGAGCAGTAGACATTAAACAATGACCAAATAAATAGTGAAAGAAGGCACATTTAGTTGGGTGCAGTTTTGAATTATCAGCACTGAAAGCCCAATTTGTTGTTCTAGGCTGCAAATTAATCAGTATTAGAAGATCTATATGTCTGATATGATATTGATTTCATCACCCTGCCATTGACTAACAGGAGCTGATACTAATCAATAGTAAAGTGCCCCAGGTAACCAATGAGACAGATGGGATCATCAGTGAATTGATATCTACCATATGTATCAGTAATGGAGTAGTACCCTGGTACTATAATACAAGGTACAAGGGTAACTATGTGTTACATTGCAATAGAGCAGCATATTACCCCAGTTCCAGTTATCTCAGTTATCCCTACCTTCAGTATAGATACATATATGAAAAAGTGTGGATCCCTATCCTTACCCCCCTCCCCCAGTTCCACTCCGTCCTAGGGACAGAGCAAAATTAAAAAATGTATAATGTACCAATCTGAATTATATCGCAAAGTCTGAAGTCTCTGTCTTAAACAATATCAGATTTGTGTGACATTACTTATGCACAGTCACACGACACACACACACAGACAGACATGCACATATATATATACATGTATGTACATGATGAAAAAATCGATAATGGAATCGGTCATATTGCCTGGGCATGCACATGAGATGTTTTTGTAGGATAAACAATGACTAAGAAACTGTGCATTGGCTTACATATTTAAAACATTTCTTTAAAATAAAATGTTAGTAATGAAAGGTTCTGTTTAAAAAAAACATGTTGTTTAGAGGTGAATACTGTGGTTTAAAGACATTTTATCAACATTATTAGTAAATCAGCATGATATACAGTGTAATGTGCACTATAACCAGTCTCATCAACTTCTGCTTTTTCCCTATCGATGCCACATTCTATGTGAAAATCATAGAGACACACTTTAAGAAAAGAATTACAGAAAAATCTGAACTGACCTCTGATATGGTTGCCACTAACATATTGAAAATCTTGTCACTAATTCTGGATGGTCATGTCAACATGGGGTTTTCACCAAAAATCTTCTATTGGTGTCCAGTTTGTCCTAAATGAAAATGGTGTCAATCTTGCATCCAATATGACTACCACAGTGGCAAATTTGAAAATCGTATTACTTAAAATTATTAGAGATGGTTTCAACAATCAAAGGTTAAAAAAATTCCTGGAAAATCTTTTTGGACAGTAGAGCCACAGTCCTTTGAGGGACTCTTGTTTTTATTTTATTTGTTGCTTTTTTTTTCTACCAAATTTTCTTTATGGAGTCATAGCAGCAAGGCACATTATATCTGTAATGGATTTTGGGTTCTGGTACCAGGGAGAACATCCAAGCGTGGGGTGGGGGGCATTTGTGTGTCATGGTTTAGGAAGGAACTGTGGGAATTTGTAATGGCAACTCCTCTAGGGTTTCACTACCATCTATACTTGTGTATAAGCTGAAACCAACTGCAAACTCCATAGACCCGGATCTGCCATCGCATAATATGCCGGCAAATCTGGGTCTATGCAGTTTGTAAGGACTAATCAGTAGAACAAACAACATTGACCCTGATCTGCCGGCCTGTCATGCGAAGACAGATCAGTGTATATGTTGTTTGCATTTGGACCCAGATTATTCTGTGAGTATAGACGGTAGTTCAAATTACTGGTAATTTTCATCTGAAACAAGTACCTGTTCCAAAAAGCAGGTATTTCTTGATGACATGTCATGAACTTTCCTTTAGCAACTGAGCTGAATTTGCTTATGGTCAAAACTTATAAGCAGTTACCTGGGTATATAGTTTTACGATACAATTATTTTAATAATATGAATGTCCAAGAAGAATTTTATAATATGAGTATCATTATCATTTGGTCTGTATATAAATTATCAAAGTTTTATATTGGAATGCAAAATCAGTATTGACTGATTAATTGATATTTTATGAAAGTTAGAAGAAAATTCCTACTCATGAAAGACATTTAGAAAATTCCTACTCGTGAAAGACGTTTAGAAAATTCCTACTCATGAAACACATTTAGAAACTTCCTACTCATGAAACACATTTAGAAAATTCCTACTAATGAAACACATTTAGAAACTTCCTACTAATGAAACACATTTAGAAAATTCCTACTCATGAAACACATTTAGAAAATTCCTACTCATGAAACACATTTAGAAAATTCCTACTCTTGAAAGACATTTAGAAAATTCCTACTCATGAAAGACATTTACATGTTCATAAGTTTAAAGCTATAACATGAGTGATGCTAACAAGAAAATTATAAGGTAGACTTTTTATAGTTTTGTCGTCTTTAAAGAATATTCTTTAGCTTTTAATGTTTATTATATTGGAAAATGTTTATTTTTATTTGGAATGGTTTATCCTTCGAAAGATTTTAATGACTTTTTTTACCTTTTTTTTACTACCCAAATTTTACTCTGTATGCTAGGATTGTGCTAATGTGCTGTTTATTCCCATACATGGATTTTCCTCCTCTTTCTATTGATTACAAAGCATCTGATTACTTAATTAAGCAGTACTGCAGATGCCTTCTAATCATCATGAGATTTCATGACTTGCTTTACATCAGACAAATTAAGGGTCTCGTTACTAATGGTTTTGATATTATTATCCTTAATTATGTCATTGCCTCTGAATATTTTAAACCATGTTTCATCAATTATGTGTTTCTGTTCCATTGTTTTTAAACTTGATATTTTCCATGCAGTTTAAAAAGTTTTCAGTTGCTTTATTAAACAAAAGTATGATACGAATATTGTGAAAATATTTTTTTTGCAAATTTTTAATTTTGTCTTTACATTCCTTTGCATTAAAAAGTTCTTCCTTGTATAATTTACCTTTTTCTGTGAGGCTTATATTGCATTTTCAATGGACAAAAAGTATCCAGTAAATTTAGCAAAAACTAACACTAATCTGCTATCTTACAGTTAGTGATTTTGCTGGCGGATCAGTGAAACCCAGCAGCCTCTAATCGGAAGTGAAAATTACCGTCAGTCACCTATCATGGGAACTTAAGAAGTGGTCGTGAGTTGACATTTGCTTTAATGGTTAATTGATCTGTTTATTGTGTTCATTGAGTACCTACCTACATCCTGCAATTGACAAGGTACAATAAATGCTCGGTGCATAGATGGACAGGTTTTAAACCACTCATCCACACATGAAGTAAATTAGTGTGATTATTGTCAAAACAGTCTTCGCGCAAGTGGAACTAGCCTGGTGTATTGCCCCCAAGTATTGATCTCAATAATGATAATAACAAAATGTATAGGGTCTTGGGCTAGTATTGAGCTAGTGCTTTCAAAGTACTCTAGTATGATTCTTTACACAAACCAGGTGATAAGTCCAGAGGACTCTTGTTAGTGTTTGTAATTCACACAGAAATTGTATACCTGTTAACCTTGCATGGTTAATAATTAAGTCTATGCATATGCATGTACAATACTTCCTAGCATGCCGGACTTGTGACCGAAATGGTGTGGGTTTGAAACCTATCCAGATCATCTATCGTGGTGCATTCTTGGGCAGGGCACATACTCTTAATGCATTGGCACACAAAAATAACCTACTTGTGTTGCTATGCCATAAACACCAACACCAAGACCAAATCCTCTTTATGATGTTGTTAATGGGAATCATAAAAGTGAAGTGGGTTATAAAAATGAGGAAACTTTATACTGAGGGATGTTCCAATAATGCTTTCTTCATTAAAACACAATTTAATTATGTGAAATCACATTATAATTGGTTCTAATGAGTCAAGAACTAAAATAAAATGCAAGAAATTAGGTAAAACAAACCAGATTTTATCAGTTTAATGGGATCCATGATAACACTCACATAATAAACAGGGCAGTAGTATACTGAGAGACTTTGTAGTGAGGGTCAGTCTACACAGTTCCCTTGTTTTAGTGTGCCCTGATAAATCATGAACCCACATATAATGCAGAAGCAGGTGTGGATCCTTTTTTTTATTTATAGAAAAGGCAAAAAAAATAGTATTTTTTTTGTTTTTGCTTAACGTTAAAATTTTTTTACAGTCAAAATAGGTAATGAAAACTCAATATATCGCTCGTTTTATGATTGAAAATTGGAAAGTTGGAATCAACATCATAAAAGCATGAAATTTTGATGAATTAACAATGACCTTAAACAGGAAGCGACTCCAGTTTTACTGATTTACGAATCTGTGAGTACTGCATGTCAACTTGATTTATATTAAAAGTCAGACATCAATTTATGGACTTTAATTGACTTCATCAGACCTAATATCCATAAATATTAAAGCGCATTAGAGGAATTTTTGTGTACGACATTGGAGATTATAATTCTCATGTATCCAGTGGCGTGACTACCGCCTCCACGGCCCCTGCCTTGAAGGGGGGTGGTGCCATTCAAGAAGGGGGCCCAAAATCCCAAGTATTTTCATTGTGGGGGGGTGAGGGGCCAAAATTTGAAGTTACTCCTCTGCATGTATCAATGACAATTGCTACAACCCCACCCCCCTATCAATGAAAATTTGAGTCTCCCATGTTATCTTGTGCTCTCCTCTATTCCACGGTCAATTTTTATGGACCTTGTCTTGCGTGAGGTATCAATGGAAAGGTGTACATGGTAAGTATAGTAATGAACACCAGGTGTTTCACAGATTATTAGACATCTGCTATGAAGTATATTGATTTTCTTTCATTGCGGCCATGTGCAAGCTGACTATTCATCCTATTACTAAGGCCCTGTGCAGGGATGTACAAATGTATCATATATACTCGCTTACAAGTCGGGTCCAACTGCAACCAGCATAGACCCTGATCTGCCAGCACATTATGCAATGGCAGACCTGGGTCTGTGCAGTAATATGCAGTTGGATATATATATATATATATATATGAAAATATCAACCTTTTTTATGACCCCACTGCATCTAGATTTGGTCCTGTCTATTAATTGTCCTTCAACTGTCCGTCAGTCCCTTGAAACTTGTTAGCAGGTTCACACCTAAACCACTCAATATAGACAAGTGAATCTTTGTCTAGCATATTTGTATGTAGATGACCAGCTGATCAGATTTTCAGGCTATTACAGCATTTTGTTTCTACTTTTACACATTTTTATACCTTTTGGACAACAAAACAAATTGTTGGCACAATTTATATGGTAGACCAATGAAATGTAATTGGCATATTTGTAATTATATGTAGATGACCTGATTAAACTTTCAGGCAGTAGAAGCATAGATACTTCCTTTGAATTGAATAGGCAGAACCACTAGAAAACCTAGTTCAATAAAGAATCTTGTTCTTTTTTTTTCAGTTATGTTTTCTTTACAGATAGTCTTTTTGACGCTATAGCATTTTCTATGGATAAAATGAAATTCAGACTTCAACTATATAAGTACTTTTAATTTATAATTCATATTTTTAATAAAAATGGATTTAAAAGAGCCACAGATTTTTTTTTGCTTTAATTTAAAAAAAAAAAGAACAGTTTCAAAGTACCTATCTAGGCAAAACTCTCGAATACTTAAAAACCTTACCATAGTACAAATTCTTTCTTTCTTATTCTTTTTAGCTCTAATGGTCATAGACCAGAAGAGCTTATTCGATGTCCTATTATCTATTTTCATCCATAGTCCACCATCTGTCTGCTAGCATGAGTTTGTTATTGCTACTCCTTCTAAACTACTTGGAGGATTGCTGTGAAACTTTACACATACATTCATCCATTCATTATTGCTATCATAGCAGCCATCTTGAAAATCTTGGTAATCACTGTGCCCTGAATGAATGGTACTATCAAAATGGGGTTTTTATTAAAAGACTTCTTATGATGGCTGCTTGGTTTTAAATGAAAATGGTGCCCATTTGACATCCAGTATGACCACCAACAAATCTTGTTATGATTGCTCTCCTTGAATGGATTGTCATATCAACATGGGTTTTTCACTAAAAGACTTCATATAATTAGGCCTCCAATGTGGCGGCCATGGAGACTATGATTAGACCTTCAATGTGGCAGTCTTGAAAATCTTGTTATAGTTACTTCTTCTGAATGGATAGTCGTAGTGACAAGGTGCTTTCACCAAAAGATGTCCTATCATATGTATTGGTCCTAAATGAAAATGTTTCTGATCACTCCTCCAGTATGGCTCTCTCCTCTGTCTGTGTGGGTTCGAGTCTTGGGCTCGGCCAATGTGGTTATGTGAGAAAGCTTGCCAGTAGCTTCCCGTGTGTCGGTTGTTCTTCCCGGGATTTTCCTGGGTTCTTCTTCCACCAGATATATTTGCCGCCAAGTATAGCCTATCATGTGCTGAAAAATGGCGTTAAACCCATAAAACCAAACCAGACCTCCAGTATGGCCACCATGGTAGCCATCTTGAATATTTTTGTATGGCTAGTACCTCTTCTCAATAGATGGTTATATAGACATCGGGTTTCCACTAAAAGACTTCTTTTGATATCTAGTTGGTCCTAAATGAAAATGGTGCTGATTATACCTCCAACATAATGGCCATGGTGGCCATCTTGAAAATCTTGTTATTACTATTCCTCTTTAAAGTATGGTTGTATCAACATGGATTGTTTACTAGAACACTTCTTATTATATGTAGTTGTCTTAAATGAAAATGATGCCAAAATTGCGCCCTTGAAAAATGTGAACAATATTGCTACAGTTACTTCTCCTGAATGGATAGCTGTACTGTCATGGGTCTCTTGAAATATATAGTTGTTTCTGTATGAAAATGATACTGATTCAGACTTCAAAATGGCTGCCTTGATGACCATCCTGAAAATTTTTATATGGCTACTTCAATCTCTTGAACAGATGGTTGCATCAACATGCGGTGCTCTCAAAACACTGTAATATGTAATTTGTTCTGAATACAAATGAGTGCTTATCTGACCTCCAACATGGCATCATAGTGGCCATCTAAAAAATCTCATTATCACTACTCCTTGCTTCAGTGTGACACTGTCATAGGAATTTTCACTAAAGCACTTACACTTTGTATGGGTAATTGGTTCTGAATGAAAATTGTGTTGATCTGACCACCAACATATCTGTACTTTTGTGAAGGAGTTTGAAAACCAGGACTCCAAAAAGTCAGATGGTCCTTGAGATTTTTAAGTTTATGGTACACAACCATAGGAACTTTTTGAAATATACCCTTCAGATGTTCAGACGATTCAATATAGTGCCAATGCTTCCAAATGATGAGTTGTAGGTTTGGGGTATCATGGAGGAAAGTTACCATGAAGGGGACACGCTTGTTGGTTTTCTTGGTTTTGTATTTCAGGAGGGCTCCTCGAGGAGTCTAGTTTTGTTAATAGCCTCCTCAATGTAACTCCTTCTGTATCCTCTCCTTCTAATGTGCCCCTTGAGTTCTCTAAGTCATTTTTTTAAAGGTAACAGGATTAGAGCATGTGTTTGGTATGAATGCACATAATATAAGGAAGATTTTTTATTACATGCTGGGGCTGGCAACTGGTCGGGAGTAGTGAGAGTCAGTAGGTTTAGAATACAGGTCAGTTTCTATGTTCCCCTCCATGAGGGTAGATTGAGTATCCAAAAAGATACAAGACCTTGTTTGATGACTCTGACGTAAATTTAATTTTAGGATTGAAGTTATTGGCGAATTAGAAAAATATTTTGAAATTGTCGCCTGTTTCGATCCATTTTGATTCTGTGTTGTCATTTAATCTGCACCAGCTTAGAGGTCTGTAGTGTGCCTCGTTGAGAAGTTTTTGCTCGAGTCTTCCCATGGAAACATTGGCATACAAAGGTGCCATTTTAGTGCCCATTGCAGTCACATTAACTTGTAGGATGTGTTTGTTGTTGAATACAAACATTTTTAAACTTGAGAACATTTGTTAAAAGTTTGACCAAATAGAACATTGGATAGGAAGGATCAGGTCAACTATTCCATGCTTCCTTGCAGGCTGTAATACCTTTCTCATGTGGGATGTTAGTGTATAAGGAACATACATTCATGATGACGAGGAGAGGGTTATTTGGAAGGTTATTTGGGTGTTTTGTTGAGATTGACCGTGGTATCTTGGATACATGAAGGCAGTTTTTCGACGAAAGGCCCAAGGTGATAATCGATGATTTTAGACATTTTTTCAGTGGGATGGTTGTTTCCACAAATGATTGGCCTTCCCGGGTTCCCTTCTTTGTGTATTTTAGGGAGTAAATAAAATCTCCCAGATTTGGGATCAACTGGTAGGATTGCCTATACACTGTATAGCCGTGCAAAAGCCATTTAAGTGAGTCATAAAGAACGCAGTTGTCTTCATCATCATTGTCTATGATGGTTGCCATGTCACAGCAAGTAAAGTTATACATCAATCAATGTTGCATATTGAATGCGGGCTTGTGGGTTTCCCACAATTTTTTGTCCTATGTCCCCCAAATCTTGACCCTGTGTACCCTGATATATATATATATATATATATATATATATATATATATACATTTATGTGCTATAGAACCTCTGCACCTCTGCTTTGTAGTAATTTCTTATTATGTAACATTTGAATGATTGTAGGTTTTTTCAGACTTTTATATACTTTGGTTCAGGTTAAATGTTTGTGTAGATAATTCCTTTTTGTTAGTTTTCTGATAAGTGTTTAGGCAATGTAGATGATTATAAAATCCTTTTAAGGCTGGCCATAAATTGCTGCTATCTTTTGCATTAGTGTTTAGATATTGATTTTTTTTTCAAGATTGCACCTGCACCATCTGAGACAACAGTTACTGGGAACCAGAGGTTCCTGATAATACATTGCCATACATTTTTCACATCTCCAAGTTATTTGCTCACACTATTGGCTATCAAAGCAAATAATCTTGGTGACTCATCTTTTATCAGTGTCTACAGATTGTTGGAATTAAATACACACTTGTCAATTATGTTTCCAAATGCATATGTAATGGAACATCTTTTTAATCTACATATTAACGAGATTCTGCTTTCATTATTACATTGTTACATGACTACTATATTATTAATTTTAATTTACCCATATCATAATTTTTATATATGCAACATAATGTGTAATAATGACTCATGACATCACAAATGATTTCACAACGTCATGCAAAGGAAAGACGTAACAACTGAGGCATCTGAATATATTTCGAAATCATTTCACTCGCTGGTTTGGTCAAATAAAGTCAGTATTTTTTTTTCATGTGATAAACAGAATCTTACATTTGTGCTCATTTCAAATTAAATTTATGAAACTTCTCAAATAATTTCAATCTTTGTTTGCCATGGCTCAGAAAAGATTGAAATAATTCATCTCGTTAAGTCTTAGCATAGTGATTATGTAATCTGTATTTTTTCTCGTTTATGTTAAAATTTTTTGTAAAAAAGTATCAGCTACAAAAAGTATCAGCTTTCAGTGGTACCTATGTTTTTTTCTTCTCAAACATTTTTTTATTTATACTATTTTCTATTAATGTTTATAGATTTGTCATTGCAAGTATTTTAATTGGAAATAATTAGCATAACTGAGCATGCTTCAACTGCATTACTGAACTCTATGGCAATTAGAAGAGTTCTGATTCTTTTTCACTCAGACATAATAAAATTTAGAGCTTCTTTTTCATTCGTCACTAATGACTAAATAATGCATCGCTTGTAATAAATATCGTTGATGGCATCTGTCTAATGATATCAATAATTTTCGCTAATTGACAGGAATATTCCTTTGTTGTGTAAGATGACAATGACGGCATGTCGACTAGGCTGTTTCATGTACATTGACACTTTCCACTTTCATATTTTAATCTTACAAGGAATTGCTGCCAATGTTGTATTTTTTTGTCTGCCGTGCAAAAGCAGTTTAAGTGAGTCATAAAGAACGCAGTTGTCTTCATCATCATTGTCTATGATGGTTGCCATGTCACAGCAAATAAAGTTATACATCAATCAATGTTGCATATTGAACGCGGGTTTGTGGGTTTCCCACAATTTTTTGTCCTATGTCCCCCAAATTTTGACCCTGTATACCCACCTGGGCGCGCTTTTTCATCAGAAAAAAATAACAAAATATGCCTACAACTTTTCATTAGTGGATGTCCACCCATGTCTCTGTTGGTGCTAGCAATGTCCAAAGTCGCAAAAGGTGATAAAAATGCAAGATGACAATGACTATCTATTCTAAAACAATGTTTCTGGTAATAAAACATTCAAAATTTGTGATAGTTGGCCAAGTTGCAATGTAAAGTGTTTGACGGCCATTAGTGTAACTTATTTTTGAGATTAAAGTCACCCCTACACCGAGGAAGATTTAATTTATTTTGAGGTTGACAAAAGAGACTAAATTTATGCAAGTACACAATTTGTCATTTAATTAATGATTTGTTAGTTTGGAAAGAAAAGCTATTCAAAAAACATACTTAGGTATTTATTATGATAAATGCTGATAAATAATGAGTGTACACTAAAGTTAAATGAGAGGGCAAGATCCGGAATGGAAAATTCCATGGTGCAGCTCATTTCAGGTTAACCAGATAATGTTTTCATGAGTTACTTGAGCACATGATAAAACTTTTATTGCAATAATGTTAGTGTTCAAGGAAAATATTATAGTACAGTGCAGACAACAAAGTTAAGATGGCAAAACTGTCGAAGCAAACAAGATTATATCATTTTAATAGCACTATTAGGGCATTGTGTACTGTTATTTTCATTAGTTCCTATAAATGGTGTGTCTCCCCTAGATTTGGAGATAGGGGGACACAGTGTCCCCTGCTCTTGGGATCCTATGTGCAACACTGCACCAACCATTTATGACAAGGCTTTTGGTACACACAGTGTACTTAGCATTGTTGCAGGACAAGATGGTCTGTCATCAGGGGATTGCCTCTCTTGAGAAGGGCTGCATAAGAGGGGAGCCACAGGTTAAACACTGACTCCCTTGAGAAGGGCTGCATAAGAGGGGAACCACAGGTTAAACACTGACTCTCTTGAGAAGGGCCACATAAGAGGGGAACCACAGGTTGAACACAGCCTCTCTTGACAAGGGCTGCAGAAGAGGGAAACCACAGGTTAAACACTGCCTCTCTTGAGACGGGCTGTATTGGAGAGGAACCACAAGTTAAACACAGTCTCTCTTTAGAGGGGCTGCATATGAAGGGAACCATAGGTTAAACACTGTCTCTCTTGAGAAGGGCTGAATAAGAGGGGAACCACAGGTTAACACTGCCTCTCTTGAGAAGGGCTGAATAAGAGGTGAACCACAGCATTTTATTGTGAATATTTTTGGTTTTACATGTTACTTGTCCAGGAGTTGGTGACATATCAAAGCAAACCCTACAGTGGCATTTTCTTTTGATTAGGTCAGTGATCGGTTTTCAAATAACTTTCATTTTACCCAGTGACATTGAAGGTTATTGGGTCACAAGGTGAAAGATCAAGGTTACATACTTTTATCACATGGATAGTAATGAATTACAATTTTACTCAACTTATTTTTTCTCCTTACAGGGATGTGGTGGAGTTGAAGCCTTGTTACTTGGTGCATATAATTTGGTAAGTTCAAACAATTTAATGTCTTTTGCTTTAACGTAACAAGTACCTTTCCAGCCTATGTACAGCAGTGTTAACCAGTTGAATCAAATTGAATGTGTCTACATTTTTAATCTACATCCTAACATTTTCAAACTTTCAAAAGTTTAAAAATAATCTGGCTTTTTGGAACTCTTTCTTTCCATGACTCATGGTCTGGATAATAGTTTGTGTCTTATATAACCAACCAAAGAGCATTCATTTATTGCATGTGAAGGATTTTCTTCATCATGGGAGTGGAAGTATAATTCACGTAATAATTGATGTTATACATAAATTTAATGAGGGCCCGTAATGAAACTGAATATTCTGTTTGTGGTGGTCATGCATCAAATGCACTCATCAATTTTCTAGCACTAAGCAGTGATCAGTTTACATTGATATTTGTCTCTTTTCAAGAGAAAATGTGTTAAGATTTTCCCTCTGCAAACATCTGACATGAGCAACACCATTCTTTTCAAGCAGGCTTTTGCATGTACACATGCATCTTGCCACACACACACACACACGCACACTGACCCACTTGTAATACCAGTAGTCAGGTCTTAGTGCAATTTACACCAAATTAAGCTGAGTTAAAGAAGTTTACAGTACATGTACTACATCTGAGTATTGTGAATTTATATTTTTTATTCCCCCAAAGTTGGTTGGAGATAGACACATGTAATTTGTCCATTCATCTGTATTTCCATCCATCCATCTGTTACACTATACATTTTGGAGCATAACTCCAAAACCATTCAAAATATCTCTATGAAATGTAGTACACATATTTGACTTATGATAGTCACAATTCTTCAGTTTTAGTATTTTTAATGTTTTTATCCATTTGTCTGTCCATTCATCCAACCATTATCCACACTTTAATTTCTTGGACAAAACTCCAAAACCATTTAAGATATCTATGTGCAATTTGGTACACATATTAGACTAGTGGTGTAGATGTGCCTTTTGCTCTTCACATTTCTTCAGTTTTAGTATTTTTAATGTTTGTCTGTTTGTTTGTCCATCCATGAATCCATTATATTCACTTTCATTTCCAGGGCAGAACTCCAAAGCGATTTAAGATATCTCTATGCAATTCGGTACACATATTAGACAAGTGGTGTACAGTACACGCATCATGTTTTTATGATTCACCACATAAATTGAGTGGGCGTGGAGAAAGGGCAGGGTATTAAGTGCCCACTATGAGTAGTTTAAGTCCACGCAGTCTGGTGGATTTTCACACTAATTTAGTGAAAATCCACTCAGTCTAGTGGAAGTGCATGACAGATTTTATTGCAGTCATCGTGAGTTGTAGTGGGTTTTTTGGCACCCTCGCTGATTCTATTGTATTCACTCCACGAGTCAACACACTAAACAAACAGATGGGAGAAACTCCGACACCGTAAACCGAACATGGCAGGTATCAATTTCATACCTTTACCTGTACAGAGGTAACATTTCCTGTGTATTTATCAGTAGCCTGGCTGAGGATACATACAGACGAACGCACATAACGTAGAACAAATGAGGTTTTATATTTCTTGGATATCTTTCCACCCCTGTCCATGACAAAGCGTACATCAGAAATAATTGCTTAGCTACAACGTACATCCCTGCTGATTTAATACATGTATATGTACCTGTTAGCATATACTGATGCGGAAATTGACATTGTTCTGCATCAAGCGGTAACTTCGAGGTTCTTTCGCAATAAATGATATTTCATAAAAGTGTGTTGTGTACTGGTTATTAATTTGTCAGTTTCCCTTCAATTTCCATATCATTTCCAAGACACACCTTGAAGAAATCATTGAAAGCAGTAATACATATAGAACTCGAAAAGAGATTACAAACGAATGCTGTAATATTTATATCGAACATGTACGATCATGAAAACTGGCACATTATGATATGTATGTCATAATTCTTGCCAAAGTATTTTTAAAAAAAAAGATACAGGAGCTATACTACGGAAAGGTTCTTCTGTACTGTTACCATTAAACTTTTAAAAAAACATTGTTTATGAGACAGTACAGCAATTTTTAAATGCACGGAATTGTGTACACTGTATTGACTGTTGCGCTCTATCAGTGGCCATTCATGTCATAAACAAGCGAGTTCAATGAGAAAAAAGTTATTTCCTGTCCACACTTTTTTCACGAATCTACATTGCATCACCAGGAACTGGCTGAGGAGTATCATTCTTACTTTGAAGCCAGCCGCTATGCCTGTTGCTGTAGCTTCCTGCCTTGAGTCAATAACAGTCCGTCATGACAGTTTCTACATTTCATCAGCTAATGTTCAATGTCGCACTTCGATGTTTCAAAATGTACAGTACAATAACTGTTGAATGAAAATATCACAAAACCACACACCTTAAAACTAAAAAGATGTTAGTTTGTGAAAAACAAATTTGGACTGAGAAACGCATTTGATGTTAAATTCTCATATTATCGTGTAAAACATTTAACTTAAATTTAGGGGGGGGGGAGTGTACTGGCCTTGATGCACGTCTAAACTATCTAAAAATCAGAAGAAGTGTAGTTGTTTCAAGCTATATCCTATCTCCTCCGTTTCTCTTTCTCTCCCAGCCTACAACCCCCCCTCCCCACTCTGTTGCGTAATAAGCAAATAGAGTTGAAGCCTTAAATGACTTAAATTAGAACAATTCATAGCAGCGACTGGTAAGTGTCGCGCTTCTATGTTTAAAAAAAAAACAAACCCACTGTTGAATAAAAATGTTTCTTGTTATCGCAAAATCAAACGCTTTAAAACTAAGAAGATGTTAGTTTGTGAAGAGCGAATTTAGACAGAGAAAATCTCAGAAACACATAGCCGTTAAGTGTTGATATTATAGTGTAAAACTTGTTTCTAGTGGTATATAAAGCAAATTATATATAGTATTGTTATTTTCCTGATAAGGAAACAAGCATTTAAATGTAACAAGCTGAAATGGTCCTGAGTCACATAAAATTATTAATATTTTATTTTCTAAAAATCACAACAAGTGTAATTTTGTTAAAGCTAAATCCTATCACACCCGCACTTTCAGTAGCACATAGAGTAGAAGTTAAATTACTTAAATCAGAATACAAGTATGTCATGGGAATATTGTTATGAAAACACCAAGGGTTTCTGTTTAATGAAGCCAATTCAGCTGGCATAACATCCTGTAATGCAAGCGCTAGAAAGATGTGAATGAAACAGCATTAGATAAACAAGTAGCGCATCAACCCTGCCTCTGGGCATAAGTGGCAACTTGAGTGTGTTTTCTCAATAAATGATATTTCATAACTAAACTTCTTGTACTAGTTATTAATTTGTCATAGTTTTTCTTTAATGTCTACACAGTTTCCAAAACCTTCTTTAAAGAAATTATTGAAAGCAGGATACAAATACCTTTATCTGTAGACTTAGAAAAATGACTGATTATTTCAGAGTATTGAAGGTTGCTCTCTTTCAGTGGCTGTTCATGCCATAAATGAAGTGATTTTTATGAAAAAGGTTACTTTCTTCATCACTTTCTTCGTGAATCTATCATCAAGCACCAGCAGAGGAGTGACATTTTTACTTTGACATTAACCGCTACGCTTGTTAACCATGGCCATTCATGAAGTGTTGAGCTTCTATCTTATTTTTTGTAGCCCCGATGTTTCAAAAGAAGCATTAACTTCTGAATGAAACTATTTTTGTTGCATGTGGAACAACAAATTTTGGAGTTGTAATATGGAGTGAGAAACGCAATGTGGTCAAGTTGTGATATTTTTGCGTAAAACTGGTTTCTAGCGGTACATGTATATAAAATAAACCACATAAAATTTTTATTCTCCTAATTAATCTTGCAACGCAGCGCAAATAATACAAGTCTATCGCAGCAACACAAAGCTATTACATGTTTAAGAAAGCTGTATTACACTACAAGCTTTCTGTTTTTTTATTTTTTAAATGCATCTTTTTTGTAATAAAATGTGTTTATCACATGCAAACATGAGAGAGAGAGAGAGAGATTATGCACCATAACTTTCGATCGATGTCAGCCGTAGCTTTTATCGCAAACTTGGAAACAGGCATTGCTAATTAGAGATTATGCATTTTAGAAATGTGCCTTGTTCATCTTCATTTTGGAATTCGTCTACTGACAAAATTTAGAAATACAATTTTGATTCCACTCTTTATATAAGTAAGTTAATATGTAAATCGCTGCTTGGCAATTCATTTTGTATTTAACAAGAATTTATATAATTCATTGGGTTATTCACATGCTATTAGTGTCCTTTGTCTTTTTTTCTTATTATCTATTGTCGAATCTGGTCATAATTAACCATGTACATGTACGAACTTAATGCTTCAGAAATTTAATAGACAAAGTCCAATGAGAGAGCATTACTGCAATAATCAAGGTGGACCTGACAATATTCACGACCACCTTAGAATTAATATGAACGGTTCAAAATGAACAGGAAATAATTGGGATTTACAACCTCTGAAGCCAAAACTTTTCCACCTCCAGGTCGGAGTAGTTAATGAAAAATAAGAAGCCACGTGTTTACAGCAATCAGTGCAATAATAGAGATAGATTTTATAGTCTTGGCAAACACGTGGCGTAGCAATTTTGTGTGATGTACAAGGCATTATTGATAGATATGATATGTTCAGCTTGCGTGTAATACAGTACAAGTTAAACAAGGGGAGAAAGAAGTAATTCCAAAGCACAAAATAAATCTTACTGAATGATGTATTTATTTTAAAACGCCAGAAATTATAAAAGTTTCGCCAATTGAAGAAAATTAATCGTGATTACACACTTGTTATCGCTTTCACCCATCCATTTGGTAATATTAAACTCGTCAGATGACCAAACCAGCAATCTTAAGTATATTTTTTAAAGCTGTTGGTCATAGAATGCAGCATCACGTGCTTCGTAGAGTCGGAGTTAAAACAGTAGGTCTACGGTAAAAGTAAACACGTGTCTACTTGAGAAAATGTGTCGCATGGACATGTATATTTGAGTCGCAAGTACTAAACAGGCTGGAATAGTAGAGGTTGTATATTGCATAGTGCCGTGTATATTTCATTGTGTGGGAACATTTTAAGCCAACCATTTAAAAGTGACTGGGGTAATAAAAAACAAAATCACAACATTTCTCGCATTCTTTTATTTCAATAACGGAATGAAACCCGCTAATACATGTATTTACGTGTGATTTCTTTTACCCTTTGTTTGTTTAAAACAGAATCTCCCCCCCCCCTCATTAAAATTAAGATAATTAAACTTTGTATAAGTTGTGAAGCATCATTCGTGACTCTTTTCTCTGCAATTTATCTTTCATCTCTTTGAATGCGTTTTAGTGAGCGAGTCTTTGAATATTAAATGGCATTACGTACAAATTAAAAAGAGCATTCTGCACTGTGTGCTATAGCTGAGCTGATAGGTAAGTTCCACGCGTGGTAGTGGGCGTCCACTATTACATAATTATATTGCTGCGACTTTCAAATGGGCTAAAAAACTTAATCCGTCCACTACGAGCCATCACGTGGACAATCCACGATGACCACAATATCCTGTCCACGACGACACAGCGTGAAAAGGATTAAGCTCCACGCTCATGACATGTTTTTTCATAAAAACACGATGCGTATACTGTAGATGTGCCTTTTGCTATTCACACATATTAGACTAGTGGTGTAGATGTGCCTTTTGCTATTCACACATATTAGACAAGTGGTGTAGATGTGCTGTTTGCTATTCACACATATTAGACAAGAGGTGTAGATGTGCCTTTTGCTATTCACACATATTAGACAAGAGGTGTAGATGCACCTTTTGCTATTCACACATATTAGACTAGTGGTGTAGATGTGCCTTTTGCTATTCACACATATTAGACTAGCAGTGTATATGTGCCTTTTGCTATTCACACATATTAGACAAGAGGTGTAGATGTGCCTTTTGCTATTCACACATATTAGACAAGTGGTGTAGATGTGCCTTTTGCTATTCACACATATTAGACTATGGTGTAGATGTGCCTTTTGCTATTCACACATATTAGACTATGGTGTAGATGTGCCTTTTGCTATTCACACATATTCGACTAGTGGTGTAGATGTGCCTTTTGCTATTCACACATATTCGACTAGTGGTGTAGATGTGCCTTTTGCTATTCACACATTAGACTAGCGGTGTAGATGTGCCTTTTGCTATTCATACATATTAGACAAGAGGTGTAGATGCACCTTTTGCTATTCACACATATTCGACTAGTGGTGTAGATGCACCTTTTGCTGTTCACACATTAGACTAGCGGTGTAGATGTGCCTTTTGCTATTCATACATATTAGACAAGAGGTGTAGATGCGCCTTTTGCTATTCACACATTAGACTAGAGGTGTAGATGTGCCTTTTGCTATTCATACATATTAGACAAGAGGTGTAGATGCGCCTTTTGCTATTCACACATATTAGACTAGTGGTGTAGATGTGCCTTTTGCTATTCACACATATTAGACAAGTGGTGTAGATGCGCCTTTTGCTATTCACACATATTCGACTAGTGGTGTAGATGTACCTTTTGCTATTCACACATATCAGACTAGTGGTGTAGATGTGCCTATAGACACATCCATGAATTTAAGTGTTCGAATTTTTTTTATTTTTCACAAACCCATGAAAAGCATACCCTCGAAAATAAATGAATTTACATCACAGTATTTCAAGATTTGTAACTGCTACGAAATATAACTACTACTCACATCACAATATCATTCAAAATAACATTTTGAAGTCAGTACTTTTCATCCACAAGTAGTTTGGGCTGTCAGATTTACTTCTTTGTTCTTTAAAGTAAATCCTTTGGCTCTACATTAGCTCAGTGCCTTATTCAAGTCAGTCCGTTGTCTCTATGTTAGCTCAGTGTCTTATGCCAGTCAATCCTTTGGCTCTACATTAGCTCAGTGTCTTATGCCAGTCAATTCTTTGGCTCTACATTAGCTCAGTGTCTTATGCCAGTCAATTCTTTGGCTCTACATTAGCTCAGTGTCTTATGCCAGTCAATCCTTTGGCTCTACATTAGCTCAGTGTCTTATGCCAGTCAATTCTTTGGCTCTACATTAGCTCAGTGTCCTATGCCAGTCAATTCTTTGGCTCTACATTAGCTCAGTGTCTTATGCCAGTCAATCCTTTGGCTCTACATTAGCTCAGTGTCTTATGCCAGTCAATCCCCTTTGGCTCTACATTAGCTCAGTGTCTTATGCCAGTCAATCCTTTGGCTCTACATTAGCTCAGTGTCTTATGCCAGTCAATTCTTTGGCTCTACATTAGCTCAGTGTCTTATGCCAGTCAATTCTTTGGCTCTACATTAGCTCAGTGTCTTATGCCAGTCAATCCTTTGGCTCTACATTAGCTCAGTGTCTTATGCCAGTCAATCCTTTGGCTCTACATTAGCTCAGTGCCTTATTCAAGTCAATCCTTTGTCTGTACAATAGCTCAGTGCCTTATTCCAGTCAATCCTTTGGCTCTACTTCAGCCCAATGCCTTATTCAATTCAACCTTTTGACTCTACATTAGCTCAGTGCCTTATTCAAGTCAATCTTTTGACTCTACATTAGCTCAGTGCCTTATTCCAGTCAATCCTTTGGCTCTACATTAGCTCAGTGCCTTATTCCAGTCAATCCTTTGGCTCTGTGTTAGCTCAGTGCCTTATTCCAGTCAATCCTTTGGCTCTACATTAGCTCAGTGCCTTATTCCAGTCAATCCTTTGGCTCTACATTAGCTCAGTGCCTTATTCCAGTCAATCCTTTGGCTCTACATTAGCTCAGTGCCTTTTTGACCTTATTCACGCCTGGCTTGAGAAAATTCAAAACAAGGCTAATAACGCCGAAAAAAAGGCCTCGGGACTCCATCATGGTCCTGACATGATGATCTGAACAGTTACATGTACTTTGTTGAAGTAAAAAAATAAGAAACACTTTGAAAACAAAAAAAAAGGGCAATTGTCAGCGACAGCCAAAAAAATTAAAACAAATTCTTACCAAGTCAAAATTTTACTTCATTGCAACAGAGGTCTGGATAACGAAATGTGGTACCAGCTAATGTAAAATGTGTTCAGATATATAAAAGAAAACTCAGTTAAATTTAATATTGGTAAGGGATTTAAAGTTAAACAGGACATAGATTGCAGTTCTAAAAATGTGATTTATATATAGATACAGCTGAAATGTGAAGCCTTTTATATAAATCATTTGAAAGGTGAACTTAAAACGAGAATGACTGTACATCAACATCAAAAAAGAGCAGAAAATCTCAAATTATTAAAAGTTTATGAACATTTACATAACTATCCAGGAGGAAACTTCAAAAGTCTTTATTGACTGATAATGAATATTTAAGACAAGAACAAAAACAACTTTATTTCATATGCACTCTACTGTCAGACCTGAATAGTTTTAGATAATTATCACAGATTCATGGAAAAATTAAAACGAGTATTAGATAATGAAAATACGTATGTGGACTTTACTATGAAATAATTATGAATGGAATTATATAGCTACGTATTTATGGGGAAAAAAAGTGTGTAGAGACTTTTTTAGAATTTAAAATGCCCGTAAGATGTCCTTTGGAAGCAGGTGTCCTTTGTATGAAGTGTCCACTAAGACTGATATCATCAGATATAAAAATGGAACTAAATCACTCGATTTAACATCATCCCGATGATTTCAACTAATTATACACTGTTGTAATTTGTATAAGTTGTATGGCATACTTCATACTTTGTATCAATGAACATATACACTTTCATCATACAAGGTATAAAGCCTATTATAATTGTTACAAAAATTGTTTTATGAACGACTATTACATTGTATAAATAAACTGATACGCTTTCATGACACATTTTACAGGCATGTGTTGAGTAGATTTCTGAAAAAAATCGATTTTGAATTGAAAGACTTTTTGCTACCCAGTTTATTTTCTTTGATATGGGACTGCATAATTTGTGCTCATCAATCTCTGTGCATTTGTATATATGCATTGTACATGGATGCATATATATATATATGCCACAAGAATGTACAGTACCAGTAAGCACTTGCAATTGCATCAGAAACTTATTTACAGGAAGAATTTCCGATTACTCAAGAAAGAGAACTTATTATTAGAATGAATATATATATATATATATATATATATATATATATATATATATATATATATATATATATATATATATATATATATATATATATATATACACACACACACACTTATTTACAAGAAGCTATGAAATGACAATTCCTTTGTGTTATATTGGGAATTGTTTGTGCACATCATTATGCAACAGTTAGCCTGGGTACAGTCGTTGATATATGTTTGCTTTGCTAATATAGTCTTTTCTTTTTATTCCCCCGCTGATAATCCATTGAAATTAATGGCACCCTGTTGAGATTGTGGTGATAACATCAATTTTGCAATTTTGAGAACTATAATGGACTGTAACCCAGGCTACGCAACAGTGATAAGCCACTATGTCTTTTGTTTGCGTTAGTAGCCTCGTTTGGAAATCGATATGACCAACGCGCAAAATAGGTTTATTCCAGTCAATCCTTTGTCTGTACATTAGCTCAGTGCCTTATTCCAGTCAATCATCTGCCTCTCAGTTAGCTTTGGTTTACCATTTCAGTGCCTTCTTCAAGTTAATTTTATGACACATAGAGCTTGTGTTCACAGTTTGGCGGCTTCTTCAAGTTAACACTTTGGAATTGCATGAAGCTTTGGCTACCATTTCAGTACTTTCTTCAAGTCATTAACTTGCCTCTGCATGAGCCTTTTCTATAGTATCTTTGGGCCCTTTTTTAGTTGATACTCTTGGTCCATCAAGAGCTTTTAGCTACCGTATTGGTACCTTCTTCAAGTCAGTTCTATGGCACTAGGTGATCTTTTTCCTACCATTGGGGTACTTTTTTTTGGTCAAGTTTTGTCAGAATTCTTGTCTTTTTACTTGAGATTCGTGTTTTCATTCCATTGGGACTAATAATGTCATTTGAATGCCTTTTTCAGGTGAATCCTCTTGTCTACAGAAGTTTTGGCTACCATCATCATTGGTCTATCATGAGTATCAGCATGATGAGTTGTAATCACCTTGTGTTCCTTTTTATTAGTCATCATTTGGTTCTTCATGAACATATGGCATCTTATTGCCATCTTCATGAGCATATGGCATCTTATTTCTATCTTCATGAGCATATGGCATCTTATTGCCATCTTCAAGACAGTTCTTTTGTTTCAGTGTGTCCTTGGGAAAGTCACTTACTCCCATTTCCTCAGCATGATATAGCCAATAATGTGTTAAAGTGGCATTAAAGTAAAAAAAAAAAAAAAAATTAAAATCAAGACAGTTCTTTGGTTCTCAATGGTCTTTACAATTTCATCTTGGTCACTTCTTCAGATCACACTCCTTGGGCTTTACATTAGTATTTTTGTGACCATCTTGTCACCTTCAGGTCAGTACTGTAGCTCTACATGTATGTGATCTTTAGGCTTTTATCCTTGGTGTAAAGGAAACTATTGTATTGTGTTGTTCTCAAATTTGAAATGAGGAGTATTATAATTAGGTAGAACTTGCTACATGCATATATGCTTCATATAACATTGATTGTTGTGATAATAGGGATACCTAGCTGTGTAATTAAATCATAGCTTGTTGTGATTAAAGGGATATTCAAGTTTATGTGTAATTAGAAGATTGATTGTTGTGATTAAAGGGATATTCAAGTTTATGTGTAATTAGAAGATTGATTGTTGTGATTAAAGGGATATTCAAGTTTATGTGTAATTAGAAGATTGATTGTTGTGATTAAAGGGATACTTAAGTTTATGTGTAATTAGAACATTGCTGAGTTAAAAGGGATACTTAAGTTTATGTGTAATTAGAACATTGATTGCTGAGATAAAAGGGATATTTAAGTTTTTGTGTAATGAAAATGTTGATTGCTGAGATAAAAGGGATACTTAAGTTTATGTGTAATTAGAATGTTGATTGCTGAGATAAAATGGATACTTAAGTTTATGTGTAATTAGAATGTTGATTGCTGAGATAAATTGGATACTTGAGTTTATGTGTAAGTAGAACATTGATTGTTGTGATTAAAGGGATACTTAAGTTTATGTGTAATTAGAACATTGATTGTTTTACTTAAAGGTCAAGGTCACTTTAACTGAAGGAATAAAAATTGTTTTTGCACGATAACATTTGTTCTACATGACAGGCCTAGACCAAACTTTCTGGATAGCTGCAGCACCAACATTTTTCAAAATTCGGTCATTATTTCAATTTCTCTTAGTGGATCTGTTTTCAAGAATTTCACTGCAGTTATTTTTCACATGTTCAAATATCAAAGAAAAATTTACACTAGAAACATGGTGAGCATAGGCAATATATACTCTATTATCAACAAGACAAATTTTCAATTTCCAGTTCTTTCTGCATCCGATTCATTGTAAAGTAATGAATTATTTATGATGATTTATTGTTAGGCGCCTTAGTCTTGCTGAGCTCATACTTTGTGTCAGAGCTTCGGCACTACTTATTTATTAGTTGATTAGGCCATGTGCCAATGCAAAATGATGGCAGCCAATCTTCTCCTCTCCTGCATTGTTGATTTTCTGATGTTCTAATTGCCAGGTTTGAGATAAAATTGGGACAAGATGAGTTTTTAAAATGCCCATGTACAAGCTCCATCTTTTTATTGTGTAATGCTATAAATAGATGTTGCAGTTAGACATTGGTCAATTTTTTAAAAAAAATGATCTAGCATAGATACTTTGTCAGCTTATATATTTGTTTGTAAGTTGAGTCCAGCTGCAAACTGCACAGACCCAGATCTGCCATCACATAATGCGCTGGCAGATCTGGGTCTGTGCAGTTTGTTAGGAGTAATCAGTAGAACAAAAAGAAATACACCCGGATCTGCTGGCACATTATGCGCTGGCAGATGAGGGTCTATGTTGTTTGCAGTTGGACCAGACTTATAAGTGAGTATATACAGTAATAGTTACTTATCATAATGTGTCCAGCAGATAGTCAGATTATTATAATTGTTATTTGATAAATTGAATCTAAAACATTTTGTACTCATTTCTTTTTCTCCAAACTTGAATATTGGATCAGAAGTTTTATCTTCTTGCATATATTTTTCGAATGAATACTTTTCCAAATCTTCAAAATATGTGACCACTTGTAATCGTGGAAGTGGATTTATTTGGTGTATGTTTAAATGTTTTTTTGCCAGTACTAGCATTATAGAACATAAAGACACTGTTATAGTCTTCCAGCATCTATACATGCATTCCTGGCATGTTTATTTCTGTAAATTTTCAAAATGGAAGAGTTTGTTACCATAGAAATGCGTATAATCCTTGCATGTTAAAGTTCCTTTTTTTTTTGCAAACTGGAACATCAGAACTCAAAGACATTATTTTATTAATCTTCTTTTCTCCTGCTGATTACCACGGTAACCTGATTACCACTGCCAAGTTGATATTGATTAGCAGGGTGGGATGCCATGATGCTAACTTGCACTGACACAATGAGATAGGGTACTGGCACATCCAGTAGACATATAATTATAGTGATGTACCAAAAAACGCCAGCCTGCCACATATTGTAATTACAATTCCAGTAACATGGTTAATATACCTCAAGGCTCATTCAAAACACTTCATTTTTCAAAAAATTGTGATAGCACGAGGTGTCATAGCACTAAGAACAATGTATGTCATACAGCTTCAAAGTCACCTAGCTATAACATAGAGGATCTCTGTTGTACATTTTGTTTAGCAGTTGGATATATAGTGAAACCTCTCAAGACCAAAACCATATTAAATTGAAATCCCATTGAAACTGATGTACTTTTTTAGTCGCAAATGTTCCCTCTTTGAATAAAATTTACTCCATACTTTGAAAAAACCTTCAATAGGAAAATTTTAATTTACTTTCAAGGGTTTTCAGTCCTTTGTTTCTACATTTTTAGAACTTTTAATTGGCACCATTAAGTCATCTTTGTACTGATGTGCCATTAAATGCTAATACATGCATGCAGCAGCTTTGAGAGTTTTCAGTGTAATACTGTACATAATCGCTTATAAGTCGGGTCCAACTGCGAACAACATAGACCCTGATCTGCTGTCACAAAATGTGCTCGCAGATCAGGGTCTGTGTTGTTTGTTCTAATGATCAGTCCTAGCAAATTGCATAGACCCAGATCTGACAGTGCAAATAAAATAATTCATATTTAATTCTTTTCATGTATAAATCTAACAGTTTGGTTTAGTAAATTTCAGAAACAAATGTTATTTTTAAAAAAACTAAATTCTTTAAAACTATCAAAGAGCAGAAATCTGTAAAATAATTGAGGGAAATCAAAAAGATATAAATGTAGAAAATAAAGGATCCTAATCATTTCTAAATCAGTGGAGTTGCTGCTGACAGGTATTATATGTATACACTCTGTACAGCACCCACACGATGTCAAGTTTTTATACAGTGTAGTGTAAGCATCCATAGTTGACTGGTCTAAATTCACGGCATCACTACCTTACTGTAAGCATCTATAGTTGACTGGTCTAAATTCATGGCATCACTACCTTACTGTAAGCATCTATAGTTGACTGGTCTAAATTCATGGCATCGCTACCCTAGTGTAAGCATCTATAGTTGACTGGTCTAAATTCATGGCATCACTACCTTACTGTAAGCATCTATAACTGACTGGTCTAAATTCACGGCATCACTACCTTACTGTAAGCATCTATAACTGACTGGTCTAAATTCATGGCATCACTACCTTACTGTAAGCATCTATAGCTGACTGGTCTAAATTCACGGCATCACTACCTTACTGTAAGCATCTATAACTGACTGGTCTAAATCCATGGCATCACTACCTTACTGTAAGCATCTATAGTTGACTGGTCTAAATTCATGGCATCACTACCTTACTGTAAGCATCTATAGTTGACTGGTCTAAATTCATGGCATCACTACCCTAGTGTAAGCATCTATAGTTGACTGGTCTAAATTCATGGCATCACTACCTTAGTGTAAGCATCTATAGCTGACTGGTCTAAATTCATGGCATCACTACCTTAGTGTAAGCATCTATAGCTGACTGGTCTAAATTCACGGCATCACTACCTTACTGTAAGCATCTATAGCTGACTGGTCTAAATTCACGGCATCACTACCTTACTGTAAGCATCTATAGTTGACTGGTCTAAATTCACGGCATCACTACCTTACTGTAAGCATCTATAACTGACTGGTCTAAATTCACGGCATCACTACCTTACTGTAAGCATCTATAACTGACTGGTCTAAATTCACGGCATCACTACCTTACTGTAAACATCTATAACTGACTGGTCTAAATTCACGGCATAACTACCTTACTATAAGCATCTAAAGTTGACTGGTCTAAATTCATGGCATCACTACCTTACTGTAAGCATCTATAGTTGACTGGTCTAAATTCATGGCATCACTACCTTAGTGTAAGCATCTATAACTGACTGGTCTAAATTCACGGCATCACTACCTTAGTGTAAGCATCTATAACTGACTGGTCTAAATTCACGGCATCACTACCTTACTGTAAGCATCTATAACTGACTGGTCTAAATTCACGGCATCACTACCTTACTGTAAGCATCTATAACTGACTGGTCTAAATTCACGGCATCACTACCTAACTGTAAACATCCATAGTTGACTGGTCTAAATTCACGGCATCAGTACCCTACTGTAAGCATCTATAGTTGACTGGTCTAAATTCACGGCATCACTACCTTACTGTAAGCATCTATAGTTGACTGGTCTAAATTCACGGCATCACTACCTTACTGTAAGCATCTATAGTTGACTGGTCTAAATTCACGGCATCACTACCTTACTGTAAGCATCTATAACTGACTGGTCTAAATTCATGGCATCACTACCCTAGTGTAAGCATCTATAGTTGACTGGTCTAAATTCACGGCATCACTACCCTAGTGTAAGCATCTATAACTGACTGGTCTTAATTCATGGCATCACTACCCTAGTGTAAGCATCTATAGTTGACTGGTCTAAATTCACGGCATCACTACCCTAGTGTAAGCATCTATAGTTGACTGGTCTAAATTCACGGCATCACTACCTTACTGTAAGCATCTATAGTTGACTGGTCTAAATTCACGGCATCACTACCTTACTGTAAGCATCTATAGTTGACTGGTCTAAATTCATGGCATCACTACCTTAGTGTAAGCATCTATAGTTGACTGGTCTAAATTCACGGTATCACTACCTTACTGTAAGCATCCATAACTGACTGGTCTAAATTCATGGCATCACTACCTTACTGTAAGCATCTATAGTTGACTGGTCTAAATTCACGGCATCACTACCTTACTGTAAGCATCTATAACTGACTGGTCTAAATTCACGGCATCACTACCTTACTGTAAGCATCTATAGTTGACTGGTCTAAATTCACGGCATCAGTACCCTATTGTAAGCATCTATAGTTGACTGGTCTAAATTCATGGCATCACTACCTTAGTGTAAGCATCTATAGCTGACTGGTCTAAATTCACGGCATCACTACCCTAGTGTAAGCATCTATAGTTGACTGGTCTAAATTCATGGCATCACTACCTTACTGTAAGCATCTATAACTGACTGGTCTAAATTCATGGCATCACTACCTTAGTGTAAGCATCTATAGCTGACTGGTCTAAATTCATGGCATCACTACCTTAGTGTAAGCATCTATAGCTGACTGGTCTAAATTCACGGCATCACTACCTTACTGTAAGCATCTATAGTTGACTGGTCTAAATTCACGGCATCACTACCTTACTGTAAGCATCTATAGTTGACTGGTCTAAATTCACGGCATCACTACCTTACTGTAAGCATCTATAACTGACTGGTCTAAATTCACGGCATCACTACCTTACTGTAAGCATCTATAACTGACTGGTCTAAATTCACGGCATCACTACCTTACTGTAAGCATCTATAACTGACTGGTCTAAATTCACGGCATAACTACCTTACTATAAGCATCTATAGTTGACTGGTCTAAATTCATGGCATCACTACCTTACTGTAAGCATCTATAGTTGACTGGTCTAAATTCATGGCATCACTACCTTAGTGTAAGCATCTATAACTGACTGGTCTAAATTCACGGCATCACTACCTTACTGTAAGCATCTATAACTGACTGGTCTAAATTCACGGCATCACTACCTAACTGTAAACATCTATAGTTGACTGGTCTAAATTCACGGCATCAGTACCCTACTGTAAGCATCTATAGTTGACTGGTCTAAATTCACGGCATCACTACCTTACTGTAAGCATCTATAGTTGACTGGTCTAAATTCACGGCATCACTACCTTACTGTAAGCATCTATAACTGACTGGTCTAAATTCATGGCATCACTACCTTACTGTAAGCATCTATAGTTGACTGGTCTAAATTCAAATAATCACTATCCTAGTGTAAGCATCTATAACTGACTGGTCTAAATTCATGGCATCACTACCCTAGTGTAAGCATCTATAGTTGACTGGTCTAAATTCACGGCATCACTACCCTAGTGTAAGCATCTATAGTTGACTGGTCTAAATTCACGGCATCACTACCTTACTGTAAGCATCTATAGTTGACTGGTCTAAATTCACGGCATCACTACCTTACTGTAAGCATCTATAGTTGACTGGTCTAAATTCATGGCATCACTACCTTAGTGTAAGCATCTATAGTTGACTGGTCTAAATTCACGGCATCACTACCTTACTGTAAGCATCCATAACTGACTGGTCTAAATTCATGGCATCACTACCTTACTGTAAGCATCTATAGTTGACTGGTCTAAATTCACGGCATCACTACCTTACTGTAAGCATCTATAACTGACTGGTCTAAATTCACGGCATCACTACCTTACTGTAAGCATCTATAGTTGAGTGGTCTAAATTCACGGCATCAGTACCCTATTGTAAGCATCTATAGTTGACTGGTCTAAATTCATGGCATCACTACCTTAGTGTAAGCATCTATAGCTGACTGGTCTAAATTCACGGCATCACTACCCTAGTGTAAGCATCTATAGTTGACTGGTCTAAATTCATGGCATCACTACCTTACTGTAAGCATCTATAACTGACTGGTCTAAATTCATGGCATCACTACCTTAGTGTAAGCATTCATAACTGACTGGTCTAAATTCATGGCATCACTACCTTAGTGTAAGCATCTATAACTGACTGGTCTAAATTCATGGCATCACTACCCTAGTGTAAGCATCTATAGCTGACTGGTCTAAATTCATGGCATCACTACCTTACTGTAAGCATCTATAACTGACTGCTCTAAATTCATGGCATCACTACCTTACTGTAAGCATCTATAGCTGACTGCTCTAAATTCATGGCATCACTACCTTACTGTAAGCATCTATAACTGACTGGTCTAAATTCATGGCATCACTACCCTAGTGTAAGCATCTATAGCTGACTGGTCTAAATTCATGGCATCACTACCCTAGTGTAAGCATCTATAGCTGACTGGTCTAAATTCATGGCATCACTACCCTAGTGTAAGCATCTATAGTTGACTGGTCTAAATTCATGGCATCACTACCCTACTGTAAACATCTATAGCTGACTGGTCTAAATTCATGGCATCAATACCCTAGTGTAAGCATCTATAACTGACTGGTCTAAATTCATGGCATCACTACCCTAGTGTAAGTATTCATAGCTGACTGGTCTAAATTCATGGCATCACTACCTTACTGTAAGCATCTATAGTTGACTGGTCTAAATTCATGGCATCACTACATTACTGTAAGCATCTATAGCTGACTGGTCTAAATTCATGGCATCACTACCCTAGTGTAAGCATCTATAGCTGACTGGTCTAAATTCATGGCATCACTACCCTAGTGTAAGCATCTATAGCTGACTGGTCTAAATTCATGGCATCACTACCCTAGTGTAAGTATTCATAGCTGACTGGTCAAAATTCATGGCATCAGTACATTAGTTTCTGATATATTTCCATAATTTTGTTTTACATTTTTATTAAATCCAGTGCATTAGTTATAAGTTTAGATGCACCAAGTGTATATTACTTATGATGTGTACTAATTTGGACACAGAATATGAAAATATTGGTGTAGGTTATCTTTCTGTTTCTACAAATTAAGTTGCATTTAAATGAAATAACTGGACATGTTATATATATGTTGGACTGGCATTTTTGTTTATTTACCCCCCTGACATACATACATTGATTAACTTTTGGACCATTCTTGTTATTTTGCAGTTAGGTTCATAATGCAGTCAGTATCTGTGGACCACACATACTGTGTTATAATGAGGGGAGGCTGTATTAAGACTGCAGAAAGAACTGAAAATATTGTGTCAGGAATAAAACAGGAGGTGCTAGACAATATTGAAATCTATTATGATGTACAAAAGAAGTTGTTATAATATTTAATTTACTTGAATATATGGAAGATGAGATATATCCGTGTAAGACAAAAAAATATTGCAGTAAACATACATTATAAAATATATATATCATTACATCATTAATGATTATACCTTTTCTAGACATAAATTTTCAAAGCCTATTGACTTACTGTCAGCCATGCTTTAAATGCTAAAATCAATACAATGGTTGCTATGGTGATGTCGTAAATGAGATTTTGAGTTCCAAACCTAATGCTATGTCACAAGATGCTATCTGTTTACAGCAATTTATGATGATTATGATGATGACCTGAGCCAGTTGTCATTTATATGTGATGGTCCCAAGGTACATTACAACAAGGTCACATTATCACAGACTCCATTTATTGGAGGTCTTGGTATCTGTACTTTGACAATATTTAGTATCAATGCCTCGTATGTTATACATTTCATTCTGAGAATTGTTGGACCTCACGATTCTGGTATATGTGGTGTCTGTTTGTTTGCTGAATATAGTCTTTAATCACTTTGTAAGAATTCACAAATGTACAATAATTCAAGACTGGATTGTCATCTAATGCTTAGTTATTTGTCTAACTTTTTTCTGCTTTTTATAAAAGTGTCACCTAACTGTAATGTGAAACTGACATGCATGAGTTATGTTATAGCACAGTTACTAGCAATGGTTTAAATCTTGCGGTCTGAGTATTACACACTTCCCTCAGTAAGGAAAAATAGCAACAAAACTCACTCACCAAATTTATAATCTAGCTGTAATTGTGTAGTACCCTTACATCTTGTCTCTTTCCACAAGCTTTTTCTTTCAAAAGTATTGGGCCATTTTTAGAGGTGAAATGATTCACCGATGCATCAATAATTCTGCCATTTCAATACACACAGCGATACTTAGCATGCTTAATTGATTCTAACTGATAGTTACCATAAAAAAGTTACTTTTAATCATCAATAGCCATGAGTAATTATTAGTCTTTTGCCACTTTATTCTTTATGTGTATCAATATGTATCATATTGTAGGTTGAGTATTGCAATACAAATTGATACATGGCATATGCATATCATTTCACCCCTAACCGTTTTGTATCTTAACTGTCTTACTTCAAAAATGCTCAGATGTGGGGAAAGAAAATTACTCACTTTCCCTCCACTGTTACATTTGAGTTGACTGGATGAGAGAGGTCACGTGACCTTTGCACTTGCCTTACCTAAGTATAGTCCCATGCATCCATTTGTAATGGGGTCTGTGTGTATATGGCATCACTTTTTCCAGGCTAATTTCTTCCTTTTTCCAGCTTAAGAAAAAGTTAAAACCCTGATAAAAAATAAATTTAATTCATACTTTCCTCCCATTTTCCATACTGCTTACCCATATTATGGACAGCATGGACTTTGTCCATGCACAATGTCATGGTTTCCATGCTGATAGCATGGACATGTCCCAGGCTTTCCAGTCTTTTCCATTAATTTTCCATGGTCTCCATGTTTTTTCCATGGACACATCAAAGCTATCCTGGGAAAATGTCCAGCAAAACTGAGCCTAGATACCATAAATCACTCTATTTCATCATCATTAAATTTTAGCAGATCTTTAATATTAGCATATTATAATTACGTAAAATTTTAGTGAAATACTGATGTACAAAAATGAAAGTTCCCGTACACATTAGGCCAAAAAATAAAATATGTGTGTTTCCAGTGGGCTGACCATCCCTGTTTCTCATTGCTGACCCTAGCACTTTTTTCCCCCCATGGTAAAAAAAAAAAAAAAAAAAAATCACATTGCTGAAATTGATTTGTGCATCTAATTGAGCTGGTTTTGCCCAGTACTTTGAAGTGCTTGAAATATTATTTAATTTATATATAATGTTAAAAAAAAAAAAAAAAAAAATACCTGCCTACCCTAATTTGAAAACCAGTGCAATAGGAAACACACATATTTTTTTGGGGGGGCCTTACTGTAGCATTACATGGTACTTATGAAATAATGGCTAACAATATTTAATCCCTGCATTCTGGAACCGTCCCTACAAATAGTCATCGTGTTTGTAGTTTACTTATTATGATCTCATGTAGAAGTGTACAAGTCACATTCTGCATTAAACCTAGATGGGGCATTGTTTGCACTGATTGGTCAGTTAGGCTCATCAATCAACAGGATTCAGAACAAAACAATTGCCCAACTCCACCTCTCTGCCACCTTACATAATTGAAATTCCATCAGACTAGTCTGAGCAGTCTAGCAAATGTGTGAATCAGTACATAATGCATGAACCTGCATGGATGGACAGTTATTTTAATAGTGAGCCAGCCTCACATCTAGACAGTTTTCACCATATACTCATTATATACTAATTCAAAAAGTAACTATAGCCTTGCCTTCATCCTTTAAACTTTATGAAATTTTCAACATACACACAAAATTTATCTTGTCATCATAGTGGTAATGCTTTCCCATGCACCAAAAAAAAAAAAAAATTATACAACATGATATGTTAAGAACAAGGTGTGGTTATTTTGATTGATGTGATTGGTTAACTTAAGCAGGTCCTGATTGGTTGACAGCATTATTCTTTGCTGTTATGAACTCTATTATCCAGAATGATTGAATCTTCAGCAGACATATTAAGCTTTTACCTGCTGTCATAAAACTTTAGATGTTAATTATCAGCTTTTGTTTCTAAGGATATTCTGATCCTGCTGAGTGCCAGGGAACACAGCTTCAGATTTTAAGGGATTCTGCTTGTGAGATACATTAGGTACAGAGGCACTGTATTTGTGCTATAAAGGGAAGTTATTGTATTACTGATTTCTGATCATTTACCAGTGTTTTGTTATAAAGATGCTTTCATTTAAACTGATGTGTATGCATATACTTTGTGGGGTCCAGTGTATACATGGTAATATTAGATGGATGGCGCAGGTCCTTCAGCTGCAGAAAATAGAAAATTGTAAATTGACTAATTGGCAGCTGAAGTTTGCTCACTCCTGCTCTCTTTCTCTCTCTCTCTCTCTCTCTCTCTCTCTCTCTCTCTCTCTCTCTATATATATATATATATATATATGTAAAGAATGATAATCATATGGCGAATAACAGTCCTTTCGAGTGCACTCATTCCAGCAAGGGATCACATGTATCAGGGATTGATTATGATAAATGTAAAAAGCTAACAATGAATAGTGCAAAACTTGTTCTCTTAACTAGCCTAAGTGCTTTTGACTCTCCTTGAGTCTTTGTCAAAACAGGGGCAAACAAGATAAGAGTAAACACAAAAGAAAACATTCAGTTGACAAAACTTTACTTGATTATGGATCTAATAGAAATATTATTTCAAAATCTTTATGCTTAATGTCATTTTTGCATGCTGACACCATTTTCTCATGTCACTGTGTATATATATATATATATATATATATACTGGCCTAGAATTTTACATTAATTTCTTTGTAGCCAGAAGGACTAGTAGATTGAGAAATTTATTTACTAGTCCTGCTGTAACTTCACTAGTCCTTCGCACAAAACAATGTTGGCAACAAATACAACTTTATTAGCCATCAGATTATTGAAAGTATGAAAACTACTAGTCCGACAATTTAATAGCCTTGGACTTTCAGACTACTGCTAATTTCGAACCATATATATATATATATATATGTTATTCCCTAAAAGAATTGATGGCATGGCTGGTTTAAATGCTCCATTTGCCCCCAGTTTTGATGTGTTTGATAGCTGTTCAGGATTTTGTTTTAACAAGTTTCCTCTGGACCAATCTGTCTTTAGATATCAAGAAGACCAGAGTATATTTATATAGGAATAACAAGTGATCCCCTTTTTGGCAACCCCTCCTTTCATTCAGCTAGAAAGGACACTCGTAAAAGGAAAGTTAAAAACTTTAACACTGAGGATAATCTAGTGTGTGGACGGATGTTAGGACAGACATGCTTACGGATGCCAGCGTGATCACTATGTTGAAGTTCCACCACGGCAGGCTTGACATTAGTTACTTCCTTGAAATTTCAAATGATACAAAAATAAGGAGTTGATTTTCAAATTATACAAAAATAAGGATTTGATTAATAAAGTAGAAAACATGGTTCATACAACCTTGAAAAATCCTTGAATATTAAAGGTCACCTTGAAAACTTGAATTTATTAAAAATTATTTTTCCATGGAAAGTCCCAGAATTTGTTGAAACATTCATTGAATTTGGCAAAATAACTCCTTAAATTTAGCTGATGGAATAGAAAACACTTAAACTGAATAAAATCTATCACTTTTTAATTTCAGAATTTTTAAAATGTATTTTCCACACAAAAAACTAACAAACAAATACAATGGGATAGAATTGGCTGGATCAAAAGACATGACACTGACAGTTACCATATGGGGTAGCATCCCATTAATGTAGTGGGAAAGTTCAAAAGACATGACACTGACAATTACCATATGGAGTAGCATCCCATTGCTGAAGTGGCACAGTCAAAAGACATGACACTGACAATTACCATATGGAGTAGCATCCCATTGCTGAAGTGGCACAGTCAAAAGACATGATGCTGACAATTACCATATGAAGTAGCATCCCATTGCTGAAGGGGGACAGTCAAAAGACATGACACTGGCAGTTACCGTATAGAGTAGCATCCCATTGCTGTAGTGGGACAGTCAAAAGACATGACACTGACAGTTACCATATGGAGTAGCATTCCATTGCTGTAGTGGCTCAATCAAAAGACATGACACTGACAGTTACCATATGGAGTAGCATCCCATTACCATTGTGGGACAGTCAAAAGACATGAAACTGACAGTTACTATATGGAGTAGCATCCCATTACAGTAGTGGGAAAGTTCAAAAGACATGACACTGGCAGTTACCATATGGAGCAACATCCCATTACTGTAGTGGCAATGTCAAAAGACATGACACTGACAGTTACCATATGGAGTAACATCCCATTACTGTAGTGGGACAGTCAAAAGACATGACACTGGCAGTTACCATATAGAGTAGCATCCCATTGCTGTAGTGGGACAGTCAAAAGACATGACACTGACAGTTACCATATGGAGTAGCATCCCATTGCTGTAGTGGCACAGTTATGTGTTTCTTTTACTTTTGTACCTTTTTATGCAGTGAGAAGCAAAGTACCGTCTGTACTCACTTATAAGTCAAGTCTAACTGCAACCAACATAGACCCTGATCTGCCATCACATAATGTACCATCAGATCAGAGTCTGTGTGTTTGATCTACTGATTACTCCTAACAAACTGCATAGACCCAGATCTGTCAGCGCATTATGCAGCGGCAGATCTGAGTCTGTGCAGTTTGTAGTTTGTCAATGGTAGGAATAAAACCTGCACCGTTCTGGTCATGAGTCTAACAGCTTAGTCTCTGAGCCACTGTGGCTCTGAAATCATAAGAAGAATGAGCAGTGTAGCTCACACACACCCCCACACCCCCGTGATATTCTAGAGCATTATGCAATGGCAGATCTGAGTATATGCTGTTGGCAGTAATGTGCCAGAATTATATACAGAACCAAATATGGTAATTATTTATTATATGTTATAGAATACTATGAATTTACTATTTTTGTTGGGTACTAGTTTTTTGTGGATTTCTTGGTTGCTGTAGACCACAAATTTTAAGATCAAACCAACAGTGATTCTTGAAACAGTAGACACCTCCCTCAATCCACAACATTAGGTACTAATGAAAATGTCTTTTTTTGCAAAACCATGAAAATTGATGCAGATGAAATTAAATGAATTCACAGTCTATCATCACCAATGGTATGCTGTAGAAGTCTGATACTTGATCTGTTTTTACCATTTTGAGTAAGTCATCATCAAATATCAGGTGATTTTTTGGATTGGTTATGCCAGTAATTTTCCGTCTTGTACACAAATAATTATTCATGCATTTTCTATTATGTAAGTGTCAAGTTCTCACTAACATTCTTTGCAATGCTATCCAATTTCAGTCCCAACATATTGATGGGAAAATGCCAGAATCATGATCAAGTGATTATAAGAACATGCTTGGTTTAAATTAATGGTGCGTTTTAAGTTTAAGGGATCAGTATGTAAACAACAGTGTTTTTTTTGCCTTCTGCATTCTCAGATCAAGTTTTGTGTGTGTGTGTGTGTGTTTTGTGTGGTTTAACACCATTTTTCAGCACATGGTAGGCTATACATGGCGGTCAGTGTATTTGGTGGAGGAAGAACCCGAAAAGACCCCGGGGAAGAACCATAGATGCCATGGGAAGCTGCTGGAAAGCTTTCTCAAAAAGCCACACTGGTTGAGCCAAGTCTCAAACTCATGCAGACAGAGGTAAGATGTGTGAGTGATCTGTAAAGGTGAGCACCTTAGACCACTTGGCCAGCTGGGGCCCATTCTCAGATCAAAAGTATTTCCCAAAAACTGTCAATGCATGTAGTGCATCAAGTTGAAACACCTTACTTGAAACAAATTTTTTTTGTAGTAAAAAATTGTATTCCTTACCTCATTTCTCTCAAAACTTGATGATACATCCATTAGCTCTAAGTACATGCCTAATTTGTGTAGGTGTAGATTCACGCAGTTGTCTGTTGAATGCAAAATAGTGGGAACCATCATTGGTCTCATACCATTTCTCCGTTACCATTTTGGTTGGATGCAAAAATAAAAAAATAGTATTTACTCCGCAGTTGTACTTTTCCATAATTAAATATAATTCCTGTATGTAGATAACCATTGATTCCAGTATGAAATATAGGGACCTGATAGTACTGTCTATACTCACTTAGAAGTCAGATCCAACTGCAAACTGCATTAACCCAGATTTGCCATCGCATAATGCACCAGCAGGTCTGGGTGTATGCAGTTTGTTAGGAGTAATCAGTAGAACAAAAAATGTAGACCCTGATTTGCCAGCACATTATGCAATTTGCAGTTGGACTTGATTTATGATTGAGTATATACAGTTATAGGTTGAAGAGGGCAATTTCATAATGTACATATTTCACCCCATCATCAAGAGTTACTTGAACTTCCATTTGTTATAACACAATGTACATATTTCACCCCATCATCAAGAGTTACTTGAACTTCCATTTGTTATAACACAATGTACATATTTCACCCCATCATCAAGAGTCACTTGAACTTCCATTTGTTATAACACAATGTACATATTTCACCCCATCATCAAGAGTCACTTGAACTTCCATTTGTTATAACACAATGTACATATTTCACTCCATCATCAAGAGTTACTTGAACTTCCATTTGTTATAACACAATGTACATATTTCACCCCATCATCAAGAGTTACTTGAACTTCCATTTGTTATAACACAATGTACATATTTCACCCCATCATCAAGAGTCACTTGAACTTCCATTTGTTATAACACAATGTACATATTTCACCCCATCATCAAGAGTCACTTGAACTTCCATTTGTTATAACACAATGTACATATTTCACCCCATCATCAAGAGTCACTTGAACTTCCATTTGTTATAACACAATGTACATATTTCACTCCATCATCAAGAGTTACTTGAACTTCCATTTGTTATAACACAATGTACATATTTCACTCCATCATCAAGAGTCACTTGAACTTCCATTTGTTATAACATAATGTACATATTTCACTCCATCATCAAGAGTCACTTGAACTTCCATTTGTTATAACATAATGTACATATTTCACTCCATCATCAAGAGTCACTTGAACTTCCATTTGTTATAACACAATGTACATATTTCACTCCATCATCAAGAGTTACTTGAACTTCCATTTGTTATAACACAATGTACATATTTCACCCCATCATCAAGAGTTACTTGAACTTCCATTTGTTATAACACAATGTACATATTTCACCCCATCATCAAGAGTTACTTGAACTTCCATTTGTTATAACACAATGTACATATTTCACTCCATCATCAAGAGTCACTTGAACTTCCATTTGTTATAACATAATGTACATATTTCACCCCATCATCAAGAGTCACTTGAACTTCCATTTGTTATAACACAATGTACATATTTCACTCCATCATCAAGAGTTACTTGAACTTCCATTTGTTATAACACAATGTACATATTTCACCCCATCATCAAGAGTTACTTGAACTTCCATTTGTTATAACACAATGTACATATTTCACCCCATCATCAAGAGTTACTTGAACTTCCATTTGTTATAACACAATGTACATATTTCACTCCATCATCAAGAGTCACTTGAACTTCCATTTGTTATAACATAATGTACATATTTCACCCCATCATCAAGAGTCACTTGAACTTCCATTTGTTATAACATAATGTACATATTTCACCCCATCATCAAGAGTCACTTGAACTTCCATTTGTTATAACACAATGTACATATTTCACCCCATCATCAAGAGTCACTTGAACTTCCATTTGTTATAACACAATGTACATATTTCACCCCATCATCAAGAGTCACTTGAACTTCCATTTGTTATAACACAATGTACATATTTCACTCCATCATCAAGAGTTACTTGAACTTCCATTTGTTATAACACAATGTACATATTTCACCCCATCATCAAGAGTTACTTGAACTTCCATTTGTTATAACACAATGTACATATTTCACTCCATCATCAAGAGTTACTTGAACTTCCATTTGTTATAACATAATGTACATATTTCACCCCATCATCAAGAGTTACTTGAACTTCCATTTGTTATAACACAATGTACATATTTCACCCCATCATCAAGAGTTACTTGAACTTCCATTTGTTATAACACAATGTACATATTTCACCCCATCATCAAGAGTTACTTGAACTTCCATTTGTTATAACACAATGTACATATTTCACCCCATCATCAAGAGTTACTTGAACTTCCATTTGTTATAACACAATGTACATATTTCACTCCATCATCAAGAGTTACTTGAACTTCCATTTGTTATAACATAATGTACATATTTCACCCCATTATCAAGAGTTACTTGAACTTCCATTTGTTATAACACAATGTACATATTTCACCCCATCATCAAGAGTTACTTGAACTTCCATTTGTTATAACACAATGTACATATTTCACCCCATCATCAAGAGTTACTTGAACTTCCATTTGTTATAACACAATGTACATATTTCACCCCATCATCAAGAGTTACTTGGAACTTCCATTTGTTATAACACAATGTACATATTTCACCCCATCATCAAGAGTTACTTGAACTTCCATTTGTTATAACACAGATTCATGCTTTTTTGAGAGCTATGATTTTGTAAAAATACTTTAACATTGAATTGGTGCCAAGTATGATGCCACTAACATCAGCATTGCTGTGCCTCACATCTTTCATTGAAAAAGGAAAGAAAATGAGTTCATCATCTGTTGAGGTAAAAATATCACAACATAGAAAGCGTTGCATTCTCAGCATTTTGTTTCTTTCTATAAACTACTATGGACATTTTGTAAAATCTTTCAAGCAGCAAGTAAAACGAATTATTCAGTCAACATACACCATGGTTTATCATACTAATTTACATAATTTCATTACACTCTTGTCAGGGTAGTTAGTTCAAGTTTTTGTTGTTCATGGACAAATGCTTTGGATGTAGCAATATGCTTTACACTTGTTTTAATTAATATTACCTTCTGATAATAAAGGTAATATCCACTTTATATATATATATATATATATATATATATATATATATATATATTTACTTTGCTTGTTTGCTCATACAGCATGTTTACTTTTATTGCAGTTTACTTATACAATGAATTTTGTCCAAGCTAGACCTGAAGAATGTGAAATCTTTATATTTCATGGGAAACTAGTTTTTGTGGAGAACCATTTTTATGGATTTTATGGTTGCTACAATCCACGAATGTAAAGACCCATCAAGCAATGGGACTTGTCTTAAAACAATAGGACCCCCTTCCCCAATCCACAAATGTAAAGACCCATCAAGCAATGGGACATGTTTTACAACAATAGCACCCCCTTTCCAATCCACAAATGTAAAGACCCATCAAGCAATGTGACTTTTGTTAAAACAATAGGACCCCCTTCCCCAATCCACAAATTTAATGACCCATCAAGCAGTGGGACATGTTTTACAACAATAGCACCCCCTTTCCAATCCACAAATGTAAAGACCCATCAAGCAATGGGACTTTTGTTAAAACAATAGGACCCCCTTCCCCAATCCACAAATTTAATGACCCATCAAGCAGTGGGACATGTTTTACAACAATAGCACCCCCTTTCCAATCCACAAATGTAAAGACCCATCAAGCAATGGGACTTTTGTTAAAACAATAGGACCCCTTTCCCCAATCCACAAATTTAAGTAGCAAAAACAAAATGTTAATTTTCAAGAAAAAAAAAAAATAATTGATACCTATGATAATAGATGTATTCACAGCATTGTGGATCCCTGTGACTGCAAAATTGAGTCCATATATATAAGATTTTACACTGGGTATACTAATTTCACTGCCCGATACAGATCTCTCTGCCATATGTACAGTTTTCGTTGAACCCACATTAGTGGCAAAGTGAGACATAGACTGTACACCAGCAGCATGCAGTGGCAAACCCACATTAGTGGCAAAGTGAGACATAGACTGTACACCAGTGGCATGCAGTGGCATCAACGGTTTGCTATATTAGTGGCAAAGTGAGACATAGACTGTACACCAGCAGCATGCAGTGGCATCAACGGTTTGCCATATTAGTGGCAAAGTGAGACATAGACTGTACACCAGCAGCATGCAGTGGCATCAACGGTTTGCCATATTAGTGGCAAAGTGAGACATAGACTGTACACCAGCAGCATGCAGTGGCATCAACGGTTTGCCACATTAGTGGCAAAGTGAGACATAGACTGTACACCAGCAGCATGCAGTGGCATCAACGGTTTGCCACATTAGTGGCAAAGTGAGACATAGACTGTACACCAGCAGCATGCAGTGGCATCAACGGTTTGCCATATTAGTGGCAAAGTGAGACAAAGACTGTACACCAGCAGCATGCAGTGGCATCAACGGTTTGCCATATTAGTGGCAAAGTGAGACATAGACTGTACACCAGCAGCATGCAGTGGCATCAACGGTTTGCCATATTAGTGGCAAAGTGAGACATAGACTGTACACCAGCAGCATGCAGTGGCATCAACGGTTTGCCATATTAGTGGCAAAGTGAGACATAGACTGTACACCAGCAGCATGCAGTGGCATCAACGGTTTGCCATATTAGTGGCAAAGTGAGACATAGACTGTACACCAGCAGCATGCAGTGGCATCAACGGTTTGCTCCGATTTTGGCTAAAAAGTTTACTTAGCTTATATTTCATAAACCACTTCATAGATTCTCATCATACTTGGCATGAATCATTTTGAAGCTACGACAATTAATTTATATGTCTCCTTCAACCAAGGTCACAATCACAGAAAATTTGCGTTAAGATTTTGGTTCTGATTTTTTCACTTATATTTACTAAAACCCTGGATGAATTTTGTTCATACTTCGCATGATTCATTATGAATCTGAGACAATTCTTTCTGCACAACACTCAGTTGCCCCTTTGACCACATGGTCAAAGTCACAGCCATAAAAAATTTAAATTAAGGCTTTTGTTCAAGTTATTTTTATTTACTTACATGTCCTGCCTTTTCATGTCTCAATTCTAGGCACTTTATTTCCACTAGTGCCGTCACTAATTAGTCTTTCATATGCTGATGTGCTGTTAAATGTCAATCAAAACAACCTTCCACATCAGCAGAGATTCCATCTCAAATCTCATTGACATATAGCTAAACATGATCTTCAGCTAGACATTAGTGTGTGTTTGATAAAGCAGCCAAACTTACACATGAGTGAACCATGTTAATCGGGGTGTGGGGGGAAGTGTAGGATGCAACATTTGCTTGGTACTATTGCAATTAGTAAGCTTGTTATTAAGAGTGATTTCTTGCTGGTCATCTGAGGATTCAATTTGCTGATAATGCTTGGTATTTCCCTACAAAAAATGTTGGCAGCAAGTTGGACTATCCATTTATCCATAATCCCTTTAGATCACTAGGAATTGTATACTTTTAAGTTGCTAGAAAGTGAGTAATAGCTACTTAATAACCCATTACAAATATCTTACACTTATAGCTTCGTGCATTCTATAGGAGAGGAAATTATTTTTAATCCTTTAAGGAGTTGTGACCAAATACAAGAGCAATAGGTCTGTAAGTTCACTAAATCATTTGATGCTGTAATGAAAGGCAGTTATTACCTGTACAATGCATGAAAAGTATCAAAATGATCAGGCCTGAAGATCATACAAAAACTCTCGAGTTTGAACTGAGATTTTATTCAATCAGTCACAAAATACATTACTTTTCAAAACTCATTTCTGGTTGGCTGATAGTGGAAACTCGGTCTCATAATTTTATGACCTTGAGACCAAGCCTAGAAATAAAAAAACTCTTGAGTTTGAGTTTGAGATTTTGTTTGGACCAATCACAAATGATGTTACTTTTGAAAACTTGTTTTGATTGGATGATATATGAAACTCAATCTCAGACTCAGAGTTGTATGTTCTCCAGACCTGATTATGGCAGTTACTTCAATAATACATTACCTAATCTGTGTTCAGCAAATGAATTACCTCCATATTCCTTCTTACAAATGAGCAATCTTGAGATTTCATTCTCTTTTGCAAATTTGTCCAGATACATTAAACATTATAAATTGTGAGGATATTTAACATGTCATATATCTGTATAGAACATACAACACAAACATTTGAGTAATTTAACAAATAATTTGAGGAATTCGTCTGAATTTTCTGAGGGTGTGTACCATATATCATTTATAAGTCAGTTTGTTACTTGCAATGACTCATGACTAATCAATGACTGAGTGGTTGGTACTATAACCATAGTTTTTTTACTAACAGTAACTTGTGGTTACTAAGTGGGTGATTACTTGGTACTTTAACAACAGTTACTTAATGTATGTTGAGTCAGTGGATGATTGCTTGTAATAATAATATACTTGTTACTAACAATGATAATTGCTAGTTATAGGATAATTGCTTTTAGTAGTACCGTAACAATAATAAGCTTCTAACTTTCAGTGACTTTGAATTGGCTAGTCAGTGGATGAGAGCTTGTTACTGTAAAAAATAGTAAGCCAGTTACTAACAGTAACTGATGGATAGTCAGCTGGTGGAAGGTTACTTAGTACTGCATGTATAACAATAGAAAGCATTTAACTAAAGATAACTGATGGCAAGTTATTGAATGATTGCTTGGTACTTCCAGCATGCAAGAGTAATCTTTGTTTTACTAACAGTGACTTGTCAGCTAGTCAGTGGATGATTGCTTGGTACTATAACAAGAGTCTATCAGCAGTTGTACCACTGATTTGCTGTGAGTTGCCCAGCAGCTTGTAGAATATAGTGATACTAACTGGTTTATTGAGGAGCAGCCATCTTGAGTTTTCATTATTGTCTAACACTTATGTTCAAGCTTGGAGCCATACAATTTTATCCAGTCATATGCATGGCGACAACATAAAGGGATATGTGGTTTAGGCAAGATTGAAGAGTAATGTAACGTGTTGTATACAAAACATTATAAGTTAGTATTAATATATATGTGCAAGCATGTTTCATTGTGGTGTCAGCATGGTCCAGTCCTTTTTTTGTTGTAATTTTTAAGTGAAATAATAGGATTGGATATGTACCAGTGGTATTCATGACCATACTGGTGAGTCACTGATAGGTCACAGTATAATGAAGTGCTTTTATGAATTAAGGACTGTTGTACATGTGCTAAGAATTTGAAAAATATTTCAAAGTGCATTTCTGCAAAGATAGAACATATATTGACTTTCATAGCATTTTTGGGGATAGAACTAGAAGTGGAAAATCATAATAAAGTCATGTTATTGTCAGTATTTATAACTGATAGCCAGGAAACCAGGTAGCCCAGCTTACCCCAAATTCAGTAGCCCATAAGGAAGGCACTTTCATAATATGACACTATTTACTTTAAGACCTCCATTTTTTTTCTTGTCGTCAAGTCATTAGTAATTATTCTTTTTGTGAAATGTTGTTGTTTCTCTAATTTAACAACAAATGTAGAACAGGTCATAATATGTAATAGCCCACAGGGCCACCTGAATTCAGCATGACTGGTTGCTCATAATCAGATGCATAATTCTTGTAGCCTCTGGGCTTAGGGTAAAAAAAAAAACATCCAGTAGGCATTGTATCTGTTTAATTGTAGGCTGCTGTGTAGTGTTGGTAAAAGTGAAAAATGTTTAAATTTCCCTTCTTTCAAAGTCTTGTTTTTTTTCTAAGTTTTCATTTTTTTTAAATAATTTTTTTACGTTCTTGTTTGGTGCCAGGGCCAATTTACCAACCATATTGAATATTGTAATTTTGTTAAGGAGTCTATTTCTTGAATCATTTAATAGCAAAACTCATTTTTAAAGAGCTTCATTTATTTTTCTTCCTGCTGGAAAAGGCAAAAGGACTGGACAACAATATCCCTGTATACCAGTACATAAATTTCTCACCCACAAGGAAAGACATCACTTAAGTTTTGCCTCAGAGTATAATTTTCTTCCCAGCTGTAGATCCACAACACAGCATCTACAGGAATCAAAAGATGAGATGTTAGACCTAGTAATTGAAAAATATTTCAGGGAAAATTGCCAGTCTGCATTGACACATTGACAGCTTTGATTAAGATGTATAGGATGAACAAAAGAGTTTGGTAAAGGGAAATAATTCTCATGTGACATTTAGTCAGGAATTTCTTCATGCTGACTTTTAATGAAGGAATGTTGAGCACTGGCTTTTGTGCAGACTTGCCAATGTAACTTAATTAGAACTGTACAGTTAGATTTTAGTCAGTCTTAGTTACAGTGAACAAGATTTAAAAAAAAATCTCAAACATTTTCCTCCTCCTCCTACAACTACTACCACTACTACTACTACTATTACTATTACTACTACTACTGTTTCTAATGTTACCACCTCTACTACTACCTCTGCTACCACTACTACTACCACTAACACCTCTACTACTGCTGCTATTACTACTAATGCTATTGCTCTGCCTCTACTACTACATCTGATACCTACTACCACAACTACTGCTTCTACTGCTACCTCATCTGCTACTTCTACCAGTACTGCTACCTCTGCTACTACTATTACAAATATCTCTACTACCACTGCTACTACCTCCACTACTTCTACTACTACTACTATTACCTCTGTTACTGGTACTATTACTACTACTACCTCTACTACTTCTGTTACCTCTTCTGCAACTACTACTACTACTACCACCTCTACTACTACTACTACCTCTGTTACTGGTACTATTACTACTACTACCTCTCCTACTACTTCTACCTCTACTACTACTGTTACCTCTTCTACAACTGCTACTACCACCACCTCTACTCTTACTACTACTACTACTGTTACCTCTTTTACAACTAAGACTACTACTACCACCTGTACTACTACTACTTACTACTACTGCCACCTCTACTACTACTGCTATTACTACTACTACCACCTCAAATACTGCTACTACTACTACTACTACTACTACTACCATATCTCTCCTACTACGAACTCTACTGCTACTACTGCTATTACTAATACCTCTACTACCACCACCACCACTACTTCCATTACTACTGCTACTACTACCTCTACTAGTACTACTGTTATTACAACTACCTCTACTAATATTACAACTACCTCTACTAGTACTACTACTACCTCTACTATTACTGCTACTACCTCTACTAGTATTACAACTACCTCTACTAGTACTACTGCTATTACAACTACCTCTACTAGTATTACTACTACCAACACTACTCTCACATGTACTAATATAATTACTACTACTACTACTACTGCTGCTGCTGCTACTACCTCTCCTCCTACTACTACTACTACTGCTGCTGCTACTATCTCTCCTCCTACTACTACATGTATACTACTATTACTACAACTGCTGTTATTCTTTCCACTACAGCTGACAGAGATAAGACGCTAGTACATATTCCAAGGGACTAAACAAGTCTGGTTTTGATACATGTAGCTTGATGTTGTTGACATTGGAGTGCATGGTGTAAAATAAAATATTAAAATATATTCACTTGGTAACACACCATGGGCAACCACGGGTTTTGTAAAAATCCAATGTGCAGTGTGTGTATATATATATATATATATATATATATATATATATATATATATATATATATATATATATATATCACCTTTGATTTAAGTCTTGTGGCTGCCCATGTAACACAGTACAGTATGGTGACCAACCTTCAAAATGTGCAGATTATGTCAATCTGTCATCAAATATGACCACTGTTTTGGCAAAATGAAAGGTGTTTTACTAACTTGTTCACAAGAGGACATTTTTTTGCTCTTCTTTATAGGAAACCGTTGATGAAAATGGGAAACCTAGAATCAGATCTTTTCGCATTCCAAGTTTTTCACAGCATTCCATTTATCATGAGGTAAGTAGCTAGCAGTATTGTGCCAAGATCACTATTTGGAGCAGGATTTTGGTTGCCTGTCATTTAAGTGCAGTCAAGTCTTTTTTTTTAGGGCAACCTGTGTGTGAGAGAGGGCATTTTTATGCACACCACCATTGCGATTAAGACTTTATTTGCATTGCTAGTAAAAAATTGGGGTAATGATGCCAGGTTGATCCCCAAATTAAATAAACCTTTGGAGATTTAAGACACAGCAGTTCCCAAGGAGGGTAGGGTGCAGCGCCATCTTAAAGCAGGATAAGTCCCAAACTCATTCGTACTTGTTACCATACTTGCATAGAATGTGCAGTCAACTTTGGGTGCATTCCTGCCATAATACGATGCGTCACACAAAAAACAAAGTTTTTACTCTCCTATTTTTGTATATTTAATGTGTGTGTGGTTGCAATTATGCGAGTGTGGGCACATGTGTGTGTTGATGGTATTGGACAGTTCTAAGTCTACCAATTATTTTTATTTGTAAGTGTATTAAATGCTTCTGAGAAACCTATGTGTTATTTCCTTTTTTATTAAATTTGAACTTCCAGTAATTTTCTATAGGCTTATTTGAAAAGATAATTTATCGTCAATTTTATGACATTGCTTTTTTGGAACATGCACACTGACTCTCCTTGGAACCTCAAAATACACTTTTTGAGTCCCAAAAACCCCCCAACACTGTCTGGGAGTATGTCAGGTATGTGGGTGGCATAGAGTCAGATCTTACATTGTGTAAGGCACTAAAGATTAAGAGTCCATACACTCTGACCTGACCATGATTTCACTCACACAGATTCCGCTGACCTATGCAGTTTTGACTAGATCAGTCAGTTATGCCTGGGCATCAGTATTTTATAGAAGTTCAAAAAGAATTACATAATATAATTGTACATTATTTTTTTATCATTCTGCAAACCTATACTTTTATAACTAATTTAATTTAATGGCTCGAAAGCATTAAAATGTGTTAATGTCTGAACATAATGAAGTTTTGCATGATTTTCCAAATCCTTGAATTATGACTAGATCAGTAACTCGAAACATTTTAATGTTTTAACTCCATGCCTGATGCAAATATTGCACTTTACAAACCTAAATATGAAATCAGCACTTGAGTTTGTTATTGCCGCTGGCTCATCTCTTTGTGCAGATGATGGATATTTGGTTTTCAACTGGAACAAACATGATACTGTTAGTTGTTTTGTAGGAGTCATGTGAAATGATTGGAATATTGTGGCTGGAGTATTGTCATCTTTATTATTCAGCCCTGATGAGGCCTCAGGGGATTTGGCAATAGATGTAAAGTTCAACTTTGCACATGTCTATCCTGGATGATGATGGACCATGTTTGTTGTCAAGTTAGTTGTACTATCACAATGTTTTATTTCACTATGCACAGAGTGTTGACAGCTACTGATTTATCTACAGAACCCATTTTCAACATCTGTTTAATTTAAAATGTTTCCAAATATTGTTTTTGGGATTTCTTGTTCACAACAAGCTTATTTCAAGTCTTTCTTTGGCTCATCTGCCATTTTGAAAGGATGACAAAGGGACACAACTCTTGTGAAATTTTTTAGTATAGTCTCAGAGCCATAATTGACACAAAACATTTATTAATAATTAAAACGTCTGTGCAACTGGCTGATAAATTACTAATTAGTCAACAGTTTATGATACTTTTGGAACTACTTATGTCAGCAACTTTAGATTTTAAGCTGTCACAGTCATGTCATTGAATATATACACGTCTGGCTCTCAGGATTTTCATTTCTCCAAAAATGTGCCGATAATCAACAATTTCACATTTAGAAAATGCACACAGGTGATACTTTACAACTGTCAATGGATTAATTCTTATATGCTTAACTGACTTGATTCATTCATCAAAAAAATGTATTGTGAATAATTAATATTGTGCTTTCATATGATCATGCATTGAATTGACAAAAAACATACTACATTTTAGCAGTGCATTGGTTTATAATTACATCCCTATTGGGGACCATGTTATACTGAGATGCCTTGTAATGAAGGTCTGTATTGTTAGCATTTGGATGGACTTTATGCATGGTTAATAAGATCAGTAGTTCAGAGGAAGATGACCAGCAAGATGACCACTCATTTACTGCCCTTGCTACACAAATAAATTAAAACCTTCTGTATTTTATGTCTGTTATACAACATGTGTTACCTTCTATAACATAACTCTTGGCAGCTTAGATATTGGCATGGCATAATCTGTGAGGTGGAGGAAACCAGAGATCCAGCAGAGGATTATTGACATTTATGTAATCCCGACACTGTGTCTTAAGAAATTATTAATTGGATAAATTTCATGAGGTTTAAGTTCATGAAAAAATAAACTCACATCAGTGATATTATGAACAATGTCCTCATTATGTAAAAGTATGTACTAGAAGAGTTAGCTCCCTTTGTCTATGTGGGTTGCTTTGTCTCTCCCAATATTGTCATGCCGAATAAAGCATCTGTAAGATTTGGTTTTGAGACTGATTTGACCCATTGAGTTGTAGTGGGAATGATTTGATCCATTAAGTGGTAATGAGACTTATTTGACCAATGAGGTGGTTATGAGACTTATTTGACCCATTAAGTGGTAATGAGACTTATTTGACACATGAGGTGGTAATGAGACTTATTTGACCCATAAAGTGGTAATGTGATTGATTTGACCCATGAGGTGGTAATGAGACTTATTTGACCCATTAAGTGGTAATGAGACTGATTTGACCCATAAAGTGGTAATGAGACTGATTTGACCCATTAAGTGGTAATGAGACTTATTTGACCCATTAAGTGGTAATGAGACTGATTTGACCCATTAAGTGGTAATGAGACTTATTTGACCCATAAAGTGGTAATGAGACTGATTTGATTCATTAAGTGGTAATGAGACTTATTTGACCCATTAAGTGGTAATGAGACTTATTTGACCCATTAAGTGGTAATGAGACTTATTTGATCCATTAAGTGGTAATGAGATTTATTTGACCCATAAAGTGGTAATGAGGCTGATTTGATCCACTAGGTGGTAATGAGACTGATTTGACCCATAAAGTGGTAATGAGACTGATTTGATCCATTAGGTGGTAATGAGACTGATTTGATCCATAAAGTGGTAATGAGACTGATTTGACCCATTAGGTGGTAATGAGACTTATTTGACCCATTAAGTGGTAATGAGACTTATTTGACCCATTAAGTGATAATGAGACTTATTTGACTCATTAAGTGGTAATGAGAATTATTTGACCCATTAAATGGTAATGAGACTGATTTCATTGGCATCATCACACCCTTGCTCCTTTCAAATCCAAAACCAACTAAAACCAAAAAGGTGGAAAGCCAGCATTCTGCTGCTGTACTATCCATGCCTGGATTTCACAAAAGAACTTAAGTCTGCACTTAAACTTAGGTCAAGAATCCAGTGATTTTATAGTCTGAATAAATTTTGACCAATCAAATGTCCTACCTCTAGACTTAACTTGAAGACTTTTGGTGGTAAAATTGGGACCATTCCTTGAGGAGTTTAAGTCTCAGAATCTGTCACAGTAAAGTTAGGTTTGTGTTGATATATTGTACCAGATAAGGTAAGTTCTCCTGTTATTGATAAATTGCATAAGGAGAATGGACATCAGGAAAGCAAGTGACGTATGCAAGATGCCTATTTCAAAGGCCAAAAGAAATATCTGACATCATGTAACTCCCACAAGACTGGAAATACTTCAACATTGTCCCTATTTACAAGAAAGGAGATGGAACAAAACCATCTAACAAAAGGCATGTCTCTTTGACAGCTATGGTTTCAAAAATGCTTGAATACATTGTGGTTTCATAAGTACATGAGGTGTCTGGACCACTGCCTTAAAATATCTTACATAAAAACTAGCATGGATTCTGCACAGAAAGATCCTGTGAAAAAAACTTTAAATGACCACAGATGACATTATGAGAAACATAGACAAAGAAACACAAACAGACACGGCCATATAGGATTTTTTCCAGAACTTTGTACAAGGTCTCTCATCGTAAGAGAAGCTCAACAAGGTGTGCCTTTCATGAAGTCAGTGTGTAAGTTTGTTCCGATTTCTTTGAATAAAGTAAAAGCGTAAAGTTATTGCAAAAGAAGTCGATCAACTTTTTCTGAATATACATGAAATTTTTTTATTGTCTAAATATATGATCGAAATAAAGATAACTGATTATTCCAATGTTATCTGATTGTAAATCACTCTTGATGTTTCATTCTTTCCATGGGTGGTCTTCATTCATTGGCTGTTCAAATGTCAATAATATCGACTAGCCCCTCGACAGTGGTGTTGCCAACGGTATGCCTGCTGAGGCATGGTGGTGATTTGTAGGTATTTATCCTTCCACCATGGAGCAAAAGTGGAGAGGATTAAGTGCTCCACCATGAAGCATGGGGAATTGAAAAATCACGCGAGCTGTGCTGTATTATTCCTTGTTAGACAGATAGCGAGAAATAGGTGTCACCTCTTTTTTGTAGTAATTTTATCTTTTGATGTTCTATGTTCAAGTTTTGTGTTAAATCTTCAGAAAGTCTGATAAACTGGGGTTATGTTGTAGCAAATTCAAAGCTGAGACAACGTGTTCCACAGAACCCTTGTCTCACATAAATTATACATTTTTTAAACAGTTCTTTTCACAGAAATCTCCATACTTACATAGTATGATATACAGTAACCATGTAGATTTTAACAGGGAAGACAATTTCATGATCATTTGTTTTGCTAAATTTGGGAAGATTGTATGCTTGCAAACATTTTGTTTATTATAGTATTAAAAAAAATGTTATGTTCATTTCAGCCAAGTCACATCAGCTCAGCACCATTAACAGAGGCACTTTTATCTCGCTACAGCCAGACTGAACCTATTTGTTGGAAAAGTGGTCCTTATCCCCAATATGAGTCCATTAATGGATCAAATAGGTAATGTCAATGTTGGTATGTCTATTTTAATCCTCTGGAAAAACCCTTGTATACGCCAGACAGGTCCCATGGTAATGATATTTTGACTGATTGCAAAATGCACCTGTCAGACATTTGTGGTTATCAAGTCAACATAAATCTTGTTCTGTTTCTTTTATCTAACTTCACAACAGTAAAATCAAAAAATGTCAAAAACCCCTTATCTGACAAAACAAGCATGGAATGGCAAATCTTTGTATGACAGGTGTCAGGCGGCAACGAGGTGTTGGTCATAATTGCTGCCTAATCCTGGCTTCACACTTCCACCAACAAAGCAGATTAAGATATACATTGCCACACCCAAGTGATCCTATTTAAACTGCTATACATACTGTCAAGCATCGGTCTTCACTTTACATTGTCAGCTTTGCTATACCAATAAATACCGCTATGACTTTGTTTCAAATAAAGGTAATGACACGGAGAACAAAAACAGAAAAGTATACATTGATCAAGCAAACAAAGTACCTCTCCAAGTTTTATGAATTGATTGTTCATTAGTAAAAAGTTGAAACTGTGGCAAAAAGCAATGCTTCAGCAAATCAAATAAGTTTGATGGCGTAAATCACCACTGATTAAATATTTAATGATTAATAAGATCGTAAGAAAGACACCAGCTTATTATTTTTCATAGGAGTTATCATAGATCTTAAATATACACAAAACAAGTATTGACCATCATGATTATGGGAAAGAGAAACAGTTGGGATGAACATTTTAATCTAAAAAAGTCAACAAAGTTCAGTAGTTCACATGGCTGAGATATGACAAAACAATGAATACAGGTTTTTGCGAGTTATATCAAAGGCATGAGCAGTTCTGTTGGTTCAGGTATTTTCAGTTTTTGAAAATCAGCTCTTGTCAACTATGTGGGGTGTAATAAACATATATATACATTTCTCAAAAGTTGAAACTGTGGCAAAAAGCAATGCTTCTGTTACTATGTTCGACAAAGTGCCAGACAAGGCAAAAGAAGCTTTGACAATGCTATTTTGAAATGCCTAATTAAAAAAACAAAATAAATGAAATAAAACACAACTGTGGATTTTAAATTTATTTATGGAAAATGCTTCAAATAAAAGAAAAAAATGAGTCACATTAAAATATTGCAAGATCTAATTTAGAGCAATGCATTTTGGTTTTGCTTCATATCATTACAAGTACTTTTTCCATGCTGAGTGCAAATTCTAAAGCATTTATAGTATCAGGTTCTGGAAGCTTAACATTCTACAGAGAAAATGTGATTAATGCAGATGCATTGAGCGAAACTTCTAATTCTTCAGTCAGAGTATAATATGACATAGTTGTTTATGGATTTATTTTGTAATTTTTAGTTTCATAATAGATCAAAATGATTGTAAGTATATATGATTGAACAGTTGCTGACAACTCTAACATGGTCATGTTAGCCCCACTCTAGTCTCACCCCCTGCCAAAAATCAAATGTCCAACAGTATACCTCTGATCCATCTGTATATTTGTCTGTGTGAATTATCTTTCTGCCTTGAACAAGTAGCATACAATAATTCTCACATGATAAGCTTGAGTGTTGTGGGGAGGGTCGGGGGAGTGTCCCACCATGTAAATGTGCTTTAAAAAGGGGTGGCAGATCATAAACAAAGCTTTTATCTTCAATGTAAAAATTTGTTTAAATTTTGTTACTGTTTTGGGTGGGGTTGTCAGGAAAATATGGTATTGTGGTGGTTGTCCCTTAGTACATCAAACCTTCTGGGGAAAGGTAAAACTCTGATAACCACAAAATTTGAAATAAAATATCTATTGGCAGAATTCAAGATACATTTAGGAGCTTTTCCAGGAACATGCTGAAAATGGGTGATATGGGAGATAACTCTCATTTGTGTACCATGCTATAAGAAACGACTCTTGGTTCACTTTTAAGCAAAAATTTTAATTTGATCAAAATGTTTCTTTTACGTTTTACTGCTTTCATTTTTGAAATATATGAATGAAGAGGGTAAATGGAAAATGATGCTTCATGGCATATTTTACACCAGAAAATTGAGAAAATGTGTATGAATCTTACATGTCAACAAGTAACTGAGTGGCTAAATTTCATGTTTATGATATATGTGAAGTTACTTTTATTCGTAAATTTTGTAGTTGTTACTAACCATGGGATTAAATACCCAACGTTAAATGTCCTTGCAATAGGTGCCATTTCTGCTGGAGGCATAACCAGGAATTAAATTACTTAGTAAATTCTAATTTTTTGTTATTTCTGCATTTTGTAAGAGGCAACTAACGGAGGCAATTGGTTTGGCATGGGATGTATCTCTTAATGATGTTACAAATGGGAGGGTCTTAGATTGATTAAAGTAGAGCAGTTTACACAGCTAAATTTTGACCTCATAAGGATTTTATCCTTTTTAATTTTATCTTCGTTTTGTATAGCCAGGCTTATCTTAATGTTATTTGCAATTTTTACCTTTACATTTTTAAAAGTTAACTTTAATTCAGCACTATAAAGCCACGTATATATATATATATATATATATATATATATATATATATATATATATATATATATATATATATATATATATAAATATAAGAATTCCAGAGAATTTTAGAGGGGGGGGGGGGCATGTCAACATGACCATATGAAAGTTTCCACCAACTGTTTATTTGGATATACTTACTATCATTTCAGTCCATAATGAAATTTAAACATCACTTAAATAAATCCATAAACATCTATGTAATTGCAGTATGTCTTATATTTTGATTGCAAAAGCTGCATCTTTGTGAACCATTTTTTTCTCAAGAATGTTGAAATTCCAATGCCCAAAACTAAAACTGGTTTGGAATTAGTGCAATCAATGCAGAAAAGGCACATGTATACATATTTTAAAAAAATGCATTGCTTAAAAGTAGAGTTTGTTACATTTGAAAGACATCTTTTTGTTCTTTTTTTTTTAAACATAATCATAACCTACTCTTTCGACCCCTCTTTGGATCTCATCAATGGCAGCTAGAATGGGATGATATCAGTAAGCAATTATGGCTGATGCTCAAGGCATTTTGACACATGTAATATGAATATTTGCCATCTTGTACTTGTTTTATCAGTTAAGGAGTTTGAAATTATCCAGTTCTACAGTTGTAAAGTTACATATAAAAAAAATAAGATTTACATTGATAACTAGGAGTATCTGACACAAGTATTGTGCAATCAGTCAAAATATTGATATCATATATATATATATATATATATATATATATATATATATATATATATATATATATATATATATATATATACACATACATATCTCTTTTACCAACAGTAATGAGTATTATGACATTACTGTGCAAAATCAACATAGGAGTGAGTGTGCTGCCAGTGGATGAACAAGATGCCTGCATGCTGTAACACTCTAGGTCAGCACCAAGCAGAATCCAAGCAGAATCTAATAATTGTTGACAGGCTGAATTTTGCTTTCTTTTTAATCATAAAATCAAAAATAAAATTCTTAAAAGAGGTGTCTATTTCAAAAGATAAATACCTGTTTTTAATATTGTGAATTCTTTTTACATTATCTCCTTGTGCTGGAGTGGTTTAAAATTTAAAATTGCAAAATTGAAAATGGTTACTTTTCTGTTGAAATAGTTACCTCGATTACATCATTATTTCTTCAATATAAATGAAGTCACAGTATTCCTATTAAAGAATCTAACATCTTTAAATCTTACAAAATTTAATTTTTTTAAACAAATGTTAGTTGTTGCCAAAATTTATCTTCTGGAGTTAGAGGATAATACTTTATGTGCTGTATAAAATAATTTGCTCAAACTTGGTTGGTCAAGTCAGTATCAGTTGACATACACAAGTTATAGAAAAAACCTGAGGAAGACTTTTCTTGCGCCTGCATAAGCATGAGATGACATAGGTAGCACCTTTTTGATCACAATAGTAGATTTGTCATCAAGGTTTGAGTTTGATGTGAAAGTTTTTGCAAGTCAGAGATGGGAATGGGGTTTGATGGGAGAGGAGATACACCAGCACATGTATGCAGATGAGATACCTTATTTCGTGGAACACTAAACAAGTATGAATTAATCAAGAAATTCATTCCACCAACGGGAATTTTCCTGGAAATCCAGGACTTGTCACATGTATGGATAGATATTGAAAGTCAGTTCATTTATTGACTTTTTTTCACTGACATATTTATTTTTTTACCTACCTGCAGACATGACATCCTGGCTTTGCTTGTGCAGTGCTACAACAGTGACATTCCTAACCTGTCATCTAGATCACATCGGATTTTCTGCAGAATCTGTTCCAGGTATTTTTGTTTATGCTATGTCATTTTTAACCTCAGTGCATTATAGCATTTTAACAGATATACCCAATTTAGGCAGTTAGAAGCATCTCCTTGATAATAAGCCAGGTGGGCTAAATATAAGGCAAATGTTTATGTTGTATACCTTTACCTGCTTTAAAAAACACCCCTACTGATGTTTATTTCTACAATTTCAAGTAGGTATAACCTTCAGGGTTTCTGAAAAAAAAATTATTTAACAAATTAAAAATAATAATTTTGAACCTTGAAAACATGAGAGCCCAGTTTTTTGAGCAGGTAAATGAATTTGAGTTCAGTTAGAAGTAGAAGTTCAATGTTTTCCCTTGGACAAGTGTCTTTTAAAAACTGGCATACCAGTATTGTGACTGAAGGTCACACAAAAACATGATTTTGAACTCCCAGTGGCCACATGTTTATTGGAGCATGATTTTATAGAAAAGTAATGAGCTAGATTACTCCTACTCAGATCTATAAAATACAGACTTGGTAATAGGATACAAAACAATAGGACTCGGAAATATCTGAACATTTAAAAATCTTTTATTTCTTTTAATTTATATGTTTTTCAACACAAAACAAACTTTGCATTTGGTCTTGTAGCTTTTTTGCAAGTACTTTTCAAAGACCATTTGTCCATAGGAAGTTAATTTTCAAATGTAAAAGTTGAATCAGGATAGTCTCTTTATGCTGAAGTTTTGATAAATTAATGTTCACTTGGACTTTTTGTACATGAGAAAAGCTCTTTTTTTTTCTTAGCTCAGCTGGCCAAAGGCTATGTGAGCTTATGGCATTGCCCTGCATCTGTTATGCATTTGTCATCGTCCATTAACATTTGCTATTATTGACTTCTTCATTTGCTATTATTGACTTCTTCACCAGAAGGGCTAAGACTATCGGAATCAAACTTAGCCGAAATTTTCCTTAAAACATAAATCAAAACTGTGCCTGGGTTAGCTTCCATATCAGTGGTTCAGCTTCCATAGGAACCAAGTGGAAAACCTATTTTTGACTTCTTCAGAAGAACAGAGGAGCCAATTTGGATTAGATGTCCCAGAGATGTTCCTTAGAATATCCTCTATCAGAAATGTGTCTGAAGTTTCTTTCCTAGTAATGGTGTGGCTCCCATAGCAACCAGATGTAAAACTTATTTTTAATATCTCCAGAAATCCAAAACAGCTGTTCCTTAGTATCCTCTGTCAGTATTATGTTCAGGTTGGCTTCCCCAACAGCAATATGGCTTTCACAGCAATCAGGTGGAAAACCTATTATCAACTCTTTTCAACTAAACAAGCTTATTGCTTTAAAGTTACATCTCAGAACAATTTAACATTCAATATAGGTTTCAGAGCTGATGCCAATAAATATGATGAAAGCTACATACATTTACCTTGTTTCCATACTTTCCCAGAATCTATTATTGTTTATCTTTTAGCCAGATGAGCGATATCAAATCCACTTGGGGATCTTGTTGCAACATTTATTACCTTTAGAAAGTGTCTAGTTGAAGATAATAAGAATCAGACAGGCATTTCAGTTCATTTTTTTCCAGGATAGTGACTACAGGCTTTAGTAACTTGACACAGGCAGATCAAGACGATGATGATGAAGATGATCTGCCAGGACCCACTCGTTTCTCAAATGCTGTTGATAAATCTGGACACTCAGGAGAGCTGTTGCCACGGATACCTGTCAGCCCATTTCTCCTCATCGAGATGCTCTCAGGACTTTATTTTGCATTGTAAGTTGTAAGATGATGTAATTTGAATAAAATAATAGCTGGATGAAAGTTAATACAAGAAATTTAGTGACACTTACTTGAGGTGATTCTAAAGTAGATTCTTTTCGAACACCTATACTCACATTTGTGTTGAGTCCACATCATTGTGGGAAAGGGATGATTTTTCCAGTGGCTGTGACAGCATCACTTGCATCAAGGTTTTGTTAAAATGTTTCTTTGTGAGTGTGGGCTTGGCTCTGGCTGTCTTGTTTAGTACATGGTCAGACCTAAAGATCAAAGAGAAGTTTTCACATAAAAAAATGTTGTTAACTATAGGTTTCTGAAAAAATATTGAATGTTGAGAAAAAATTAGTTTTTTATAGTAATGTGACAGCTACATCCTTGATACAAATAAACGAAGCTTATCTTTAGAACTGAATACTTGTTTTAAAAAATTTGTCGCTAACATGGGGATGTAGAATAGATCCTCCCTCCTGCATATCCTAAGCGGCATTTAATGGAGGTAACCTGTTTGTTGTGAGATGCATCCTGTGATAGTGATCCAACGGAGAAGGTTTTAGACTTTATAAAAGATTGCAATTTATGCAGACAGATTTGAAGTTCTATTTTAAGGAATGTATACTTCTGTGCCTGTATCTTTGTTTTGTATGTCTTTTCAGGGTGGTGGTGGTGGTGGGGGGTTGCAAGATCTTTACTTTTTATCTTTTATCTCATGGTAGATATTTACTTTTGTTGGAGGGTGTGTCTCCCTGTGGTAGATATTTACTCTTGTTGGAGGGGTTTGTCTCCTCATGGTAGATATTTACTTTTGTTGGAGGGGTTGTCTCCCTGTGGTAGATATTTACTTTTGTTGGAGGGTGTATCTCCCTGTGGTAGATATTTACTTATGTTGGAGGGGTTGTTTCCTTGTGGTAGATAATTACTTTTGTTGGAGTGTGTATCTCCCTGTGGTAGATATTTACTTTTGTTAGAGGGATTGTCTCCCCGTGGCAGGTATTTACTTTTGTTGGAGGGGTTGTCTCCCTGTGGATTTTGGCAAGATGTTTGACTTTGCCATTGCAGCTACCGTATATACTCATGTGTAAGTTGATTCCAACTGCAAACAACATAGACCCTAATCTGCTGTATAATAATCTGCTGGCAGATCAGGGTCTTTGGTGTTTGAGCTACTGATTACTCCTAATAAACTGCATAGACCCAGATCTCCCAGCGCATTATGGAACAGCAGATCTGGGTCTGTGCAGTTTGTAGTTGGACTCGACTTACAAGTGAGTATATATGGCAACTAGCCACTGTGCTGCCACTGTGCTGATGTGCCTTTATACCTCATGCATTCATACATACCAGAGTCCAAAAGCCCAACGGATGGATTGGATGCATTATGTAAGTGTGTATACAATTGAATATGGGGGGTCTTTATTGGTCTGCTTGATGGAATTTTAAAGACTAATTATTAAAAGATATTAAATCTAAATGATTGGAACAAGCAATCTGTCTAACTAAGTGTCAAAGGTAGAGTGTTTATAAAGTTGTGAATAAGCAGTGCCTGTGCTAAGACAAACAAGGGACATAACTCTAAGAAGTATGTGCAGAACGTGCTAATCAGTAAACCTGTTGGAGCTTGTGTTGAGGTGAAACTTCACAGCTGATTTTGTTGAAATTTAATAACAAATGTGGTAGCTACAATGTTCATATGTTTGTGCATTAACAGTGTCTGTGTTATAACAATCAAAGATCATAACTGTAAGATATATATAGTGTTTCAGCCATGACATGCCCTTGGGGGATTTATGTAAAAAAAACCCACCAAGAATGCAAAAAAGAGATTTAATGCACCAAAAGTGCAGCTACAAAAATGGACAAGGTGCATTTTTCAACCTTTAATCTGATACAGATATGCCAACTAATCACTAAATACCCAAATTGCTCAAAGATTGTTTTTATGAAAATTAACAAATTCCATCAAGTGCTCTTTTCTGATTGTACTGTTTGCTATGCTTGGGCTATCTATTTTCCCCCATTCTCCAAATCTCATCAACAACTCAGATGAGTTCTGTCATGGGTACATAGAGTGATGTCCCTTAATGGCATTATAATAGGCATTGCTAATGCACAGCCTTGTGAACATTGTAGCATCCACATTTTTGGGGGATTTAATACAAGTTTGCTATAAAGCTTCTTCGCAGCAAGACCTCAGATGAGTTTGGTGATGACCATTTGTGGCTTGTATTTCTAAGAGTTATTGTCCTTGATTGAATTAGCATCCACATTTTTCATTTGATTTGTACCAAATTTGCTGTGAAACTTCATCTTAACAATTATCTGGATGATTAGTTCAATGATGACCAAATTTTGATTATATTTTACAGCGTTATGACCCTTGATCCACTTAGAATAGGTATCTCATTGGCTTATGAATACTCAAGCATTTCCATTTTTGTTCTGTTTCAGCCAATGGGCTGTGAAGATTCACATCAACACTGTCTCAGATGAACTTGATGATGAGTAGATTTTTAAAAAAATTCTTTTACAGAGTTATGACCCTTGATCAACTTAGAATGAACAGTCCTATGGCTTGTGAATACTCAAACATTCACCTTTTGTTTGAATCCAATCAAATTTTCACTGAAGCTTTAACTCAGCAGGAGCTTTGATGAGTTTGAAGATGACCATGTTTTGACTTGAATTTGCAGTGTTGTGGCTCTTGAAATGTGCATTCAGCTGGGATCTGAATACTCTTGCATTTACATTTTCCATTTTATCTGAACCGAATTTGCTGTGTAGTTTCGTCTTAAAAGGTCACAGGTGACTATGATGATGATGAGATTGTGATGATATTTTACAGAGTTATGGCCCTTGAATGACTTACGCATCTCACTGGCTCATGAACACTTTAGCAGTCAAACTTTTTTGTCTGATTTCAACTACATTTGCTGATAAAATTCTGCTCAGCAAAGCATCAGATGAGTTTGATGATGACCAGAATTTGACTGTATTTTTCAGAACTATGGCCCTTGACTGACTTGAATAGCCATGCATCCCAGTGTATTTTGATCATTCTAGAATCCACATCCTTTGCTTGATATCAATCAAATTTTTTAAAAAGCCTACCCTGACAAGATCTCGTATGAGTTTGATAATGAGCAGATTTGGAACTCGGTTTACAAAGTTCTGGCCCTTGATTGACTTAGGATCTTTTACTGACTGCGAAAACTAGAATTCATATTTTTGGGTTCTCAATCATATTATTACCTATAAATCTCCATATTTAGCTAGATTGTAGGTGATATCAATTTCAAGAAAGGTGTTGACCATATCTCACTGAGTTATTGCCTATTATTGACTCAGTACTACACCTACTTCCCAGTTCTCCAGCCTTTTAGTGGGAGGTGGCAGGGGACAATGGTCCTGTTCATGGAAACATTTTGTTTGGAAATATTTTGGCTTTGAGGAATTTCTATTCAGTCTTGTCATTATTATGACATTGTTCTGCAATCCTGTTAAAAATATAGTATAGTTCGTAAATAAATGTGTAGTGATATTTGTAAAGGAACAACATTCAAATCTTATATGGTACTTGAGATAATACAGTTAATGAAAGGTCGAGTTTCTAAACTGGCCAGTTGGGTTAGAAAGGCAGGGTTGCATATGTTATTACAAGACCGGTGATTGGTTTATTACTTAGAACTTGTATATCTACTTATGTAAAACAGTATCTGAAAAGCTTAATACTTGTTGCTTGACCTTGTAGCCTAACTTCACTGTCAGTCAACATTATTTGGTAATCAAGCAATGTTAACCCTTGCCTTGTCAATCAGTGTTTAGGGCAGTTTCAAAGGCCAACCAGCCAATCAGATTCCATAAGGAACAACTTTCTTTGATGGGGGCTGAAATCAGACTTAGCCTATACAGAAAGTTGCTCCTTTTTATAGTGAAGTCTTTGCCTTTTTAACTTGTTTTAATTGAATATCTTCATTATATTCCACATTTTGATTCTTTATCTTTGTAATTTGGATGTGCAGAATGTGTACATGAATATTGGAAAAGGCTGTATAGAGCAGTCACAGTGTCTGTCTGTCCATATGGCAGTTCTGTGACATCTGGCTCAAAGGGCAGTATTTCATGTTTGCATCAGTGGATCATCATCAGACTTTCCCTGCAACTTATGTAGGAGGCAAGAAATAGGTCTGAAATAGGCAACAAAAAAGGTCAGAGGTCAAACTCATGGAAAGCAATAGTTTAAGGGGGAAGGTATCAATGAATGTATAGCAGAGCTAAGAGAAAAAAAGGTATGTACAGTCAGATGGTTGTGGTCAGGGTAACATGCATGCAATATTGTGTACCAAGCTCATGATTTTAATCAGATTTTTTTTTATATACATCTAACTTCAGGTTCAATGGGCAAGCTGGTCTAGGTGCTGGGGCTGTGGATGACATCCATTACAGAGCATCATATGAGCTGTTTCCAGATGTTCTCTTGGTATGCTCATTTTAGACTCATTTTAACTAAACCACCAGCTCTTTCTGTGAAGTTGAAAAGTTGGTGGTTAATGGGAATCACTTTGTCTAGCTGTCTGTACATTAATGTGTCTTGCCATTTCATCTCTCCTCCTTCTCTGGGATGTAACTCGTATTTCAATACACCTATTGAAACCAATTTCATTGTACATTTATGATACATGCGAGTTACACGTTAAGTAGGTTGCTGTAACCTAATTTCATAGATTTATTCCAAATTTGTCTAGAAAAAAAATTATGTATGCTATACAATTTCAGTATCTTTTTCATCAGTTTCCACCTTAGTTGCTGGATTACAGTAACCTATTTCCAGGGGTTATTGACATTGTTGAAAAAATTAATTGTGGCAAGATTCATGTAAGAGAGACAAATGGGGGGTTGGGGAAGATATATTTTATTAGCATTTAGTCATGATAAAGAAATTGAAGTGGAGAAAATTCTTCATGTAACCCTGTAAACTATTTGGCCCAGAGATGGGGGGCTTAAAAGTGGTATTTAATTGTGAAAAGTCATTTGAATGGAGCAAATTCTTGGATGTCATGAAAAACCATGAACATTAATGATTATAGCAGATTTACAGCTATATCTTAGCTGTATCAGTCTTCAAATAGTCAGCAAACAACGATAATTAATAATTTCTGTGCAATGAGAGAATAATATTAATCATACTCTGTAAGTCATAATTTTATGTTTCACTTAACACTAATAATGCTAATTACTTTAACTCCAAAACCATTTGAATAACCATTTTCTCAAGGGCCTAAAGTTGATTCACATGTAAAATAGCCATCTTGATTAGGGCCTCTCTTGACAGAATTGGTGGAGGCCTATAATAATGACATCTGTCAGTCTGTCGGGCTGTCTGTCCACCCATCCATCAACAATTTGGTTTCTGTAAGATAACTTTGCTGGGAATTATATTTCTCCAGTCCCGGACCGGAGGTCCTGGGTAGTGGATGTTTTCAGCCAGAAGCGGGATCGTCTGTTCGCTTATGCCTTCACACATTTCAGGGTGATCCCACAGGTTCTACACAAAGTCAGGCACTCCACTGCTCAGCTGATTTTGATAGCCCCTCTTTGGCCCCAGCGATCATGGTTCAGTGATCTTCTCGATCTACTGGTGGACCATCACAGAACATTACCTTAGAGGAAGGACCTCCTGTCACAGCACAGGGGCTCTCTCCTACACAACAGCCCATAGATTCTCCACCTTCACACTTGGCTCATCTCAAACGATCTCTCCACTAAGAGAAGTTTTTGATCGAAGTTGCCAAGTGCATCATTCAGTCCAGGAGACGATTGACGTCTAAGGTGTATGATACCAAATGGAGAATCTTTTGTGTTTGGTGTAGTAGAAAACATATAAATCCTAGCTGTCCCTCTATGAGCACATTGGCTGATTTCTTTGCTTCCTTTTTGACGAGAAACAATGCTTGGTTTCTACTATCAAGGTCTATGGAGCAGCCCTATCCAACACTCTCAAATTTTCTAGGGGCCCGGCCATCAGGATGGACTCTCACTTAGCAGACCTGATCAGGTATTTTGAGCTGCAAAGACCAGTGTCTCACTCACTAATGCCTAAATGGAATTTTTCTTGTGTCTTGTGGTCTTTTAATAATCCCCCCCCCCCATGAACCTTTAGGTGAAGCTTCCTTTGAGAACCTTACCCTCAAGACTTTTGTTCCTCTCCTTAGCGTCTGCAAGATGAAGGAGCGAGCTTCATGCCCTATCCATAGAACAGGGCTGTATAATGTTCAGTGGAAATTATGAGTTCGTTTCTCTCCTTTGACAACCAGGTTTTTTAGAAAAAAACAGCTTCAAGTGGTAGCTCCACCTCTGATTGAGACTCCCAGTCTCAGTCGTATCTGTGCTGGGGATGATCAAGATAGACTTTTATGTCCAGTTAGGGCTTTACATTTTTATTTGGCAGCCTCTAAAGAGACAAGAAAGGATACAAAGCGTCTATTTCTCCCAATTAAAGGTTCAACTGATATTTCAGCTTCCACCATTTCAAGGTGGATTGCAATAACTGTCAAGAGAGCTTACCAGTCCCTTACCGATAGGGACCTTTCATTCATGAAAATTAAAGCACATGAGGTTCAACCCATTGCTGCCTCATGGGCAGCCTATCTAACTCATTCGTCTTTTGAGGATATGATGAAAGCCACATTTGGCATTCTCACACTAGTTTCTCTTCCTTTTACCTGTGCTCGTTAGCTCATCAAAGTGTAGTCATATTTGCCCTGGGCCCTGATCATCATCGCTCAGAAAGTGGCCCATGCAGATACCATCCCGCAGTAGTCTCTAACTCTTCAATGTATGTATACTGATATTAATATGTGTTGGGGTTTTTTCGGGGGGGGGGGGGGGAGGAATAAGGGGATAAAACTAATTTTAATGATGTCATACTTACCTGTTGCCATTGTCAGATTCCATCCTCCTGCCCTGCACTGATGTCCCACTAGTTTAGGCTGCATCCTAAAAAGAATGAAGGACAGTGTGCACATGCATTCTACGGGCTGGACCAGAGGCAATCTAGTGTTCTAGAATTTTCTGGTACACCCTAATGGGAGAACGAATTCTCATAATACGGTCAGGGTATTTTCTGCATGGAAAAGTATCAGCTATGCAATAGCAACAGGTAAGTATTACATCATTTAAATTAGTTTTACCCCTGCATCCCCCCCCCCCAACTATATTTTCACAGGGTTCGCACAGATTTGAAAAGTACTTGAATTTTCAACTGCTGGATGAAAAGTGCTTATTTTTTGAAAATCCTCTTGAAAAGTGCTTATTTTTAATGTCAGTGGGAAAAAGTCCTTAAAAAGTGCTTGAAAATGAGCAAAAATCCTTAAAAAGTGCTTGAATTTTTAAGAAAATAAAAGACCAAAATATTTTTATAAAAAGAAACCTTGGTGGTAATATTTCAGAAAATGTCCGATCGACTATATGCCTTTTACTTTCTGTGGCTTGGTCGGTAACTAAGGAAAGGGAGATTACTCAAGATTTCCGTTTAGCAGCATTGTGGGAATGGCAATATGGCGGCTTTCTATTTCTTACATCGCACCTCGTGGCCTTGGTTTCTACATGAAAATGCCGCCAGGGAAGTGTGTTTTTAATCGTGAATGGAAAGCCTCCTATAAGTGGGTCAAGGAGACCCAGGACAGATATAAAGCTTTGTGTTGTGTGTGCAACAAAGTTATAGACATTGGGGCTATGGGTGAGAGTGCCCTTAAATCACACCGTAAAGGTGCAAAACACCGGAAAATTGAAGCGTCAGTGTCAGCAATGAGTTTGGATTATTTTGCACAGGCCAATGCTAACAGAAAAGGAGCTGAGGAGAAACTTGGAATTTATGAAGGTCTTTGCAATAAGCTGGATGCTAAGATTAAGGAGCTGAAGGGAAATTAAGTACCGAGGAAGAACTTGTTAATAAACTTTTTGTTAGTTTGACTTTTTGTTTATTGTACCTATGTTAGTGAACTTTATCGGGAGAGGAAAACGCAGTTACATGAGCCACAAGTCAGTCTGAAGGTTGTTCCAAATGTAGATATCTATGGTGAGTTCAGATATAAGACTCCTTGAAAATCACAGGATGAAGCCGGGTTGGGACTGGATTAGTGAAGACACCGAAAGCAACTGCGTTAATAAGATGTTTATTTATAAACGCAATTTAAAGATGAACAAATCTGACACCATTATAACAAAAAGATAAGGAAAATTATAAAGTTCCTGACATGGAACTTTCAACAACAAGTAACTCAACGAGAAAAATCAAAGATGGTTTTAACAAATGGAATTTTAAACAAACGTGAATAGCATCCTATCACCAATCGACAAATAAGAGTATATGATTTACACCCCAATATAAACAAGGTCTTATTAAGTACCAAGGGTGACCAAAGCATGTGATTTATGCACTTATCAATAGAATACTCATTTATCCATCAATCTGTTAACTCGTCAATTTATCAATTTAACAAGCGATGTTGGAATATGAATTTCATGAATCCGTCGTTCATATAACGATATTGAAATGGGGATGTATGAAATTATGAATATGTCGTTCACATAACGATATTGAAATGGGGATGTATGAAATTATGAATCTATCACACATATAGCGATATTGAAATGGGAATGAATGTAATTTTGCACAGATAGCAATATTGAGATAACAATCAAATGGAACACGCAATAAATATAACTATCGTGGCGTCCGTTTGACTACCAAGATGTATCTACGGTTCCACCCGCTCTAGTCCATGGTCAAGGAGCCACCACGCATGGTCCACCCCTCCCAGTCTGTTGAAGGGTCCCTCGAGAGCCTTCACATTACCACAGACCCGTTGATCGAGAAGCCTTGGTCCCTCGCATCGAGAAAACCAGTACACTCTTCCGAAACAACGTCACCAGACACAGCGTACACGTCACACGAAACCACACAGAGTTCTGTGACTTCACACACCACCAAACCATACATATGGAACAGCTAAAAGTATAACAACTAAACCGTGTAGTACATATGACACGGTTAGTACTTTTGTATTGATATATGTTGCGCATGCGCGCACATGAATTACGCCTCGTTACACATTACATTAATCATTCAATGCATGCCGCGTATAATTAAATAATACCCGTCTGTTCAGTTACAACAAATAGCTAATTTGAACCAGCCTATAGGATTTCTAATATCATGGCGTTGTATGACCTAGGTATTGACTCTCTGTAGAATTTAGAATAAATTCTAAAACATCTAATATATGAAACAATTATGTCATATAAAACGAATAGTGATAAAGAATACAATCTTAAATTTCACATACCTCTACAGCTGAAGTTTTGCTCCCGTAAAGAGGTAAGCTTTCTGACAAGACTCATCGTAGTGTAATTTGTTTATAGAGAATTCGCTCTATATGTACTCTAGCTGTGACAAATATGCGCAGCAGCTAGGTACGCGAGTTTTCACTGCAGGCAATTTGCACGTGCAGCATGGGGTGAATCGCGCTCAGTATTTCAAAATAACTAGAGCCGAAAAAAATAAACAACCCCCGAGTAACGCTCTAGTCGGAAACGAAACCCGAATACATTTTTGATCACATATACATATTGATATAAACCATACAATTCCGTGACAATACCTCCCCCCTTAAAAAAAAGTGGAAGCACTTTTAGAAAATCACGGAATTTTGCAAAAATACAAACTGAAACGTATTATTTACATTACCAGAATATCATGGTAGGAAAAAAAAAAACTGCAAATCACACTCTGCTTAAATAATCGGCCCCTACATTTTCCGACCCTCTGATTGCTTCGATCCGGAAACGATATGGCTGCAGAGTCAATGCCCAACGCATCAATCTTGCGTTGGCAACTTTTGCCTTGTTCAAATATATGAGAGGCTGATGGTCCGTTTCAAGGACAAATTCCCTTCTGAAAAGGTACGTGTGGAATTTACCTACACCCCACACCAGTGCCAAGCACTCCTTTTCGATCACGGAGTAGTTTTGCTCCCTAGGCAGCAATTTCCTACTAGCATAAGCTATGGGTAACTTTACCCCGTCTTGCTCCTGTAGCAAAACTGCTCCTAAGCCCGTGTCGGATGCATCAGTTCTCAATATGAACGATCTATTTAATTCTGGCAACTTTAGGATCGGTGCACTGATCAATCTTGCCTTAAGGGCGTTAAAAGCTTTCTCTTGGCATAAACCCCAAGAAACTTTATTTGGCTGCCCTTTCCTAGTCAAATCCGTCAATGGACTAGCTATAGCGGCGAAATTTGGAACGAACTTCCTATAAAAACCTATCAATCCAAGAAACGATCGTATCTGTTTCTTGGTTTCTGGCCTAGGAGCGTCTTTAATCGCGTCAATTTTATCAGGGTGGGGTTTTAACTGCCCTGACCCACTTACTAGATGGCCCAAGCATTCAAAGTTAGAATATGCTATGCTACACTTGGAGGGTCTCGCTGTGAGATTTGCCTTGCGGAGTCTGTCAAACAGATCGACTAATGCCCTAACATGCTCTTCCCAGGTATGTGTATATACTAGAATATCGTCGACAAAACTATCTACGTTGTTCGTGCCTTTCAACAATTTTCGCATAAGACGCACGCACGGCGCACCGGCGTTAACCAAACCAAAAGGCATAACCTTAAACTGGAAAAGACCTTTAGGGGTCGCGAATGCCGTTAATACGCGAGCATTTTCAGCGATGGGCACCTGCCAATAACCTTTTGTTAGATCTAATTTAGAAATGTACTGGTGCCCTGCCAATTTTGAAAACAAGCCCTCCATGTCTGGCATCGGTTCAGCATCAAACACGGTGACTTTATTTAGTTGTCGAAAGTCTATACAAAATCGATTAGTTCCGTCTTTCTTTCTAACCAATACCACGGGGGAAGAATAGGGGGAGTTTGAGGGTTCAATCACTCCCAGGTCTAACATTTTACCTACTTCCTCATCGATTGTCTCCCGTGCGTTAAAGGGTATTGGATATCCCTTTATTCTGATTGGCTCCGAGGTATTCAAGTTTATTTCGTGCGTTATTAATCCAGTATTACCTGGTCGATCTGTAAATACGTCTGGGTACTTACTTAAAATTTCCCTGACTTGCTGACGCTGACCTTCAGGTAATTCCGGGCACACGCTGACCATATCTATTCCCTCATTTCCTACAACCATGGGGTACTCGAGGGGAATTTCTGTGTTGGGGTCACTCGACTCGTCTTCTATGACCGCAATACATACGACGTTCAAAACGCCCTTTCCAACAGTTTGATCAGGTCTCTCCACGTATCGTTTTAACATATTGGCATGAAATATTCTCAACCTACCTTTCATGTCGATTCGGTAGTCCATTTCACCCTTGACCTGTTTGACCTCATATGGCCCTTTCCATTGGACCAATAATTTGTTTCTACTAGTAGGGAGTAGCACCAACACTCGATCACCCACGTCGAATTTCCTACTTCGCGTTCCGCGGTTGTAATACTTCGCGTACTTGCGACCCGACTTCACGAGCTCGTCGTGTGCCATCCGACACGTGCTTTCTAATCTCTCGCGTAAGTCGACGATGTATTGGTAGGTGGTTTTAACTTCTCCGTCCGCGATATCACCCGACCATAGTTCGCGCAGAATCCGCATAGGACCACGAATTGTCCTACCGTATAGCAATTCAAACGGCGAGAATCCCAAGCTCTCGTGCGGTACCTCGCGATACGCGAACAAAATCGCGTTCAAATACCGGTCCCAATCTCGCGGTTTCTCCGCGCACATCCGACGTAGCATTTGTTTCAACGTCCCGTTAAATCTCTCTACCAATCCATTACACATGGGGTGTTACGGCGTGGTGCGCAACTGCTTAATTGACAACAACCTACTAATTTCTGCCATGAGTTCTGAGGTAAACTGGGCCCCACAATCTGTGAGAATTTCTTCAGGTACCCCTACCCTGCTGAACATGTCTACAAGCGCCTCGGCTACACGTTCAGTTTCAATTGATGGTAAAGCTATGGCTTCTGGGTATCTAGTTGCATAATCTACTAGAGTAAGGATATATCGGTTTTTCCGATCTGTAATTGGAAATATCGGTCCCACAATATCAACAGCTACCCTTTTAAATGGGGTATCTATTAGAGGCATTTTACCTAATGGTACTCTGGTATTCCTTCCCTTCGACACCGTCTTCTGGCAAACGTCGCACGATCGACAGAATCGTGCTACGTCACTATTTACGCCAGGCCAATAAAACTCCGCTAATACTCTGTCGGTTGTTTTTTTCATGCCCAAGTGACCCGCCATACTGGACTCGTGTGCCACTCTCAGTACATGTGGCCTGAATTTCTGAGGGACAACTAGTTGGAAATACTTTCTACCCTCCGACGTGGTAAATTCTCTATACATTAAACCTTTGGTACGTAAGAATTTAGAGCTCCCACCGCCCTTACAATATTTCGCGGTACAGGACATGATCCTCTCCGCGGTCGCGCTCAAGGACGCGTCCTGCCTCTGCTCACGCGTAAATTCATCGCGCGAGATATCAGTCACGGCTTCCGGAACTTTTAACTTAGGTAGCGGCTTTTTATCCGCCTGCGCCTGTGCCCTAGTTTCGACCGCTTGTACAATGGGAAACCGGAAATCAGAGAGAGTTGGGAGTCTGGATCCCTCGACATTTCCGATAGTTAAGTCGTATATGGGGTTTTCCATACACAGAGCTTCTACGGTTCGGGTCAGAAAAGGCGTCTCGATTTCTATTCTCGCGACGGGAATGCGATCAATCGTTTGATCTAATAACATGCACGGGGATTTCCAACCAAGCATTTGGTCATCCCTAACGAGACTCCGCTTTACTACGACGCCCGTGCACCCGGTGTCGCGTAAGACCGTGACTTCTTGACCGTTGGCGGTACCAGTAGCAGTCGGTACTCTCGCCTCGGGAAAAAGACAAGTGCCGATCGACTGAATAACATCACGACTGATCTGCGCACGCGCTGCGGATTCGTACACCGTATTCACGTTATTAGTCCCTGAATTATCACGCGGAAAATCATCGCGCTTACCGCCCCCTGACCATGCTCTGCTTTCGATAGCAACCGTGACCCTCTGGACAAACCCCTTCCTTTTCGGACAATCGGGCGTGATGTGACCCCATTCCTTACAGGTAAAACATTGTCTATCCCTACGATTCGTACCCTTCCCAGATTGAAAGTTTCCACCTTTATGTGTACCAAGTTTCTCGGGTTCTCTGGGTCTCTGATCTTTTCCTTGATTACCTCCCTTGTTATCCCTTGAGATCACATTCTGGGTACCTCCCCGAGCTTCGGCGAAATAGTCTGCCTGAGTAGCCATATCTGAGATATTATTGAAGGACTTTTCCCTCAGGAACAAGTACAATTCCCTACCACAAGTGTTTAAGAGCTGGTCCCTAAGTAGAAAATCGGTAAGACCCTCAAACGTTTTTTGGATCTTACCACATTCAACCCAACGCTGGAAATAATTCCCCGTCCTACTGGCGAACTGGGTGAATGTCTCGCCTTTCTCGGGTTTACTATATTTAAACTTTTTGCGGAACCCTTGTTCTGTCAACTCGTATCTCTTAAGGAGTGCCTCTCTTAACGCGTCATAGTTCAATGCCTCGTCCACGGGTAGACGCGAATATACATCTAGCGCTTTACCTTTAAGTAACGCGCTGAGATGGAGCGACCAATCATCTTTTTTCCACTTTTGGATGGTAGCATATCGCTCAAACCTATGTAAATAACTATCTAAGTTATCTTTGTCATCTTCGAAAGGGGGTAATTTAGGGCCTCTTAACTTTGATTCTTGTTGACCATCTTTCTTAGCCTCTAATAATTCAAATTTCCTTCTATGTTATTTCACCATATTCCTGTCTTCTAACTCAATGGCTTCTAACTTTGCTTGTTTTTCCCTCTCTATTCTTTCCCTTTCTGCATCCCTTTCCCAACCTATCCTTTCCTTCTCTGCCTGCTTCTCTAGTTCTATCTTCTCCTTCTCAAATTCCATCTTCTCCCTTTTAAATGATATCTCTAATTCTAATCTTTCCCTTTCAGTATCTCTCTCCTTTAATCTTTGATCCCTTTCCCGAGACTGCTCCTCCTGAACGAATTTTCTAAGGGCCTCCCCCTCATACCCAAACTGTTTACCCAACTCCACTAGATCTTTGAGTGATGACATGATAAATACTGTTGATAAGATCACCAATCCTAAGTGCACTATCATATAACACATACAATTTTTAGGACTACACGAACCAACCGTATATCCCTTCTCCAAATATATGCAATATGTATATATGACAAACAAATGGTAAATAAAACAAAATATGAGTGAGGTATTCACTCACCCGCCTGAATTAGTTCTTGTCAGGAAGGTCACAATCTGAAACAGACAACTGAAAAAATCTTACCGGAGTCAAGACCTATGCAAACTAACGTCCGTGCTCCGACTAATCCAATAATCCCACTTCTGACACCATTTGTCACAGGATGAAGCCGGGTTGGGACTGGATTAGTGAAGACACCGAAAGCAACTGCGTTAATAAGATGTTTATTTATAAACGCAATTTAAAGATGAACAAATCTGACACCATTATAACAAAAAGATAAGGAAAATTATAAAGTTCCTGACATGGAACTTTCAACAACAAGTAACTCAACGAGAAAAATCAAAGATGGTTTTAACAAATGGAATTTTAAACAAACGTGAATAGCATCCTATCACCAATCGACAAATAAGAGTATATGATTTACACCCCAATATAAACAAGGTCTTATTAAGTACCAAGGGTGACCAAAGCATGTGATTTATGCACTTATCAATAGAATACTCATTTATCCATCAATCTGTTAACTCGTCAATTTATCAATTTAACAAGCGATGTTGGAATATGAATTTCATGAATCCGTCGTTCATATAACGATATTGAAATGGGGATGTATGAAATTATGAATATGTCGTTCACATAACGATATTGAAATGGGGATGTATGAAATTATGAATCTATCACACATATAGCGATATTGAAATGGGAATGAATGTAATTTTGCACAGATAGCAATATTGAGATAACAATCAAATGGAACACGCAATAAATATAACTATCGTGGCGTCCGTTTGACTACCAAGATGTATCTACGGTTCCACCCGCTCTAGTCCATGGTCAAGGAGCCACCACGCATGGTCCACCCCTCCCAGCCTGTTGAAGGGTCCCTCGAGAGCCTTCACATTACCACAGACCCGTTGATCGAGAAGCCTTGGTCCCTCGCATCGAGAAAACCAGTACACTCTTCCGAAACAACGTCACCAGACACAGCGTACACGTCACACGAAACCACACAGAGTTCTGTGACTTCACACACCACCAAACCATACATATGGAACAGCTAAAAGTATAACAACTAAACCGTGTAGTACATATGACACGGTTAGTACTTTTGTATTGATATATGTTGCGCATGCGCGCACATGAATTACGCCTCGTTACACATTACATTAATCATTCAATGCATGCCGCGTATAATTAAATAATACCCGTCTGTTCAGTTACAACAAATAGCTAATTTGAACCAGCCTATAGGATTTCTAATATCATGGCGTTGTATGACCTAGGTATTGACTCTCTGTAGAATTTAGAATAAATTCTAAAACATCTAATATATGAAACAATTATGTCATATAAAACGAATAGTGATAAAGAATACAATCTTAAATTTCACATACCTCTACAGCTGAAGTTTTGCTCCCGTAAAGAGGTAAGCTTTCTGACAAGACTCATCGTAGTGTAATTTGTTTATAGAGAATTCGCTCTATATGTACTCTAGCTGTGACAAATATGCGCAGCAGCTAGGTACGCGAGTTTTCACTGCAGGCAATTTGCACGTGCAGCATGGGGTGAATCGCGCTCAGTATTTCAAAATAACTAGAGCCGAAAAAAATAAACAACCCCCGAGTAACGCTCTAGTCGGAAACGAAACCCGAATACATTTTTGATCACATATACATATTGATATAAACCATACAATTCCGTGACAATACCTCCCCCCTTAAAAAAAAGTGGAAGCACTTTTAGAAAATCACGGAATTTTGCAAAAATACAAACTGAAACGTATTATTTACATTACCAGAATATCATGGTAGGAAAAAAAAACTGCAAATCACACTCTGCTTAAATAATCGGCCCCTACATTTTCCGACCCTCTGATTGCTTCGATCCGGAAACGATATGGCTGCAGAGTCAATGCCCAACGCATCAATCTTGCGTTGGCAACTTTTGCCTTGTTCAAATATATGAGAGGCTGATGGTCCGTTTCAAGGACAAATTCCCTTCTGAAAAGGTACGTGTGGAATTTACCTACACCCCACACCAGTGCCAAGCACTCCTTTTCGATCACGGAGTAGTTTTGCTCCCTAGGCAGCAATTTCCTACTAGCATAAGCTATGGGTAACTTTACCCCGTCTTGCTCCTGTAGCAAAACTGCTCCTAAGCCCGTGTCGGATGCATCAGTTCTCAATATGAACGATCTATTTAATTCTGGCAACTTTAGGATCGGTGCACTGATCAATCTTGCCTTAAGGGCGTTAAAAGCTTTCTCTTGGCATAAACCCCAAGAAACTTTATTTGGCTGCCCTTTCCTAGTCAAATCCGTCAATGGACTAGCTATAGCGGCGAAATTTGGAACGAACTTCCTATAAAAACCTATCAATCCAAGAAACGATCGTATCTGTTTCTTGGTTTCTGGCCTAGGAGCGTCTTTAATCGCGTCAATTTTATCAGGGTGGGGTTTTAACTGCCCTGACCCACTTACTAGATGGCCCAAGCATTCAAAGTTAGAATATGCTATGCTACACTTGGAGGGTCTCGCTGTGAGATTTGCCTTGCGGAGTCTGTCAAACAGATCGACTAATGCCCTAACATGCTCTTCCCAGGTATGTGTATATACTAGAATATCGTCGACAAAACTATCTACGTTGTTCGTGCCTTTCAACAATTTTCGCATAAGACGCACGCACGGCGCACCGGCGTTAACCAAACCAAAAGGCATAACCTTAAACTGGAAAAGACCTTTAGGGGTCGCGAATGCCGTTAATACGCGAGCATTTTCAGCGATGGGCACCTGCCAATAACCTTTTGTTAGATCTAATTTAGAAATGTACTGGTGCCCTGCCAATTTTGAAAACAAGCCCTCCATGTCTGGCATCGGTTCAGCATCAAACACGGTGACTTTATTTAGTTGTCGAAAGTCTATACAAAATCGATTAGTTCCGTCTTTCTTTCTAACCAATACCACGGGGGAAGAATAGGGGGAGTTTGAGGGTTCAATCACTCCCAGGTCTAACATTTTACCTACTTCCTCATCGATTGTCTCCCGTGCGTTAAAGGGTATTGGATATCCCTTTATTCTGATTGGCTCCGAGGTATTCAAGTTTATTTCGTGCGTTATTAATCCAGTATTACCTGGTCGATCTGTAAATACGTCTGGGTACTTACTTAAAATTTCCCTGACTTGCTGACGCTGACCTTCAGGTAATTCCGGGCACACGCTGACCATATCTATTCCCTCATTTCCTACAACCATGGGGTACTCGAGGGGAATTTCTGTGTTGGGGTCACTCGACTCGTCTTCTATGACCGCAATACATACGACGTTCAAAACGCCCTTTCCAACAGTTTGATCAGGTCTCTCCACGTATCGTTTTAACATATTGGCATGAAATATTCTCAACCTACCTTTCATGTCGATTCGGTAGTCCATTTCACCCTTGACCTGTTTGACCTCATATGGCCCTTTCCATTGGACCAATAATTTGTTTCTACTAGTAGGGAGTAGCACCAACACTCGATCACCCACGTCGAATTTCCTACTTCGCGTTCCGCGGTTGTAATACTTCGCGTACTTGCGACCCGACTTCACGAGCTCGTCGTGTGCCATCCGACACGTGCTTTCTAATCTCTCGCGTAAGTCGACGATGTATTGGTAGGTGGTTTTAACTTCTCCGTCCGCGATATCACCCGACCATAGTTCGCGCAGAATCCGCATAGGACCACGAATTGTCCTACCGTATAGCAATTCAAACGGCGAGAATCCCAAGCTCTCGTGCGGTACCTCGCGATACGCGAACAAAATCGCGTTCAAATACCGGTCCCAATCTCGCGGTTTCTCCGCGCACATCCGACGTAGCATTTGTTTCAACGTCCCGTTAAATCTCTCTACCAATCCATTACACATGGGGTGATACGGCGTGGTGCGCAACTGCTTAATTGACAACAACCTACTAATTTCTGCCATGAGTTCTGAGGTAAACTGGGCCCCACAATCTGTGAGAATTTCTTCAGGTACCCCTACCCTGCTGAACATGTCTACAAGCGCCTCGGCTACACGTTCAGTTTCAATTGATGGTAAAGCTATGGCTTCTGGGTATCTAGTTGCATAATCTACTAGAGTAAGGATATATCGGTTTTTCCGATCTGTAATTGGAAATATCGGTCCCACAATATCAACAGCTACCCTTTTAAATGGGGTATCTATTAGAGGCATTTTACCTAATGGTACTCTGGTATTCCTTCCCTTCGACACCGTCTTCTGGCAAACGTCGCACGATCGACAGAATCGTGCTACGTCACTATTTACGCCAGGCCAATAAAACTCCGCTAATACTCTGTCGGTTGTTTTTTTCATGCCCAAGTGACCCGCCATACTGGACTCGTGTGCCACTCTCAGTACATGTGGCCTGAATTTCTGAGGGACAACTAGTTGGAAATACTTTCTACCCTCCGACGTGGTAAATTCTCTATACATTAAACCTTTGGTACGTAAGAATTTAGAGCTCCCACCGCCCTTACAATATTTCGCGGTACAGGACATGATCCTCTCCGCGGTCGCGCTCAAGGACGCGTCCTGCCTCTGCTCACGCGTAAATTCATCGCGCGAGATATCAGTCACGGCTTCCGGAACTTTTAACTTAGGTAGCGGCTTTTTATCCGCCTGCGCCTGTGCCCTAGTTTCGACCGCTTGTACAATGGGAAACCGGAAATCAGAGAGAGTTGGGAGTCTGGATCCCTCGACATTTCCGATAGTTAAGTCGTATATGGGGTTTTCCATACACAGAGCTTCTACGGTTCGGGTCAGAAAAGGCGTCTCGATTTCTATTCTCGCGACGGGAATGCGATCAATCGTTTGATCTAATAACATGCACGGGGATTTCCAACCAAGCATTTGGTCATCCCTAACGAGACTCCGCTTTACTACGACGCCCGTGCACCCGGTGTCGCGTAAGACCGTGACTTCTTGACCGTTGGCGGTACCAGTAGCAGTCGGTACTCTCGCCTCGGGAAAAAGACAAGTGCCGATCGACTGAATAACATCACGACTGATCTGCGCACGCGCTGCGGATTCGTACACCGTATTCACGTTATTAGTCCCTGAATTATCACGCGGAAAATCATCGCGCTTACCGCCCCCTGACCATGCTCTGCTTTCGATAGCAACCGTGACCCTCTGGACAAACCCCTTCCTTTTCGGACAATCGGGCGTGATGTGACCCCATTCCTTACAGGTAAAACATTGTCTATCCCTACGATTCGTACCCTTCCCAGATTGAAAGTTTCCACCTTTATGTGTACCAAGTTTCTCGGGTTCTCTGGGTCTCTGATCTTTTCCTTGATTACCTCCCTTGTTATCCCTTGAGATCACATTCTGGGTACCTCCCCGAGCTTCGGCGAAATAGTCTGCCTGAGTAGCCATATCTGAGATATTATTGAAGGACTTTTCCCTCAGGAACAAGTACAATTCCCTACCACAAGTGTTTAAGAGCTGGTCCCTAAGTAGAAAATCGGTAAGACCCTCAAACGTTTTTTGGATCTTACCACATTCAACCCAACGCTGGAAATAATTCCCCGTCCTACTGGCGAACTGGGTGAATGTCTCGCCTTTCTCGGGTTTACTATATTTAAACTTTTTGCGGAACCCTTGTTCTGTCAACTCGTATCTCTTAAGGAGTGCCTCTCTTAACGCGTCATAGTTCAATGCCTCGTCCACGGGTAGACGCGAATATACATCTAGCGCTTTACCTTTAAGTAACGCGCTGAGATGGAGCGACCAATCATCTTTTTTCCACTTTTGGATGGTAGCATATCGCTCAAACCTATGTAAATAACTATCTAAGTTATCTTTGTCATCTTCGAAAGGGGGTAATTTAGGGCCTCTTAACTTTGATTCTTGTTGACCATCTTTCTTAGCCTCTAATAATTCAAATTTCCTTCTATGTTATTTCACCATATTCCTGTCTTCTAACTCAATGGCTTCTAACTTTGCTTGTTTTTCCCTCTCTATTCTTTCCCTTTCTGCATCCCTTTCCCAACCTATCCTTTCCTTCTCTGCCTGCTTCTCTAGTTCTATCTTCTCCTTCTCAAATTCCATCTTCTCCCTTTTAAATGATATCTCTAATTCTAATCTTTCCCTTTCAGTATCTCTCTCCTTTAATCTTTGATCCCTTTCCCGAGACTGCTCCTCCTGAACGAATTTTCTAAGGGCCTCCCCCTCATACCCAAACTGTTTACCCAACTCCACTAGATCTTTGAGTGATGACATGATAAATACTGTTGATAAGATCACCAATCCTAAGTGCACTATCATATAACACATACAATTTTTAGGACTACACGAACCAACCGTATATCCCTTCTCCAAATATATGCAATATGTATATATGACAAACAAATGGTAAATAAAACAAAATATGAGTGAGGTATTCACTCACCCGCCTGAATTAGTTCTTGTCAGGAAGGTCACAATCTGAAACAGACAACTGAAAAAATCTTACCGGAGTCAAGACCTATGCAAACTAACGTCCGTGCTCCGACTAATCCAATAATCCCACTTCTGACACCATTTGTCACAGGATGAAGCCGGGTTGGGACTGGATTAGTGAAGACACCGAAAGCAACTGCGTTAATAAGATGTTTATTTATAAACGCAATTTAAAGATGAACAAATCTGACACCATTATAACAAAAAGATAAGGAAAATTATAAAGTTCCTGACATGGAACTTTCAACAACAAGTAACTCAACGAGAAAAATCAAAGATGGTTTTAACAAATGGAATTTTAAACAAACGTGAATAGCATCCTATCACCAATCGACAAATAAGAGTATATGATTTACACCCCAATATAAACAAGGTCTTATTAAGTACCAAGGGTGACCAAAGCATGTGATTTATGCACTTATCAATAGAATACTCATTTATCCATCAATCTGTTAACTCGTCAATTTATCAATTTAACAAGCGATGTTGGAATATGAATTTCATGAATCCGTCGTTCATATAACGATATTGAAATGGGGATGTATGAAATTATGAATATGTCGTTCACATAACGATATTGAAATGGGGATGTATGAAATTATGAATCTATCACACATATAGCGATATTGAAATGGGAATGAATGTAATTTTGCACAGATAGCAATATTGAGATAACAATCAAATGGAACACGCAATAAATATAACTATCGTGGCGTCCGTTTGACTACCAAGATGTATCTACGGTTCCACCCGCTCTAGTCCATGGTCAAGGAGCCACCACGCATGGTCCACCCCTCCCAGCCTGTTGAAGGGTCCCTCGAGAGCCTTCACATTACCACAGACCCGTTGATCGAGAAGCCTTGGTCCCTCGCATCGAGAAAACCAGTACACTCTTCCGAAACAACGTCACCAGACACAGCGTACACGTCACACGAAACCACACAGAGTTCTGTGACTTCACACACCACCAAACCATACATATGGAACAGCTAAAAGTATAACAACTAAACCGTGTAGTACATATGACACGGTTAGTACTTTTGTATTGATATATGTTGCGCATGCGCGCACATGAATTACGCCTCGTTACACATTACATTAATCATTCAATGCATGCCGCGTATAATTAAATAATACCCGTCTGTTCAGTTACAACAAATAGCTAATTTGAACCAGCCTATAGGATTTCTAATATCATGGCGTTGTATGACCTAGGTATTGACTCTCTGTAGAATTTAGAATAAATTCTAAAACATCTAATATATGAAACAATTATGTCATATAAAACGAATAGTGATAAAGAATACAATCTTAAATTTCACATACCTCTACAGCTGAAGTTTTGCTCCCGTAAAGAGGTAAGCTTTCTGACAAGACTCATCGTAGTGTAATTTGTTTATAGAGAATTCGCTCTATATGTACTCTAGCTGTGACAAATATGCGCAGCAGCTAGGTACGCGAGTTTTCACTGCAGGCAATTTGCACGTGCAGCATGGGGTGAATCGCGCTCAGTATTTCAAAATAACTAGAGCCGAAAAAAATAAACAACCCCCGAGTAACGCTCTAGTCGGAAACGAAACCCGAATACATTTTTGATCACATATACATATTGATATAAACCATACAATTCCGTGACAATACCTCCCCCCTTAAAAAAAAGTGGAAGCACTTTTAGAAAATCACGGAATTTTGCAAAAATACAAACTGAAACGTATTATTTACATTACCAGAATATCATGGTAGGAAAAAAAAAACTGCAAATCACACTCTGCTTAAATAATCGGCCCCTACATTTTCCGACCCTCTGATTGCTTCGATCCGGAAACGATATGGCTGCAGAGTCAATGCCCAACGCATCAATCTTGCGTTGGCAACTTTTGCCTTGTTCAAATATATGAGAGGCTGATGGTCCGTTTCAAGGACAAATTCCCTTCTGAAAAGGTACGTGTGGAATTTACCTACACCCCACACCAGTGCCAAGCACTCCTTTTCGATCACGGAGTAGTTTTGCTCCCTAGGCAGCAATTTCCTACTAGCATAAGCTATGGGTAACTTTACCCCGTCTTGCTCCTGTAGCAAAACTGCTCCTAAGCCCGTGTCGGATGCATCAGTTCTCAATATGAACGATCTATTTAATTCTGGCAACTTTAGGATCGGTGCACTGATCAATCTTGCCTTAAGGGCGTTAAAAGCTTTCTCTTGGCATAAACCCCAAGAAACTTTATTTGGCTGCCCTTTCCTAGTCAAATCCGTCAATGGACTAGCTATAGCGGCGAAATTTGGAACGAACTTCCTATAAAAACCTATCAATCCAAGAAACGATCGTATCTGTTTCTTGGTTTCTGGCCTAGGAGCGTCTTTAATCGCGTCAATTTTATCAGGGTGGGGTTTTAACTGCCCTGACCCACTTACTAGATGGCCCAAGCATTCAAAGTTAGAATATGCTATGCTACACTTGGAGGGTCTCGCTGTGAGATTTGCCTTGCGGAGTCTGTCAAACAGATCGACTAATGCCCTAACATGCTCTTCCCAGGTATGTGTATATACTAGAATATCGTCGACAAAACTATCTACGTTGTTCGTGCCTTTCAACAATTTTCGCATAAGACGCACGCACGGCGCACCGGCGTTAACCAAACCAAAAGGCATAACCTTAAACTGGAAAAGACCTTTAGGGGTCGCGAATGCCGTTAATACGCGAGCATTTTCAGCGATGGGCACCTGCCAATAACCTTTTGTTAGATCTAATTTAGAAATGTACTGGTGCCCTGCCAATTTTGAAAACAAGCCCTCCATGTCTGGCATCGGTTCAGCATCAAACACGGTGACTTTATTTAGTTGTCGAAAGTCTATACAAAATCGATTAGTTCCGTCTTTCTTTCTAACCAATACCACGGGGGAAGAATAGGGGGAGTTTGAGGGTTCAATCACTCCCAGGTCTAACATTTTACCTACTTCCTCATCGATTGTCTCCCGTGCGTTAAAGGGTATTGGATATCCCTTTATTCTGATTGGCTCCGAGGTATTCAAGTTTATTTCGTGCGTTATTAATCCAGTATTACCTGGTCGATCTGTAAATACGTCTGGGTACTTACTTAAAATTTCCCTGACTTGCTGACGCTGACCTTCAGGTAATTCCGGGCACACGCTGACCATATCTATTCCCTCATTTCCTACAACCATGGGGTACTCGAGGGGAATTTCTGTGTTGGGGTCACTCGACTCGTCTTCTATGACCGCAATACATACGACGTTCAAAACGCCCTTTCCAACAGTTTGATCAGGTCTCTCCACGTATCGTTTTAACATATTGGCATGAAATATTCTCAACCTACCTTTCATTTCGATTCGGTAGTCCATTTCACCCTTGACCTGTTTGACCTCATATGGCCCTTTCCATTGGACCAATAATTTGTTTCTACTAGTAGGGAGTAGCACCAACACTCGATCACCCACGTCGAATTTCCTACTTCGCGTTCCGCGGTTGTAATACTTCGCGTACTTGCGACCCGACTTCACGAGCTCGTCGTGTGCCATCCGACACGTGCTTTCTAATCTCTCGCGTAAGTCGACGACGTATTGGTAGGTGGTTTTAACTTCTCCGTCCGCGATATCACCCGACCATAGTTCGCGCAGAATCCGCATAGGACCACGAATTGTCCTACCGTATAGCAATTCAAACGGCGAGAATCCCAAGCTCTCGTGCGGTACCTCGCGATACGCGAACAAAATCGCGTTCAAATACCGGTCCCAATCTCGCGGTTTCTCCGCGCACATCCGACGTAAAATTTGTTTCAACGTCCCGTTAAATCTCTCTACCAATCCATTACACATGGGGTGATACGGCGTGGTGCGCAACTGCTTAATTGACAACAACCTACTAATTTCTGCCATGAGTTCTGAGGTAAACTGGGCCCCACAATCTGTGAGAATTTCTTCAGGTACCCCTACCCTGCTGAACATGTCTACAAGCGCCTCGGCTACACGTTCAGTTTCAATTGATGGTAAAGCTATGGCTTCTGGGTATCTAGTTGCATAATCTACTAGAGTAAGGATATATCGGTTTTTCCGATCTGTAATTGGAAATATCGGTCCCACAATATCAACAGCTACCCTTTTAAATGGGGTATCTATTAGAGGCATTTTACCTAATGGTACTCTGGTATTCCTTCCCTTCGACACCGTCTTCTGGCAAACGTCGCACGATCGACAGAATCGTGCTACGTCACTATTTACGCCAGGCCAATAAAACTCCGCTAATACTCTGTCGGTTGTTTTTTTCATGCCCAAGTGACCCGCCATACTGGACTCGTGTGCCACTCTCAGTACATGTGGCCTGAATTTCTGAGGGACAACTAGTTGGAAATACTTTCTACCCTCCGACGTGGTAAATTCTCTATACATTAAACCTTTGGTACGTAAGAATTTAGAGCTCCCACCGCCCTTACAATATTTCGCGGTACCGGACATGATCCTCTCCGCGGTCGCGCTCAAGGACGCGTCCTGCCTCTGCTCACGCGTAAATTCATCGCGCGAGATATCAGTCACGGCTTCCGGAACTTTTAACTTAGGTAGCGGCTTTTTATCCGCCTGCGCCTGTGCCCTAGTTTCGACCGCTTGTACAATGGGAAACCGGAAATCAGAGAGAGTTGGGAGTCTTGATCCCTCGACATTTCCGATAGTTAAGTCGTATATGGGGTTTTCCATACACAGAGCTTCTACGGTTCGGGTCAGAAAAGGCGTCTCGATTTCTATTCTCGCGACGGGAATGCGATCAATCGTTTGATCTAATAACATGCACGGGGATTTCCAACCAAGCATTTGGTCATCCCTAACGAGACTCCGCTTTACTACGACGCCCGTGCACCCGGTGTCGCGTAAGACCGTGACTTCTTGACCGTTGGCGGTACCAGTAGCAGTCGGTACTCTCGCCTCGGGAAAAAGACAAGTGCCGATCGACTGAATAACATCACGACTGATCTGCGCACGCGCTGCGGATTCGTACACCGTATTCACGTTATTAGTCCCTGAATTATCACGCGGAAAATCATCGCGCTTACCGCCTCCTGACCATGCTTTGCTTTCGATAGCAACCGTGACCCTCTGGACAAACCCCTTCCTTTTCGGACAATCGGGCGTGATGTTACCCCATTCCTTACAGGTAAAACATTGTCTATCTCTACGATTCGTACCCTTCCCAGATTGAAAGTTTCCACCTTTATGTGTACCAAGTTTCTCGGGTTCTCTGGGTCTCTGATCTTTTCCTTGATTACCTCCCTTGTTATCCCTTGAGATCACATTCTGGGTACCTCCCCGAGCTTCGGCGAAATAGTCTGCCTGAGTAGCCATATCTGAGATATTATTGAAGGACTTTTCCATCAGGAACAAGTACAATTCCCTACCACAAGTGTTTAACAGCTGGTCCCTAAGTAGAAAATCGGTAAGACCCTCAAACGTTTTTTGGATCATACCACATTCAACCCAACGCTGGAAATAATTCCCCGTCCTACTGGCGAACTGGGTGAATGTCTCGCCTTTCTCGGGTTTACTATATTTAAACTTTTTGCGGAACCCTTGTTCTGTCAACTCGTATCTCTTAAGGAGTGCCTCTCTTAACGCGTCATAGTTCAATGCCTCGTCCACGGGTAGACGCGAATATACATCTAGCGCTTTACCTTTAAGTAACGCGCTGAGATGGAGCGACCAATCATCTTTTTTCCACTTTTGGATGGTAGCATATCGCTCAAACCTATGTAAATAACTATCTAAGTTATCTTTGTCATCTTCGAAAGGGGGTAATTTAGGGCCTCTTAACTTTGATTCTTGTTGACCATCTTTCTTAGCCTCTAATAATTCAAATTTCCTTCTATGTTATTTCACCATATTCCTGTCTTCTAACTCAATGGCTTCTAACTTTGCTTGTTTTTCCCTCTCTATTCTTTCCCTTTCTGCATCCCTTTCCCAACCTATCCTTTCCTTCTCTGCCTGCTTCTCTAGTTCTATCTTCTCCTTCTCAAATTCCATCTTCTCCCTTTTAAATGATATCTCTAATTCTAATCTTTCCCTTTCAGTATCTCTCTCCTTTAATCTTTGATCCCTTTCCCGAGACTGCTCCTCCTGAACGAATTTTCTAAGGGCCTCCCCCTCATACCCAAACTGTTTACCCAACTCCACTAGATCTTTGAGTGATGACATGATAAATACTGTTGATAAGATCACCAATCCTAAGTGCACTATCATATAACACATACAATTTTTAGGACTACACGAACCAACCGTATATCCCTTCTCCAAATATATGCAATATGTATATATGACAAACAAATGGTAAATAAAACAAAATATGAGTGAGGTATTCACTCACCCGCCTGAATTAGTTCTTGTCAGGAAGGTCACAATCTGAAACAGACAACTGAAAAAATCTTACCGGAGTCAAGACCTATGCAAACTAACGTCCGTGCTCCGACTAATCCAATAATCCCACTTCTGACACCATTTGTCACAGGATGAAGCCGGGTTGGGACTGGATTAGTGAAGACACCGAAAGCAACTGCGTTAATAAGATGTTTATTTATAAACGCAATTTAAAGATGAACAAATCTGACACCATTATAACAAAAAGATAAGGAAAATTATAAAGTTCCTGACATGGAACTTTCAACAACAAGTAACTCAACGAGAAAAATCAAAGATGGTTTTAACAAATGGAATTTTAAACAAACGTGAATAGCATCCTATCACCAATCGACAAATAAGAGTATATGATTTACACCCCAATATAAACAAGGTCTTATTAAGTACCAAGGGTGACCAAAGCATGTGATTTATGCACTTATCAATAGAATACTCATTTATCCATCAATCTGTTAACTCGTCAATTTATCAATTTAACAAGCGATGTTGGAATATGAATTTCATGAATCCGTCGTTCATATAACGATATTGAAATGGGGATGTATGAAATTATGAATATGTCGTTCACATAACGATATTGAAATGGGGATGTATGAAATTATGAATCTATCACACATATAGCGATATTGAAATGGGAATGAATGTAATTTTGCACAGATAGCAATATTGAGATAACAATCAAATGGAAGACGCAATAAATATAACTATCGTGGCGTCCGTTTGACTACCAAGATGTATCTACGGTTCCACCCGCTCTAGTCCATGGTCAAGGAGCCACCACGCATGGTCCACCCCTCCCAGTCTGTTGAAGGGTCCCTCGAGAGCCTTCACATTACCACAGACCCGTTGATCGAGAAGCCTTGGTCCCTCGCATCGAGAAAACCAGTACACTCTTCCGAAACAACGTCACCAGATACAGCGTACACGTCACACGAAACCACACAGAGTTCTGTGACTTCACACACCACCAAACCATACATATGGAACAGCTAAAAGTATAACAACTAAACCGTGTAGTACATATGACACGGTTAGTACTTTTGTATTGATATATGTTGCGCATGCGCGCACATGAATTACGCCTCGTTACACTTTACATTAATCATTCAATGCATGCCGCGTATAATTAAATAATACCCGTCTGTTCAGTTCCAACAAATAGCTAACTTGAACCAACCTATAGGATTTCTAATATCATTGCGTTGTATGACCTAGGTATTGACTCTCTGTAGAATTTAGAATAAATTCTAAAACATCTAATATATGAAACAATTATGTCATATAAAACGAATAGTGATAAAGAATACAATCTTAAATTTCACATACCTCTACAGCTGAAGTTTTGCTCCCGTAAAGAGGTAAGCTTTCTGACAAGACTCATCGTAGTGTCATTTGTTTATAGAGAATTCGCTCTATATGTACTCTAGCTGTGACAAATATGCGCAGCAGCTAGGTACGCGAGTTTTCACTGCAGGCAATTTGCACGTGCAGCATGGGGTGAATCGCGCTCAGTATTTCAAAATAACTAGAGCCGAAAAAAATAAACAACCCCCGAGTAACGCTCTAGTCGGAAACGAAACCCGAATACATTTTTGATCACATATACATATTGATATAAACCATACAATTCCGTGACAATACCTCCCCCCTTTAAAAAAAAGTGGAAGCACTTTTAGAAAATCACGGAATTTTGCAAAAATACAAACTGAAACGTATTATTTACATTACCAGAATATCATGGTAGGAAAAAAAAACTGCAAATCACACTCTGCTTAAATAATCGGCCCCTACATTTTCCGACCCTCTGATTGCTTCGATCCGGAAACGATATGGCTGCAGAGTCAATGCCCAACGCATCAATCTTGCGTTGGCAACTTTTGCCTTGTTCAAATATATGAGAGGCTGATGGTCCGTTTCAAGGACAAATTCCCTTCCGAAAAGGTACGTGTGGAATTTACCTACACCCCACACCAGTGCCAAGCACTCCTTTTCGATCACGGAGTAGTTTTGCTCCCTAGGCAGCAATTTCCTACTAGCATAAGCTATGGGTAACTTTACCCCGTCTTGCTCCTGTAGCAAAACTGCTCCTAAGCCCGTGTCGGATGCATCAGTTCTCAATATGAACGATATATTTAATTCTGGCAACTTTAGGATCGGTGCACTGATCAATCTTGCCTTAAGGGCGTTAAAAGCTTTCTCTTGGCATAAACCCCAAGAAACTTTATTTGGCTGCCCTTTCCTAGTCAAATCCGTCAATGGACTAGCTATAGCGGCGAAATTTGGAACGAACTTCCTATAAAAACCTATCAATCCAAGAAACGATCGTATCTGTTTCTTGGTTTCTGGCCTAGGAGCGTCTTTAATCGCGTCAATTTTATCAGGGTGGGGTTTTAACTGCCCTGACCCACTTACTAGATGGCCCAAGCATTCCAAGTTAGAATATGCTATGCTACACTTGGAGGGTCTCGCTGTGAGATTTGCCTTGCGGAGTCTGTCAAACAGATCGACTAATGCCCTAACATGCTCTTCCCAGGTATGTGTATATACTAGAATATCGTCGACAAAACTATCTACGTTGTTCGTGCCTTTCAACAATTTTCGCATAAGACGCACGCACGACGCACCGGCGTTAACCAAACCAAAAGGCATAACCTTAAACTGGAAAAGACCTTTAGGGGTCGCGAATGCCGTTAATACGCGAGCATTTTCAGCGATGGGCACCTGCCAATAACCTTTTGTTAGATCTAATTTAGAAATGTACTGGTGCCCTGCCAATTTTGAAAACAAGCCCTCCATGTCTGGCATCGGTTCAGCATCAAACACGGTGACTTTATTTAGTTGTCGAAAGTCTATACAAAATCGATTAGTTCCGTCTTTCTTTCTAACCAATACCACGGGGGAAGAATAGGGGGAGTTTGAGGGTTCAATCACTCCCAGGTCTAACATTTTACCTACTTCCTCATCGATTGTCTCCCGTGCGTTAAAGGGTATTGGATATCCCTTTATTCTGATTGGCTCCGAGGTATTCAAGTTTATTTCGTGCGTTATTAATCCAGTATTACCTGGTCGATCTGTAAATACGTCTGGGTACTTACTTAAAATTTCCCTGACTTGCTGACGCTGACCTTCAGGTAATTCCGGGCACACGCTGACCATATCTATTCCCTCATTTCCTACAACCATGGGGTACTCGAGGGGAATTTCTGTGTTGGGGTCACTCGACTCGTCTTCTATGACCGCAATACATACGACGTTCAAAACGCCCTTTCCAACAGTTTGATCAGGTCTCTCCACGTATCGTTTTAACATATTGGCATGAAATATTCTCAACCTACCTTTCATGTCGATTCGGTAGTCCATTTCACCCTTGACCTGTTTGACCTCATATGGCCCTTTCCATTGGACCAATAATTTGTTTCTACTAGTAGGGAGTAGCACCAACACTCGATCACCCACGTCGAATTTCCTACTTCGCGTTCCGCGGTTGTAATACTTCGCGTACTTGCGACCCGACTTCACGAGCTCGTCGTGTGCCATCCGACACGTGCTTTCTAATCTCTCGCGTAAGTCGACGATGTATTGGTAGGTGGTTTTAACTTCTCCGTCCGCGATATCACCCGACCATAGTTCGCGCAGAATCCGCATAGGACCACGAATTGTCCTACCGTATAGCAATTCAAACGGCGAGAATCCCAAGCTCTCGTGCGGTACCTCGCGATACGCGAACAAAATCGCGTTCAAATACCGGTCCCAATCTCGCGGTTTCTCCGCGCACATCCGACGTAGCATTTGTTTCAACGTCCCGTTAAATCTCTCTACCAATCCATTACACATGGGGTGTTACGGCGTGGTGCGCAACTGCTTAATTGACAACAACCTACTAATTTCTGCCATGAGTTCTGAGGTAAACTGGGCCCCACAATCTGTGAGAATTTCTTCAGGTACCCCTACCCTGCTGAACATGTCTACAAGCGCCTCGGCTACACGTTCAGTTTCAATTGATGGTAAAGCTATGGCTTCTGGGTATCTAGTTGCATAATCTACTAGAGTAAGGATATATCGGTTTTTCCGATCTGTAATTGGAAATATCGGTCCCACAATATCAACAGCTACCCTTTTAAATGGGGTATCTATTAGAGGCATTTTACCTAATGGTACTCTGGTATTCCTTCCCTTCGACACCGTCTTCTGGCAAACGTCGCACGATCGACAGAATCGTGCTACGTCACTATTTACGCCAGGCCAATAAAACTCCGCTAATACTCTGTCGGTTGTTTTTTTCATGCCCAAGTGACCCGCCATACTGGACTCGTGTGCCACTCTCAGTACATGTGGCCTGAATTTCTGAGGGACAACTAGTTGGAAATACTTTCTACCCTCCGACGTGGTAAATTCTCTATACATTAAACCTTTGGTACGTAAGAATTTAGAGCTCCCACCGCCCTTACAATATTTCGCGGTACCGGACATGATCCTCTCCGCGGTCGCGCTCAAGGACGCGTCCTGCCTCTGCTCACGCGTAAATTCATCGCGCGAGATATCAGTCACGGCTTCCGGAACTTTTAACTTAGGTAGCGGCTTTTTATCCGCCTGCGCCTGTGCCCTAGTTTCGACCGCTTGTACAATGGGAAACCGGAAATCAGAGAGAGTTGGGAGTCTTGATCCCTCGACATTTCCGATAGTTAAGTCGTATATGGGGTTTTCCATACACAGAGCTACGGTTCGGGTCAGAAAAGGCGTCTCGATTTCTATTCTCGCGACGGGAATGCGATCAATCGTTTGATCTAATAACATGCACGGGGATTTCCAACCAAGCATTTGGTCATCCCTAACGAGACTCCGCTTTACTACGACGCCCGTGCACCCGGTGTCGCGTAAGACCGTGACTTCTTGACCGTTGGCGGTACCAGTAGCAGTCGGTACTCTCGCCTCGGGAAAAAGACAAGTGCCGATCGACTGAATAACATCACGACCGATCTGCGCACGCGCTGCGGATTCGTACACCGTATTCACGTTATTAGTCCCTGAATTATCACGCGGAAAATCATCGCGCTTACCGCCCCCTGACCATGCTCTGCTTTCGATAGCAACCGTGACCCTCTGGACAAACCCCTTCCTTTTCGGACAATCGGGCGTGATGTGACCCCATTCCTTACAGGTAAAACATTGTCTATCCCTACGATTCGTACCCTTCCCAGATTGAAAGTTTCCACCTTTATGTGTACCAAGTTTCTCGGGTTCTCTGGGTCTCTGATCTTTTCCTTGATTACCTCCCTTGTTATCCCTTGAGATCACATTCTGGGTACCTCCCCAAGCTTCGGCGAAATAGTCTGCCTGAGTAGCCATATCTGAGATATTATTGAAGGACTTTTCCCTCAGGAACAAGTACAATTCCCTACCACAAGTGTTTAACAGCTGGTCCCTAAGTAGAAAATCGGTAAGACCCTCAAACGTTTTTTGGATCTTACCACATTCAACCCAACGCTGGAAATAATTCCCCGTCCTACTGGCGAACTGGGTGAATGTCTCGCCTTTCTCGGGTTTACTATATTTAAATTTTTTGCGGAACCCTTGTTCTGTCAACTCGTATCTCTTAAGGAGTGCCTCTCTTAATGTGTCATAGTTCAATGCCTCGTCCACGGGTAGACGCGAATATACATCTAGCGCTTTACCTTTAAGTAACGCGCTGAGATGGAGCGACCAATCATCTTTTTTCCACTTTTGGATGGTAGCATATCGCTCAAACCTATGTAAATAACTATCTAAGTTATCTTTGTCATCTTCGAAAGGGGGTAATTTAGGGCCTCTTAACTTTGATTCTTGTTGACCATCTTTCTTAGCCTCTAATAATTCAAATTTCCTTCTATGTTATTTCACCATATTCCTGTCTTCTAACTCAATGGCTTCTAACTTTGCTTGTTTTTCCCTCTCTATTCTTTCCCTTTCTGCATCCCTTTCCCAACCTATCCTTTCCTTCTCTGCCTGCTTCTCTAGTTCTATCTTCTCCTTCTCAAATTCCATCTTCTCCCTTTTAAATGATATCTCTAATTCTAATCTTTCCCTTTCAGTATCTCTCTCCTTTAATCTTTGATCCCTTTCCCGAGACTGCTCCTCCTGAACGAATTTTCTAAGGGCCTCCCCCTCATATCCAAACTGTTTACCCAACTCCACTAGATCTTTGAGTGATGACATGATAAATACTGTTGATAAGATCACCAATCCTAAGTGCACTATCATATAACACATACAATTTTTAGGACTACACGAACCAACCGTATATCCCTTCTCCAAATATATGCAATATGTATATATGACAAACAAATGGTAAATAAAACAAAATATGAGTGAGGTATTCACTCACCCGCCTGAATTAGTTCTTGTCAGGAAGGTCACAATCTGAAACAGACAACTGAAAAAATCTTACCGGAGTCAAGACCTATGCAAACTAACGTCCGTGCTCCGACTAATCCAATAATCCCACTTCTGACACCATTTGTCACAGGATGAAGCCGGGTTGGGACTGGATTAGTGAAGACACCGAAAGCAACTGCGTTAATAAGATGTTTATTTATAAACGCAATTTAAAGATGAACAAATCTGACACCATTATAACAAAAAGATAAGGAAAATTATAAAGTTCCTGACATGGAACTTTCAACAACAAGTAACTCAACGAGAAAAATCAAAGATGGTTTTAACAAATGGAATTTTAAACAAACGTGAATAGCATCCTATCACCAATCGACAAATAAGAGTATATGATTTACACCCCAATATAAACAAGGTCTTATTAAGTACCAAGGGTGACCAAAGCATGTGATTTATGCACTTATCAATAGAATACTCATTTATCCATCAATCTGTTAACTCGTCAATTTATCAATTTAACAAGCGATGTTGGAATATGAATTTCATGAATCCATCGTTCATATAACGATATTGAAATGGGGATGTATGAAATTATGAATATGTCGTTCACATAACGATATTGAAATGGGGATGTATGAAATTATGAATCTATCACACATATAGCGATATTGAAATGGGAATGAATGTAATTTTGCACAGATAGCAATATTGAGATAACAATCAAATGGAAGACGCAATAAATATAACTATCGTGGCGTCCGTTTGACTACCAAGATGTATCTACGGTTCCACCCGCTCTAGTCCATGGTCAAGGAGCCACCACGCATGGTCCACCCCTCCCAGTCTGTTGAAGGGTCCCTCGAGAGCCTTCACATTACCACAGACCCGTTGATCGAGAAGCCTTGGTCCCTCGCATCGAGAAAACCAGTACACTCTTCCGAAACAACGTCACCAGACACAGCATACACGTCACACGAAACCACACAGAGTTCTGTGACTTCACACACCACCAAACCATACATATGGAACAGCTAAAAGTATAACAACTAAACCGTGTAGTACATATGACACGGTTAGTACTTTTGTATTGATATATGTTGCGCATGCGCGCACATGAATTACGCCTCGTTACACATTACATTAATCATTCAATGCATGCCGCGTATAATTAAATAATACCCGTCTGTTCAGTTCCAACAAATAGCTAACTTGAACCAGCCTATAGGATTTCTAATATCATTGCGTTGTATGACCTAGGTATTGACTCTCTGTAGAATTTAGAATAAATTCTAAAACATCTAATATATGAAACAATTATGTCATATAAAACGAATAGTGATAAAGAATACAATCTTAAATTTCACATACCTCTACAGCTGAAGTTTTGCTCCCGTAAAGAGGTAAGCTTTCTGACAAGACTCATCGTAGTGTAATTTGTTTATAGAGAATTCGCTCTATATGTACTCTAGCTGTGACAAATATGCGCAGCAGCTAGGTACGTGAGTTTTCACTGCAGGCAATTTGCACGTGCAGCATGGGGTGAATCGCGCTCAGTATTTCAAAATAACTAGAGCCGAAAAAAATAAACAACCCCCGAGTAACGCTCTAGTCGGAAACGAAACCCGAATACATTTTTGATCACATATACATATTGATATAAACCATACAATTCCGTGACAATAAAGTCCTTGAAAAGTCCTTGAATTTTGTCATATTTTACCTGTATGAACCATGTTTCATGAGAAGTACAACACTCATCAGTCAAAACTAAGTCACTGGCATATATTTCATGCTCCATTGATCTACATCAACTTTTACTTGTAGCTCAGTTTGTTAGACACTATTACTGCAGAGGGATGTATCTTGATACATAAAACATACAAAACCATTTAAACAATAAAAAGCTTTGCAATCTGGCTATAGTGCTGTTCAAGGTATTCTTGCTAATTATTTTTGGGGTGTACAGATATAGGTAAAAATATTAACTGTAATTTTATTTGCAAATATTTAATAAGAAAACAATTCCCTGTATGAAAAATTAGAGGACGGAATATAATTATGATTGTGTATATTGATGTTGTAAGAAAACTGAGCATGTTTTAATAATTAGAGACAATACACTAAATGACAGAGTTTGTCCTTGCAGGTGACCAATGCCATTCGTAACTCACTTAGAGACAAGTCTGGAGGCCAACCTGAAGATGGACCCATAGGTCTGGCCCTATCCCCTGCTACATCATACTACACGCTGTCCAAAACTGCTATCACTAATGCTTCATTCAGGACCAAAAAGCTGCCTGGTAAGTTGCAACAATATGTTATCTCCCTTTACCCTGCACTCCATTACCATTGTGTCCCATAATGATGGGCCTGTTGGCCTGGTCCTATCCCCCGCTACATCATACTATATTCTGTCCAAAACTACCATCACTAATGCTTCATTCAGAGCCCATAAGCTGTCTTGTGAGTTGCAACAATATGCTGTGTCCCTCTACTCTGTGCTCTGTTAAATTTTTTCCCCTGATGATGGGCCTGTAGGTCTTGCCATATCCTCTGCTACATTATTGCATTACTCTCTGTCCAAAACTGTCATCACTAATGCATCATTCAGGGCCAAGAAGATGCCTGCTGAGTTGTAACAATATGTTGTCTCCCTTTACCCGCACTCCATTACAATTATATCCCTTTATGATGGGGTATATATGAATGGCCCTGCCCTCTCCCACATCACTATTACTCACTTTCCAAAACTGCTATCACTAATACATCATTCAGGGCTGTTGATTTGCAGCAATACATTGTTATCTCCCTTTACCCTGCATTCCATTACAGTTATGTCCCTTGATCAATCAGTTAATCTTGCCTTATCGCTTGCTACATTTTACTAAGCATTTTACTATCACTCTACAACACTCAGTGGCCCTAATAGTCGGCCCCTATCTCTTGCTACATCATACTACACTCTGCCCAAATATACATCACAAATGCATCCTTCAGTATATTATCATCTCCATTTATCCTGCACATGAAAATTGTAATGTGCCATGCTGATGGGCCCAAAGGTCTGATGCTTCATTTATGGCCAAAAGAAGCTTTGGAGCTGCAACAAAACTATCTTTACCCTTGCACCTGCATCCATTGTATTTTATTCCTTTGATTTTCAATGATCTTTCCTTATGAAGCAGTTCTTCTATCTTGTCCTGAATCTGTTCTCAGTACCCTATTTAAAACTGCTAGCACTCAGGCCCCATTTGAGACTAAAGGTTGCCTGAATCTGTTCTCAGTGTCCTATTTAAAACTGCTAGCACTCAGGCCCCCTTTGAGACTAAAGGTTGCCTGAATCTGTTCTCAGTACCCTATTTAAAACTGCTAGCACTCAGGCCCCCTTTGAGACTAAAGGTTGCCTGAATCTGTTCTCAGTGTCCTATTTAAAACTGCTAGCACTCAGGCCCCCTTTGAGACTAAAGGTTGCCTGAATCTGTTCTCAGTGTCCTATTTAAAACTGCTAGCACTCAGGCCCCCTTTGAGACTAAAGGTTGCCTGAATCTGTTCTCAGTGTCCTATTTAAAACTGCTAGCACTCAGGCCCCCTTTGAGACTAAAGGTTGCCTGAATCTGTTCTCAGTACCCTATTTAAAACTGCTAGCACTCAGGCCCCCTTTGAGACTAAAGGTTGCCTGGGGAGTTGAGCACATAACTCTTTCCCAGCATTACTCCTTGTCTCAACTTTGCCATCACTTACATCTCCTTTAGGGCCAAAGAGTTATACATATTTACAGGGTACGTACAAAGTCTGGAAAGTCTGGAAAAAGTTTGGGAAAAAAAGAGTGCTTTTTCCAGACCTGGAAAAAGTATGGAAAATAAAGATTTTGCCCTAAAGGTCTGGAAAAAGTATGGAATTTTGGGTTGCTGTGTTTTATTTTGCTAAAGACACTCGTCAACTGGGGCGCCATTTAGTCTAGTGATGGCCCTGTTGGTTCAGTGTGGTTGGCGAGACACGTGCCCTATCACCCACTTGTGATTGGTGGATACTGTTTTATATTATGCGGATACCATATGCTCATTTACAGCGATACAGACTTTGAATACATGTACCAGAGGGGTCTGGAAAATATTACAATTCAGTCTGGAAAAAGTCTGGAAAAGGTCTGGAATTTGTTTTACCAGCAGCTTATGAACCCTGTATTTATCTCCATATATCTACATAACAGAGCACTGTTATCATTTTCTAAAAATAGCGGGACATATGCTTTTGGACATGAAGAGACAGAATAATTAATACTTTTGTAATATTGCAAGTAAAATAGTTTTGAAGACAAGGCCACATAATTCATGTTTCAATGCAAAAATGAACATATATGTCAAAAAAATCATAATAGGTAAAATGTATTGGTTTAAAGCTGCTATGCTCGGAAGTGTGTTGGATATGACTTCCTTGTGACGATTCTACAGTACCCCTACCACAACAATATTCACTATATCAATCAATGGAAGAATATATTAATGAAAAAATAAAATCTCTTCATTTTTATATGAAAGCAGCCATTCATTTGACAAAATACACAATATGAAGTATTATATAATAGCTAAATTTGTAAAAAGTCACTGCCATAAAATTTCGGAACTTTATTGAATGTAGTAATGCAACCATTAATTACATTGGCACATAATGGGGGAAAAATCCATGCAAATATACAGCTTTTGCATTCAAAAATATATAATAAAAAGAAAATCTATGTTTTGTTTAGTAGATATAAGGAAATATTTTACTTGTGAAGTAGAAACATTGTATATTGTCACTCATGGCTTTGCCACTCATGAGAATACAATGTTTCCAATTCACCCATGACATATTTCTGTATATCTGCTCACATATTCTCAGTATATCTACTCAAAAAATGTAGATATTCTTTATTTTTTATGAAAATGGTGCTAACATTTTTTGAAAGTTGGGATGGTTTTACTGTGAGGAAATATGGCAGTATTTTAACAGAATTGTATGTCAGTTTTCAAACCTACTCACCATGTGATCTTACTGTCAGGAAATATGGTAGTATTTTAACAGAATTTTATATAAATTTTCAAACCTACTCACCATGTGGGAAGTAACTGACGTTCCTTTCTGTCATCTGTTTTACGATTTAAGATCAAATTCTTATGGTATCTTTTCTTTCGCCCATTTAGACGACATACCAGTGCAGTCAGACACAGCAGAGGGTGCAGCTAAGCTTCCAACCATAGAGGAAAATGAAGATACTCCAAAACCAAACACAAAACTCAAGGACCGGATACTCGGCAAAAAGGGAGATAAATCTAAGGTCAAAGAATTCAAACGAGACTCTGAGAGCAGTATACATGGAGCTGGTGTGGTAAATGGAGATTCAGCAGACAGTTTTCAAGTTACAGTTCAAAGGGGCCAATCTAGAACTGTTGTCGATACAGTTGAAATGCAAAATATATCAAAATCCACATTGCAAACACGTGACGAACGTGATCATAGAGATCACAAAGAGCAAACTTCACATAGAGATGGATCAAAACTTGTTTCCTCTCTCACAAAATCCTCATCCTCAGGAGGAAAACCCAGTGGTCTCAGTAAAGATAAAACTAATAAATTGATGACTCATCATCGTAACTCCTCTGGTGGCTCTGTCAGCTCAGAAAATTACAGCACAAATTTGTAATCATCATAACTCTTCTGGTGGCTGCATCAGCTCAGAAAAGTACAGTACAGACTTGTAGTCTAGGAATGCTTCTATTTCTGCAAAGTATATAAAGATAGGGCAGTTATTGTGAGGAATGTTGTTTTATATATATTGTGTGAATATATTTTCTTACGTCAAAGGATAAATGAGCTCATTAGGGCCTCGCTTGACAAAGTTGCAAAGTCCTACAGTAATCACAGTGTACACCCATCCATTCATCCATCCATCAGTAAGTTGGTTTCTACAGTATCATTTTATAAGAGATAATTGAATTTCAACCAAGTTTGGTAAGCAGCTTTATGCTGATAAGATTGTTGACAAGTTTGATGTCATCATTTAGAGGATTATTGCACCATATTTCCCTTCCTCCTGATCTTAGTTTGCAACCATGTAATGTCAGTCTTTAAGTGTCAATTTGTTCATATGTAGGAAGTCCAAAGATAAAGAAGTAACTGTCAGGAAAGTTGTTTTTGCAGTCTGAATTTTGCAGATTGCAAGGTATAGGTATAATTTTGGTTTTTTTTCTGTGCTGATAGCAGCATTACCAGCATTGGCAGCACCATTTACTAAACTTTATTTATGTTATGTTGATTGCCCAACAGATTTAATCCAAGTTATGCAGACTTGCTTTCGAGGGCTCAGTTGTTAGTGTTATATGGTCTTTCATGGTAGAGGAAAACTGTTGTTAGTGTTATATGGTCTTTCATGGTGGAGGAAAACTGTTGTTTGTGTTATTTGGTCTTTCATGGTGGAGGAAAACTGAGAACATGGAGGAAGCCATTGACATTGTTGTCAGTGTAATGATTCTGTGTTTTTAAGTTTCTGCAGGTCATTTACAGTTGGGGTACATAATAATTTGGTCTCCAGGAAAGACACTTTTTTCCATGGAACTTTTGTTTATATATTGTCTAGAAAATATTTTCTCACATTCCTATATATGTTTGCCCATGTAATAAAGTCATGTGGAATAGGTTTACATGAATGCACTCATTGACACTGTAGATGATGTCATGCTTAAGATGTCAGGAACATTTGCAATATTGAAAAGAAACATTTTTCCAGTTTACAAACAGAAATTCTTGTTTACAAGAAATTATTTGTTGTATACTGAACTTTTTATGCTCAATCTAATAACATAAACATTTTTAGAAAGTAATCGGTCTTTTTAGAGCTATCCATACCAGTGATCCACCATCCTTTCTTCCACTACTCTTCTGTGATTAGAAATGAGAGAAAAATAATCCATCATTTGAGTTGGTGTGGGAAAGGGAAATCCCACTCTCTGGATCAGAATTTATGGGCTGGAACTCTGCAAAACCTTGTTCCTGTCCACAAATTCAGACCCTCTGGTGAGATTTCCCTATCCCACACAATTGCATATATTTGATTTTGTTAAACATTACACAAAGGATAAATGAGTTTATCACTTGTCATACAAGTCACATTTTCAAATATATTAGCAACAGCATGCATTTCTGCATTTTTACCCCAGAGCTCCAGTCCTGTCATGATACTCTTTGTCTTCACTGATGGCAGTCAGTTGATGATATTGTCTCTGGGGAAAAATGTGCCTGGCTCAACTAGGGCTTGAACCCAGATCCCCTGAATGCTATTTGTTGCCCCACTCAGGTATCCATGACACATTCTCTTGCTTTTGGGAAACATGTCCTCATATCTCCATCAGCTGCAATGACCCATTATCAACTCGGGTTGAAGGACTATCACACCTGATAGATCTTGCAATGGTTGATCCAACCGCTGCTAAAAGAAGTTACTGGGAAATAGAGAAATATGTACACTGCCATTAGTGTCTCAAAGCTGAATTTCTTTGCACTTCACTGCAAAAGCTATTTGAGCAGGTATTCTTGACAATATCAATATCTTCAACTTCTGTTATACAGTGAATTCATGCATTTTCATGATTTTGCACAAAAATTAACATTTTTATTGGTACTTAAATTCATAGATTGCAGAAGGAGTCGTATTGTTTCAACAGATGGAACCTTGTTTGCAGCGATGAAATCCAAGAAAATTTATATCCTACAAGAAATAGTGAATTCACTGAAAATACCTGAATTCTTATTGTAAACAGTAAATTTATGATGCATTAAAAATGATGACTGATGAGATTTACAATTAAAGATTCAAAACATGTTAAATGCTATTATAATTGCAGTAGATCCTCATTCTAACACTGTGAAGAGGATCCATTAAGAATAAAAAACTACAGTCATCCCCAAAATGGGATTCTTCACCATATCTATGTTATGTGTGGGATTGCACTAGACTGAGGTACTTTATATTGAAGGACCATTGTATTTATTATTTTTAGTATGATCTTTTTTCACCTTGTATTTTAGTACGGAAAGATCATTGCTGTTACATGTGGTGCCTTTAATTTTTCCATCCTAAAACATTCTCCATGAAGAACACTGGAATGTAATTTAGTGAACATGAACATAATGTTTTGCTGATGACTATGGCATACCTGTGACAGAACCAGGATTTCAAACCAGTAGATTTACAAATTTTGATCAGTAGATTGGCTTCTAAAAAGATAGATTTTTTATCGGCATAAAATTGTACGTGTTTTAAGGGGATTGAAAACAAAACAAGTTCATTTTGTCACATAATATGTATTCTCTTCATATTATAATAAAACACAAATTTTGAACATGATTCAGATTCAGAATTTGATGGAAAATGTTACAGTAATAGTTAGTTAATATGAGCCAGTATATTGTTAATTAAATGAAAAAGTAAGAGTTGTACATCTCACAGTTCACTGCAAAGATTTTTTTTATAAAATCCACAGGCATTTTTAGTTTCCTTCACAAGATCACTGTCTGGTGACCACTGGTGACATTCACTGTGATTGTTAACCTTCACACTTAGCAGGCTCTCAATAGTTTTCTGGTCCAGACTTCCCATTTGAATCACTCTGGATTTTCCGAAGAATGGAGAATGTCCTCTCTGTGTCAGCATTGGAATGTGGCAATGATAGGACAACTACACTCAGTCTGGAAAGAAGTTCTAACTTAAGTTTTCCTGTTGCTGGGTTTCTGAGGCTGCTGACTGATCTCCAATACTGCTCCAAGCTCATTTCACCCCGAGGAGGAAGTTCCTGGCTTGGACTTAATATGTATTCCTGAGCCTCATCCTCAAGGGCTTGTTTCTCTTCTAGGCTTATGCCCAAAAATCTGTTGGCAAGTTTCACCACTGTAATTAATTTTAAACAAATTAAACCAGTTTAGTAAAATGATCTGCTATGAGGAATGGTAAATTGTACTCTGCCACAAAATTTACAAACAAAGTCTCTGCAAGTGTCACTTTATTCACTTTTGATCCAGTCTCAAATAATGCCTTCAATGTGGGTGTGTTTGTTACAGAAGAATCATTGCTCCTATGTGATGGTGTCTGCATATGCCTGGTGATATCATTTCTTCCTCCATATGCTATCTTAAAATCCAATTTGCATGAAAGACACAATGCAAAGTCAGGACCTTTGCTACTCGCCTGCACACACTTAAATTCTGGTATCCAAGCATTGTTAAACCTGTTGTAGTATTTCTTAGCTGGTGGCTTCTTAGCATTGGGAGAAAGCGGACATTTCGGCATTTTGACATGAATTGAAAAATAAATATACAAGCTGCCCTTAAATATTCATCTTAAACCATCGTGAACAATACAAGAACAATTAAAAGACATCAAATCAAAATACTTACTCAAGTGTTTCTGCCAAGATCATTTTTGGTCGGTCTCTCCGTTTTATCTTCCTTCCACGACAGATTGGCCGAGTTTTAATCAAAGACTCATGGTCATCATGGATTACCTTTGATCCTTTTATTACTTATAACACCTCAAACAACATCCCGCATTTGGCCTTAAACTCTCCAAATTACAACAATAAGGTAATCAATTAGCCACTTCTTCATAGGTCGAACATTTCCGGTTCCCAGTAGACTGGTTCTGGCTGGTTTATCTAATGTGTTGATAGAACACATAAAAAAAACGGGCTTTTTAAAAAAAAAAAAATATTTTCTTGAAATTTTCAAAACCGGTAGATTTCGACTACTAAACGGTATGTGCGGTAGACAGTCTTTAAAACAGTATTTTTGGCCTACTGCCGCTGGTAGAATCACTGGCATGCTATGGGCTCAGTTAATGCTATTTTATTACAATAAAACTGCTTACAAAGGATACTCAGTGAGAATAAAATTCTGTTGTTTGTGCATGATTGTCCTTTACAGAGGAAATTTGGAAGTGAAATTCTTGCATGAATGGGCAGGATTTAGCTAGTGTGACATGTATGTTTTTTGTGTTGTAATCTGTATTCATAAATGGGAATTTCATCCTGTGTGAGTGTGGTTTTTGTTTTACTTATGCCAACTTCATGGTAGTCTAATGCAAGTTGCAGATGACATTGCAGCAAGATGGATGTGGGATTAATGTTTTGGCCAAAAGTGGAGAATGTAATAACTGAAATAAGGTGAGAATAGCCTTGCCACATTTAATTATCAATACACTAGACTGCGTGAGTTCTGGCACACCCTACTGCCAACAGCAAATTGTGTATGATCATTATTTTTACATAATAAGTTACTTAGTCATACTAAGTTACACAGTCAAGTGTATGGAGAATTAAACGTGGCAAGGGTATTCTCAGCTTATTTCAGTTATCACACTTTTGGCAAAAAGATTAATGCTGCATCCATCTTGCTTCTGTGTCATCTGCAGCTTGCATCAGACTTTCATACACAGAGTCTTGTATGCAGACATTTGCCTGAACACAAGGGAGCTACTTTTAACCGTCGGGTCCAGACTTTTCCCTCGTGCTCTGGCTATTCTTTGCATGCAGCAAACCCAGTACGATCCCTATATTGAAAAACAGGGTTTTACCAGTACATATTTGTCCTTTATGAACAATTGTTCTACTTATAGAAGTATCCACTATGGCTGGTTTTGCTGGAATTTTGTTTAAGTTTTACCTGCTTGTATGCTACAAGACACATTGCATTAGATTTGATATCTTAAAGAATATGGTGTTGATTTTCTATGATGATTTGTTTATAACTTTATTTATTGAATGTTTTCTTGTTTCTCCATAGAATGTTACATATGAAAATATATAAGATTTCAATTTAAAAAATTTGCTCTGGTAATTTTTGTTATCAGATGGGGTATATAATTTTCCTGTTTTTGTGAAAATATTGTGTTGTAGTCTTTGTGCTTTTTGTTTTTGTTGCTTAAATTTAAAAATTGCACTGCAAGTACTTATTGCACAATGTAATAGACTATGCCAAATACCAAGAGTTACCTCCCTTACCTGACTTGTCTTTAAGCATAATGTGTTATAATTGCCATTAAAAATCAACAAAACAAAAAAAAAAATGACTGCCTGGATTGTTCAAGGATTGCTTTACACATTAACATCTCAATTAACACTCTCTTATTACCTACTTTTAGAACTTGCATTTAAATAGGATAAAAGTTATTTTTTCAAGTTTTATGCAAGTAAGAGGCCTATGAACAACTAATTAATCTGTTATTAAATGTTAGTATTTAAATAGTTGTGTTTAGTGTTTTTTTTCCTCTCCATACTAGCTGCCAATTGAGATCACACACTTTGCCAGTCTCCATTAATGATCATTTTCCTGTCCATACTAGTTGCCAATTGAAATCCACACACTTTGCCAGTCTCCATTAATGATCATTTTCATGTCCATACTAGTTGCCAATTGAGATCCACACACTTTGCCAGTCTCGATTAATGAGATCACACACACTTTGCCAGTCTCCATTAATGAGATCACACACACTTTGCCAGTCTCCGTTAATGAGATCACACACACTTTGCCAGTCTCCATTAATAAGATCACACACACTTTGTCAGTCTCGATTAATGAGATCACACACACTTTGCCAGTCTCCATTAATGAACAAAGAGCACTTAAAAGCAAAGGGTTGCATCCAATTGAAATATTATTAACACATTATAGCCAAAGGTTGATTATTCTAGCATCCCTTCTGCAGACATTTTGATCATACCGACCAACATAGTGTCCCCCAGATACGTAATTTATCCTATATAAATTTAATGTTATCCAAGCAACCAGTTTCTAGACAATTAGTGATATTATCATGAGACTAATGTTGTATTGTGATATCAACACTCTTTTTACAATATTGTTGTGATAATATCATTTTTTATAAGCAATGAGTTATTCTCTACAGAGAAACACTGAAGACATCTGCCTAGCATGTGTATGACCATTTTTTTTCCATCGACTATTGCCTGTATGTTTTTTCCATTGACTATATTGCATGTAGACTGTTGCTGTTTATATCTGACAAACATATATTGCTTGAAATGTACAAAATTAATGCTGAGGACACAGCTGATTACTGTAAACATTCTACTTTGTATTAGTATTCTGTATTGTGGTGAATTGGAAATGGATTTACATTGGCTGGGGACTCAAATGCTGGGGACTCAAATGCTGGGGACTCAAATCTATATAATGATAACTCTTAGGCTATATATTTTGATAATATTATCATTGTACCAAATCCAGTGATGATACATCACAATGGCAATATACAGTAACATTACAAAATCGGGAAGTCCCGATAATTTACATTTTTCTTTTGATTTTTGTAAGGAAACAATTCTTTTACATTTTCTATTTATTGGAGAAGAATGCCTTCTAGTCCTCTTTATCCTTTTTGCTTTTCACTCCCACAGGCTTACTCATAATGCTTTTCAAGGATGACTGATAATTAATCAGTAAAATGTTGATACCTCAAACATGAATCACTACATTACTCTATCACTCGAACACTCCATCTCAGTCTAATACTTGGTATCACTTAAATATTCAGTATCACTCTTCAAAGGACGTGCTGAATCTCGCTGTAAAGCATTCCTATGTCTGTGAACACACAAAACTCAAAACATCTGAAAACTAAAACCATAAATTTTGGCCCACAGTTGTTAGAGTTTTTTGAAGTTTTGTTGTAAATTATTACTCGTAATATTAGAGACAAATATAGGAATTATTTTCTAAAAAGTGTCATTTTCCGACAATATCCCCAGATTGCAAACTACCCCAAGAAAACACTGACCTAATCAAATGGGTAGAAAAGGTGTCATTTGCTATTTATTTATTTATATAATGTAAGCAGTAATAGACTTTAAAGGGCCTAGATGTTGCTGAAGACTTTGCATAGGAGTAATGGAAATGAAAGGGCCTAGAAGTTATTGAGGACTTTGCATAGGCATAATAGACATGAAAGGACCTATAAGTTGTCGAGGACTTTGCATAGGAGTAATAGTCATGAAAGGGCCTAGATGTTGTCAAGGACTTTGCATAGGAGTAATAGACATGAAAGGGCCTAGATGTTGTCGAGGACTTTGCATAGGAATAATTTGGATAACATGTAACATCTACTTTTTTCATGTTGCTACTTTTAGTAAGTTTTACACACCTAACCCTGCCATTAAAAATAAGCACATAAACACTTACATGATATTACACATGTGTACTTGGTTACCTGATCTGTAAAAATTTACACATATAAATTTAAATATGATCACTCATTTTTGGCTGAGTATCTGTAATTGTTTACAACAGTAAAGTAACCTGTTATCATGTATTATGTTCTAAAATAAATTCACCTGATTCATACAGGTTTTTCATTCTCATTATTATTGTTATTGTTTTCTTTGAGAAACATTATGCATATTATGTATACAAATTTCTTGTATTATATGGTTGTATATATTTTTGGGAGGTTCTGTGGAATTTGAGATTCATTATAGTGAAAAATTAAATTGTTCTAAAAAATGACTTGACAGTTTACTTCTGTTCCTTAAAAAAGACTTAAGTGTCTTTTCTTCTTTGTGAAATAGGATTTTGTGGACTTGTCAGCAAGTCACCCATTATCTTTAAGCAATTTTTTATTATTCCCTCAAAAACAAAGTTGGGATATAGCTTTTTGCCCATGCAGTCATTTGTTTCTTTGTTCATTATGCCTTGAATAAATTGGACCTTTTTTCACCAACACTTATGAAAATTGGTAGGGGGGTGCATCTTGGAGAGTACCTTGTCCATACCAAAGCAGGTCACTACATGTATGACATAATTTGCATGCTTTAGTGACTTTGGTATTTTCAGCTCTTTATTCCTTACACACTAAATACCTTGGATACTTATGAAAATTGGTACATGGATACATCTTATAGTAACTCAACAGTACCAGAATTAGGTCAGTGTGACCTGATTTGCATGCTTTATTGACTTTGGTATTTTAAGCTGTTTGTTCTTTACATCTTTAATAACTTGGACCGAATTTGACCTACATATATGAACATTTTTATGTGGATACATCTTGATGAAAGTAACTTAACCTTACCATAATTAGGCCAGTTTGACCTAATTTGCTTGCTTGAGTGATATTTGTATTTTCAGCTGTTCATCATTACACCCTCAATATATTTTACCAGATTTCACCCACTCTTATGCAAATATGTATCTGGATACATCTCAACAAAAGTAACTCAACCATATCAAAGCTAGATCATTGTGACATAATTTTCACATTTGAGTGACTTTAGTATATTCAGCTGTTCAGTCATAACACACTCAATATCTTGAACTCTGTGACATATACTTTGGTTTTTGGTATTTGGATGCATCTTAAGAAGAGTAAGTTAACAACACCAGACCTGTGTCATTGTGACCTAATTTTCATGCTTGATTCACTTGTACATTTTCAGCTACTCATTGATTACACCCTCAGTATTTTGAATTGTATGTCACATACACTTTTAAGAATTGATATATGGATGCATTGCAAGGAGAGTAACTTAACCATATGAAGACTATGTCAGTGTTACCCAATTTTCATGCCTTAGTGACTTTCATATTTTCAGACATTCACTGTTTACACCTTCACTGTCTTGGACCATAATTCTGAAGAAGAGTAGCTCAACCATACCACATCTAGGTCAATATGACCCAGTTTTCATGCTTGAGTGACTTTTGTATTTTCAGCTACCTGTTCGTTATACACTCAATATCTTAAACCCTATTTCAACTATGCTCATAAAAATTGCAATATGCATGCATGTCAAGATGAGTAATTAAACCATATAAAAACTGTTATTATGACCTAATTTTCATGTTTGAGTGACTTTTGTGTGTTAGGTTATTCATTTGTTCAACATCTTGGACCCTATTTCACTTACACTCATGAAACCTGGCATGTGAATGCAACTCAAGGAGGGTGCCTCAACCATACAAAAATTGTGATATAATATTCATGCTTGAGTGACTTTGAATTTTCATCTATCCATTCATTACACCCACAATATCTTGGATCCTCACCTACACTGATAAAAATTGGTATGTGGATGCATCTTAATGAGAGCAACTCAACCATACAAAAACTAGATCACTGTGACCTAATTTTCAGGCTTGAGTGACTTGTATTTTCCTCAATACCAGTCTGACAATTGTCGGCTGCACAGAATAAATATAACTGATTATATCTTTTTATTAGTGTTGTGTCTCTCCATGTCCTTAATCTCTTTTGAAACAAGCATATAGTGCACATCTTTCTATCTGTCTATTTATCATTGACATCAAACTCGGGCATATGCATTTTGCATCTTTAAAATTTCAAATTTCAATAATGTGTTCTTCACTACCATCATTTTTCTTGTATCTTCCACATTTGGTCGTCCAAACGGAAGGAAAAGCAAGAGAAAGGGATTAACATGCTCTAATAATAGTAAGCATGTACTACTGTTGGAGGCAATTTTATCATGTTTAGGGAGGTCTGGATCTAGTCATTCCTTTTTTCCTTTTCTTCACAATAGCTCTCTTGATTATTATTGGGTTTCAAAAAAAAATTTGGCAGCTTGATATTGATGACAGCTTAGCTGAATTCGATTGTCAGCATTCTGCATCCTCGTCTGGTGGAGTTATTGGCTAATTTAAAGACTGGCATTTATCTTTAAGGCAGTATTTCGGACCCACCCACTTTTGTTTCTGCACAATAACTCCCTTAACTATGTTTGTACTGGAACCAAATTTTGTAGACAGTTTGATATTGATTAGGCCGTGACTGAGTTTGGTAACCAGCATACTACGTCATTGTTTAGTGTGGTGAAGCTGTGGTTGTCGGACCCATTCACTTGAATATCTGCACAATAACTCTCATAATTACAGTTGAGTTGCAACCAAATTTTATATGCAGTTCGATGAGACCTCAGATAAGTGCCTTTGTTAGCATTCAGTGTCATTATTTAGCAGAGTTACAACCATTGATTGTCAAACCCACCCATTTTTATTTCTTCACAATAACTCGTAATTACTCCCATTCTTACAATTGGATTTCAAACAAATTTATTCGGCAGCTAGATGTTGTTGAGACCTCAGCTGAGTTTGATTGTCTGTGTTGCTGAGTTAAATTAGTTTAGACCTTCAGCATGCTACATCATCATTTAGAGAAATTAAGACTCCTGATGGTTACACTTGGACACTTTCCTTTCTGCACAATAACTTCCTTAAGCTTTATTGAATTTGAACCAAATTTGGTATAAAACGTTCTCTTTGATACAACAGCACTGGTCAACATTCCACAATAACATGATTCTTGGAGACCTCAAAATGGCCCCCCAAAATGCCGACCTAATACACCCTAACACGGTGAAAATGGGAAAGTACTTGACTTCACAATACTTCCACTTTAAAGGTCATGTCTACATCATTTCCACCTGCCAGCTCAGTTCATTGTCTGGATCGTTCTGCCAATGCACTAGTTACTTTCCGCTTGTGGTATGCAACTACTTACAAATAATAAGCTTATTCATTTAAAGAATGAGCTAAATTAAACACCAAGAGAACCACTATTGTATTATATTGACTATTCCTAAGTGTTTATAGTCTCTTTTTTTCTCTTCCAAATTTACCTTAAGTCAGCCTTAACCCATTTACTATATCACCATCGTTACCTAAGTCCCTCCTTTACAAAACTACACTTCCTATGAAAAACAAGGAACAAGTTCCTGGAATTTGCATGAAAAGGCAAAAATTTACGAATTTGAATTTGGCTACAATCATTATATGTGGTGAGTGTGCATCTGTGTAAGCACCACACTCCTACAATAATATAACTTTACTGTGACTTCTAAGTTAATTACTTTGTTTAAGATCATCTTAGTGACAGCTCATATCAAAATCACAATACTTAATCATTATATGCATCTCTGTAAATACTACTGTTTCTACAAGACAGTGTCCTTGTGACCTATACTTTACGAGTGATAGACTTTGTTCAGTTCCCCTGCTGAATTTAATTTTGTATGCTACTGTTCTTGGTAGAGTATTAAAACTCTGAAGGGACTCTCTATAAGCAGTATACTCTTTCTTCAAGAGTATGTTACTATTTGATGTATATATCATGGTACGAAAATGCTGGTAAGTGTTTTGGGTTTACGTTCATTTTTCTGGTGCCGTTTTTAGTATTATTAGTATTACACTTACTGACGAATGCATCTCTTCCAGTACTATGCCCTTTTTACATTTTAGTGTAAGGTTCCGACTGTAGTTAATTTTGTATTTAACGTCATTAATCTTGTACTTACTGCATATAACATAGTTATTAAACTTGTGACTTGATGACTATCTCTGTGAGTTCAACACCCTTTTACTTTTAATAACAGAGGGCCGCTGTTACCGACATTTAGCGCTTCATGGACCTTAACATTTGTAACTCATATTTCAGTCATTCTTCATGTGAAACTTGCTGATTGAATTCAGTTCTAAATTCTACAGCATCATCAAGAAAAATAAGTTCACACTGACATATTTCATGCTTCACTAATATTTTTTACATTGGTGTTTATAGGGTCAGTTACTAAGTGTTGGCTTCTTAAGTCAAATATCTAGGTAATTCGAATATAAACTTTAAGTTTTGCTACTGAGTGAAAAATACAAATGTAGTTGAATATCATTTAATTTAACATAAAAGGCTGCTGTTGTTTTTAGTGTTTTGGGAGTCTAAAATAAAAGAAAACATTTACTTAGTAAAATAAACAAAATCGTTGTCTCTGCTCAGGATGTAAGGCTTACCTTGCTGAATATTCATGAAACTTCGTGAAGAGAACAAAGGTCACGGTCACTCCATGCTGAATTTATTTTCTGCATACTTAATGTTTCTAGTGGCTGCAGGACTTATTGATTTTTTTATATCTTTATCTTTTATTTTACATATCTATTACAGAAGTTTAACATCTTTACCTTTTATATTTTGTATTGTTATCCTTCATGTTTACATTTTTTGGCAAGATTTATTTTCCTAAAGTTTTTGTGCAATTCTTCATTTTTAGAATTTTTGAACTATATCTTAAGTTGACACCATATAACTACTGCTGTAAAATGCTACTACATAATTACATACTGAATACTTCGTAGAGGCGAGAGATGCAATTTAAGATAAAAATCAGGCCGCCCTTTGCTTCTGAAAACACATACGTACAGTTTTTTTTTGCAACTGTACTGGATATTGTTTTCTAATGCAAATATTAATATATGTGATGTTTATTCCAAATGTTGTATTAGGAACTTTGATGTGCATTGATTTGTTTATTTTATTAAGTGTTCACCTGACCAATCACTTCTGCGTTTCAGCTCTCCATTGATTGAGTGTAGCGAGATCTAAATTTGAATGGTTAATTTGGCCAATGGTTGTTACTATAGCTATTTTTTAGGGGCCCACGTGTCGAAGGCCCAAGTCACTCTAAGCTGAATTTGTTTTTGGTTTGTTTGTTTGTTTGTTTGGGGTTCTTTTGTGTTTTTTGTGTTCTAATTGCTCCTTTTGTTTGTTTAATTGATGTTTATACTGACTGCTGAAGACTACATACTCCGTCGTAGAGGTGAAATATATAGTCAGTGATAAAATTGATATATTAGAATCATTGTTTTCCTCTTGACCTCTATGTACTTTATTTCCCATGATCCAGTGCGTTTATGATCAAACAGTTCTCACGTGTTTCTGCTTTCTAGTGGTTGTTTGTGGTCCGAAGAGGTAATCTTGGAAGGTTAATATAACGAACACTATTCTTTAACGGGCTGTAAGAATCAAAAGGCAATGCTTCTTCAGGAAGAGTGTGCTAAATATTGAATACTATATATATACATACATACATACATACATACATACATACATACATACATACATACATACATACATACATACATACATACATACATACATACACATTTTGGAAAGTCGAAGCGCTGAAGGCCCAAATTTAGGGTTCGAGTTTTCGGTAGTTCGAGTTTTCTGAAGTTTTAGACAAAAAAATTAGTTACGTCAGGGATAAGCACGTTATGTATTAGAGTAATTGATGTTTGAGTCGTCGAAGTATTACTAGACACACACACACACACACATACATACACACACACATACATATATATATATATATATATATATATATATATATATATATATATATATATTTATATATATGCATGACTTGGGAGTAGATTAGTTTTGAATTACTTCCTTTGCGCAATATCCAAGTGATCTCTGAGCCTTTTCTAGGGGATTAACGTTAACTCTACCTTGCGATGCTACCATTACAATAGGGGGAATCACAAATGACACTTTTTATTAAATTTAAGTTTTTGACTATGAATGTTATTATTAATGGATATCATCATAAATGTTGATGTTTTTACCTCTAATTATTCTTATCTAAATTTTTATGAGATGGCGAGTAGTTTTGTTATTCAACAATCGACCTAACACAGTATTCAAATAGCGGATTTGGTCGGAGAGGATTTGTAGCCGTTCTGCCCATCACACACACACACATACACACACACACACACACATATATATATATATATATATATATATATATATATATATATATTACATTGGTAGATAATTATTTTTAACTAAATTTAAGAACACTCACTTGACTTCCCTCATACACTGGAAAGATTTAAAGAATAAATCCTTTTAGTTCAATACACATTTCTGCATGCCTGATTGATTTTATGTGATTGTGTGTGTAGCAGTGTGTTCAATATTTGTGAAGTTCGGTAAAATCAGACTCTCATTTCAACAGGTACTTTCTAATTTTAATAATTATCTTTATTTTTTAGGCCCAATTTATTGTTGCTTTGAAAGGTATAAATACATGTAGCAAAACGGGCAGAAACAGCTGTTTCAGAAACTACTCGTTTACGCAGTGCATGTCTTCTAAAGAATCTTTGCGCTTTTGAGTTATGAATTATAATAATATATTTTAATTTTAATATTTTATAATCATAATATTTTAATAATATATAATTAACTGAATTATAATATTTTCAAGCACAAAGAAGGCAAAATTTTAATATTTGCTAAAATAAACAATGTAAATGGGTTGAGGGTAAATTCAAAACGATCTATACCAGACCAATCCCATTATGTACTTCCAGTACTTTGATCAAATATAAATGTTAGCAGAGGCCCAAAACATCTGCCAGATGAACCTACTCGACCCGGTCATGCAGAAAGTGGAAAATTGAGTGCACAGGTAAAATCCCCGTAGTATCTCGTTGCTAGAATAATAAATGACGAGCTTCTAGTGACAGATGTAATAGAACTTCCTTGTGTACATTGTCAGTCAGGAGAAGAAAAAACGTCTACATTAGCGGGTGTGTTATGGTGGGATCAGTAAATAGAACAGATCGATAGATAGATCCCAAAAGAACTGTTATGAAAATCTTATCAGCTTGTTTGTTATTTCTTTCTTTCTATCTGTCTGTCTGTCTGCCTGCTTTTCTGTCCTTCTGTGGTTTTATACGATTTGGACCTTTAATAGTTGCTACGTGAAATGTAAACTTTACCTAATATAAAAGGTTTTACTACATCTTACTTTTATCTCCCTCGTTTTCCCTTCTGTCTCCTCTGATAACAACAACTACTACTACTACTACTACCACCACCACCACCACGACTGCACGACGACAATCACAACCACACATTCTGAAAATAGACTTAATGAAAGCCATGATGGGCAGACGAAATCTACGAGGAAAAAAACAGAAAACGACCCAAGAGCCCACAATTTATTTTTCCTAGATAAAGTTATAGCATCGTATCTCTTTCGTCAGTCGACGAATACAGGAATGACACCGACAGCAACAACAATAGCAAGTCACTACTACTACTATGAACACGACACTACTACCAGTGCACGACAACCAAAACAAATACGGCAAAGTCTCACAATTTAATCAGTGGAAGCTCTTATGGGCTGACGAAATGCACACACACAAACACTACAGATTCATAAGCCCACAAATATCTAGATTAAATTATTCATTTTGTCCTTGGACAAATACACCAATGGCAACGAGAGCAGAACAACAATAGCAACTTGCTACTACTAGTACTAAGAACACCACCGCAACTACAGGTACACGACAATAATAACAAAGCAAATTCTCAAAATCAAATCATTGGAAGCTCTTATGGGCTGGCAAAATGCACAACAAAAGATTATTCAAGAGCCCACAGAAATCAAGATACAAAATTATACAGTGGGACCCCGCTATAACCCGGTAGTTGGGAGCCATAGAATCCGACCGGGCTATGAGCCGAACCGTGTTATAAGCAACCATGTACAATACCAACACATTTTTGGATTTAATTGGGGGGGGGGGGGGGGGGGTACATAAAGACGGGTGCGAAAATGCATGGCACAATTACCATTTTTGATCAATATATATTAAATGAGAAAACCATTTGCTGATATAATATATTACTTTATTCAGAAAACCATGCATTGGTACATACACGTGTCTAATTTATATATATACATGTATAATCTATTGCATGAAAAGAATATCAACACCGTGTACTCACCAGCGAATCTTGTAACATACATTGAATCCATAATACAAATATTTCCATCGAAAATATCCACACACGGATGTAGAATATTCAATAATTTTGTCACAGATCATTATGTGACTAATACAATGAAGAGAAAGTAACAAAAATTACGTAACGGGTGTATGTAATGAATGATGAAAAAGTACATGTATGTCCGACGATTAATAAACGGTGTCGCATACATTTTACACCACTACATTTCTCATCTGTTAGTAGTTATTATTTTTTTAAAAACTCTGTGATTTTTAGCTGCTTTCTGCTAATATCACGTCTGCTCTTGGCAAAGTCAAGAATAGTTCTCAGTTGCAGAATTCGAAGATAATCAATATCTTGCGTCTCCATCCATCTCAAAGCACACTCTAAACCTTTGACAGCTTCTGTAGTTTGCGTTTCCCATTTTCCATTCTAAATGTATACAAATTAACACTTTTAATCCTATTGGTTTGAAAATCTACAGCAAGAATAATAGTCATTAAACAATGGGGGTATATTTGTAGTAAATTTACGACATTATTTACTGGCCAACAGATTGCATAAAACAACACCGCCAAGCCTTACGCACATGCTGGCGGCTTTGTTTCTTTGATGCTGTATAAATCGTTGCCCTATGATTTGAACAAGTATAGCTCGGTAGTTCACTTTGATGATAAACAATGTACTTAAATTAATTGATTTATACATTCTGGTGAGAATCTTGTATCAACCGCCACATTGGCTGCTGCTTAGTTGTGTATGAAATTAAGAGAACATATATCGGAGATTATTTGAGCAACGACTGTATTCGGAATGCATTCAAGACAAACAAAGTAGAAACGATGGCTTCATTACTCAGGAATCAGTAATTATAATATTGACACTTATGAGCTGTAATTTTTCAACAATAAACAAAGATCAAAGTTCTCAGTAGGCCCAGCAATTGGTTCGTATTTCCGACGTTTATTTTGGCACAAAAATAGAAGAAATTTGATAATACATTTTCTACACGTTCTTTTTCGCACTGTTTAGACGAATATGAGAATGATAATTAAACTCTTGACGTATTTAGTTTTTTTCATACTTAAAATTTTTTTTTTTTTTTTTTTTTTTTTTTTTGGTCTTTGAGAAAAATAACTGTAATAAATTACCCGAAATTTCGGGAGCCATGCCACGACCGGGTTATATCCGAATTCGGGTTATAGCGGGGCGGGTTATAGCGGGGTCCCACTGTAGCTTAGTAGTATCACAATGGGCGCTTTATATGTCAATAGCTGAGATAGGTCAACGCCCTTCTATATCATATGACTTTACTACTTTTACCCGATCGTCATACGCGGGTGTATGCGATTTGGGATTATACAATATAATTCTAACGCTAGCGTGAAAGATTTTGCGAAGCAAAATCGGCTAGCGCCACGATGTAGCGTCATTATTTTTCAAAAATACAATTATTAATTTTACAAAAATACACCCTTTGATCGCGACAACGGCGACACCGTCAAAACGCTGCCACTGGCGAGGCAGCCAATTCCGTTGTTGTGTATGTGGTGTACATTGTTGTCGCTGTTCTAAAAGGATACTCTTTACAAACACACTGGATACTATTCGTTCGCGTGAATGATTTTTACGCAGCAATAATCGGTAGCGTCATTGTTTGTACCAATTGCCCATATAAACGATTTTGCAAATCAAACAGTAACTAGATTTTCACTGTCTGCAAATCAATTACCTGTTTTTGGTCGCTAACGTCTTGGTTCTGTATCTGTGCGCGGAGACGTTGGTGGTTTTCCATTTCCGCCAATACAGTCTCAAACTCCGCCATGCTAATTATTTTGTCTTAGTACAGTTTACTAATTGTATTGAGACTACTTTGTACTGCCGCGAGAAGTTCCGAATAACTTTGTCGGAGAAAGTCTCAATGTGACCCCACACTCGTTTCGTACTTCGCTCTTTATTTTAGCAAGCTGCTTTATGCTAAGGCCAACCTTAACTTCGCGATATGACATTATTTTATATTATGCTGTTCAATTACAACAACTACATCAATTACAAGTTTTCCACAGGCCCGTCAATAACCCTCCTTCGACCACCTGCCCCCTCTAACAACAGCATTTTATTAGAGTTACATGTGCATGAAAGTGTATGTCAACTACAGAATGTCTGTACAGGTCCAAGCGTTCCACCGAAAAGTAATGAATCGGGTACAAAGTACGAAAGTCGTGCTGGGATATTTGTTGGCACGTATCAACGTTTTGATCCCGGCCCATGAACGACCACATCTACTAATAGGCACGTGCGACATGATTGTTGGTAAAATCATGCAAAATTTCTTCTGAGGGTTCCTGATGACCGTTTAACCGCAAAGAAACTTCAGACACTCCTAAATGGTCAGATATCATTTTGATTCATATTCTGTGATCCGCGTGCCCGAGCTAGAGTTCGAAACGCTATGAATGCATGTCTTGGTGCGCTGATACCTTGTTGGGTAGTTATTTGCCATGATAACTGATGAACGTTGCCTTCATAAAAGTCTGTGGTAAGCGTGTTAAATAACAGCGGTGATGTGCTTCCAAAACTCATGAACGACAACAAACGTGTTTTTGTAGCTATTGAAGGGATTACTACAGGCATCCACAATGCTAATTTAAACAACACAGCTTGGACATCAGCAACACCAAAAGCACTCCAAATTGCATCATTACTGTTAGACTTTTGATATAATGAGACTGTGTTTGGCTCCTAAAATAGTCTTGCGAACATCTCTGCAAAACCCAAGTATATGACTGAGAGGAATCGCGCACGAAAACCTCAATGAAGGTTCATGGAGTTCTGCTCGAAGCGCCGCGAATCCAATGTTGTAATTGGGATCATAAAAGGTTATATTTTCTATATTTAGATTGACAAGGGGAGCTGGGAGCTGCGCGGTCCACAGGCCGTCATTTTGTAAATTGTACATGCTCAGGATTATTGTTTGCGTGCTTGTAAAACATCATAGATAGGCCAGCAGACATCGCATAATCGTCGTTGTATTTGGCATGTCCAATAATCGTTGCTCAAACATGCTTCGATTTCATTTCCATTATACCGTTGTTGACAAATCCAATTTTGGTATCGACGACGTAATTTGTACTGGCGGCGTCATTCACTAATTGACGTAGTCGATCTCAAATCGATTGAACTTCTCGCTATCTCAGATTTTTCAACCGATCCGCAGCAAAGTTTTTGATGCTATCAACGACTCGCACTGCAACTTGTTTAGCGATTGGTGCGGCGCGCGAAGACAAAGCCGCGAGCATCTTTGGCGTTCCTGTAACCAACCCCTGGACAACATCACCAAGGTCATTTCCGTAATATGTCATGTAAATGGGGTTTCTCTCGTTAACAACACGCACTGGCATCACACGTCCACGTGCGATTGTCATTGTATTAAATATTAGGTCGATCTCTAATGTACATTTGTACTGTCAAGGTCTCCCCGCGCAGGTCTAACATGTGCCCGTCCTGGTCCACAAGGGTGAAACCAAGATGCGTCAACCAGAGATTGTGGCATGGAAGATACACATGTGTCGCGTAAGTAATCGATATCAAATCACCCGGTTCCACAGTTGGGGAAAACCAAAACATTATGTAACCCTGGGAGGCTATGCCTCCCGCAGCTACGCTTGAGGAAGCTCCGCGTTCAACCGCCACTGATTGCATCACCGGTTACATCGATCTGAATCTTTGAGGTAATCCTGACAGTGTCTGGCGCGATCTGATATCCAGACCCTCCTGGTCCTGCACGTAAGATTCGTTTGTCCAGGGAATTTCATTAATGTTTTCACGCCAACCGAGAATTGTTCTTTTTGACGATCGTGTGATTTCAACCTCGTACGGTGCAGATTTAATCGAGATGACAGAGCTGAGTGTGGCTCATGGTCGCGTCTAAAATTTTTAGAGTCTTTGCCAGTCTTGAACAAAATCCGACGACGAATCTCTTCATTAATTGATACCATGTCATACGTGCCCGCGGGAAGTTCAACTTTTTTCCAGGTTGCATCATCATCCATCGAAAACACAAACGAGTTATTCGCGGCAAGACCAACGAACGGCCGTGATCGGATATTAGGCCAGCTGTAATACACGCGTAACAACGCCAATGCAATCTCGAGTATGCGGGATTCCCCCGCAGTAATTGGTGTAGAGAAAGTCACATCAAATACTGGTTTCGTTGATGAGATTGTGATCATTGAGGTAACGCTTGCGGCTGTATTTACAACCACACGCTGCATAACGACATAGATTTCGTGTAAAACACGTAGTGTTTCAATGGAAAGTGCTTCAGAACTCATCATCGGTGTTATATACATCATTGATATCTACAATGATTTCGTGCATCAACAAACGAAACGTCCCCGGGTCCATGGTGTCGTTGGTGAGTAAGCGCTGACAAATCGATGCGGCCTCGTTGATAACTTCTGGTGCTTTATTGCTCGAGCGAATTGGCCCCACAAGTGTTTCCAACCGATCCAAGAATTAAATTATTTTTTGTTTGTCCACAGACACGCATTTTAACTCTTTGGTTGTCATTGAACCTTTAGCTGTCTCACGTTTGCGTCCGCGTTTGCGTGGAGGACCGCCAACACCTTTTCCCTGGGGGAGATCCTCCGATGTGGAGAGATATGTTTCTTCCTCGGGAGGTATATCTTCCGCGGTAGGCACATCCTCCTCGAGAAGCTCCGGATAATTAGTCCCACATATTCTTTATTCTGTAATGTTTACGGAGAAAATCATGCCAATGTGCTTTTACATCTTGCTTACGATCGTTATATATTTTAATAAGCTCCTCAAATTCTTTCCTCATCTCTCGATTTTTACCCGTAAACTGATAACTTCCACTCCACTCCAAAATATCAATCGTGACCATTCAGTTTTGATACGTTTCGGTTTCGTATCCTTAGGCATTTTATGCTTCAATATAAATTCTTCCCTCTTGGCCGGTCTTATATCGGAAAACCTTAGGGTATTATGAAAGATCTCCTGTCGTCCCTCCTCGGTAATTTTTTGAACTGGTGTATATCCAACTTTGATTTGTACGGGGGTGGTTTTTCTTCTAAAATACGCGCAAGTGTCTCTCCAACTTCCTCTTACAGTTCTTCTAACTGTTTTTGCATTTTCGTTAATTGTGCTGGCGCACGCATGATCGGACTAGGTTCTCTTTCTGTTCCCATCATCGCGGCAGTAGCTTTCGGGACTCTCTTCACTTGTTCCGCAGTTTCCGCGGTCTTGGCTACAATCGTTTTTGTTGGTTTAATCAGCGGTTCAAACATTTGTTGGAAGCCCGCTGTGAGGTCTTTCCGTGCGTATTGTCGGGAATGTAACATATCTTTGACCACTGTTGCGTGCATCCATGTATTCGCGTAACAGTTCCAGTTGATCGCACGCGGCTTTGCGTCGTCGGTCAGCAGCTTCTGCTATGGCATCGCGGGCGGATTTCTACATTGTATATGTTTATTCTAGTTAAATTGCTTTATCTAAACCGGCTCGATATTTTCCCCGTTAGAGCCGGAGGCTGTAGTCAAGTCAATAGTGAGAAAACCTATACGGGCCCTGGGTGACATCCGGAAACATATTACGAAACTCATCTCATGAGTGGTCGGTGGCACACCAGGTCCAATGAATGTTTGCAAGGCTATGAGTGTCAATGCCACGAAATATCATCAACATGTTACAGTTGTCTCGGATTCCTTTAGACACGTGTGCATATCGTTGTGTCACATATATAACATCTGTGTTTTTGTGCCGACCTCGGGAAAATATTAGCGCGGGATTGTCTTGGTGTTCAAGCATCACATCATCGTACACGACATGATTATTCGCGCTTGAATCAAGGTCATCAGTTGTAGGGGCTTAATCGATTGTGGAAAAGAAATTAATGGTGGATTATTTGCTTATTGGCGACGACTGAAGCGCTTCCGTAAAATTCTTGAGTACATCATAACACAGCTGATCGTCCGCCGATGGCGCAATCACGTATAGGCGATCCCATGTTGACCATAGTATAATCATATTTAACAACAGTTGGGTTTTATCTGATCCGGCCGGACCAATGATCAACACACGAACCAACTTTGGAAACATGTCACCGCACTTGCGTACTTTGGGCTTTGCCTGCGCGGCAAAGTAAATGACTGTAAAGTCAGCTTTTTTCTTTCGTGATCCCATGTTACATCTCAATTGTTGTATAACACAATCATGTCTTCATATTGTGTGTGATGCTGCATGAAAACTCGTACTGCAAATCTAACTTAAGTTCAAACACGTAATGGTCGTGCCGCAATCTCGGGAACTTGTGTCCGGTGTGGAGCAAAGAAGTTCACGTTTGTAAGAACCACCGGTTCTAGGTCCACTGGTAAACGCAAACGCGGGTTTAAAAAAGTCGGAGGTGATGTCGCTGCTGTATTAACGAAGCTACCCGGAACACTATGGAGTAAATACCCTGGTGAAAAGCTAATGCTTGGATATAATTATTGAGGGCCTGGAGCACGGCTGGATATACGACTATACGACTTGATTATAACAACAAACCAAAGCGTGGAGAAGCACCCGTACATCGAGTCGATGCTGCATGTTACCGACATGATCTTGCTTATGAATCATCACGTGATATCCGTGCGCGTCAACGTGCTGATATAGATCTCATCCATGACTTGAATGCGATCATCAAAGGAGATATGAAAGCTAAGATTGCTCTTGATGGTCACTAGGCGGTGGAAAACGTTCACGCATTGGAGGTAAAATATACTGATATAATAAACAAACATGGATAAGAAACTGCCTACAATATACTGCAGTCCGCGCTGTTATTGGAAAAGTGAAACTGCCATTGAAAAGTTAGCGAGTGCGGCAAAAGTCACCCGTGGAATTACTGGAGCATGGTTGGCCAAACAAGCGTTACCTACCTGCGACAAGAAAGATATCCCGTGGATGGTTTGATATGAGAACACCTAACGAAGTTCATGAAGCTGATCTTTATTTTCTTCCGCATGATCGCGTACGAGGACGTACATACAAGTACGCGTTAACCATCGTAGATGTTTGCCAGCAGACACAAGGAAGCGGAGTCTTTAACATGTAAAGATTCAGCAAGTGATGCAGATACTCTTAATCGTATTTACACACGCTGACCGCTAACATGGCCGCGGCTGTTATAGGTCGATCCAGGTAAAGAATGTCTTGGAGTCGTTGCTACGTTTTTAACAAAACATAAGGTATTTGTTAGTGTTGGACATGTTAACATACATCGCGATCAAGCCATCATGGAACGATTTAACCGTACACTTGCGGAACGATTATTCGCACATCAGTACGCGCAAGAATTATTAATGAGATGTGGGACCCAGAGTGCTCGATCTCGCGAGTGAGTAACACGGCTTCGATCAGTCATAGCACTTTACCATCTGGCGTTGGAACCTTTAGTTCTCACAGACAAAGAGCAGAAAAGCGTCCGACAAGCAGAGCATTTGTGCAAGAGGAATTGCAAGTTGTTCCTGGAAATACGGAACTACCATCAAAGTATATTTTAATGCGCTAGAGCATCATTCGTAAGTTGATTCACAATCGCGTGATGCCTGTACGCGTAAGTGATGATTCCGTCGGGGAATATACATCGCTTGGTGTTTAGCGGAGATAAACTCACCTTGGTGCATCGATACACACCCATGCGTTGTTTCGTCGACCGGATCACATTTGCTCACGCAAACATTCCACATACATGTCATGTTTGAGATCTTTTTTTGCAACAATAACCCGGGGAACTCCTTTTGCCTTTTTGATGTTTTTGGAGCCATCAGCCACGATCGAATACATTTTAGGTCGCAGTCCTACATACTCTTAGATTAGCTTTCCCGAACCCTCATCTTTGATTTACCGCCCACCTTTTTCTTTGTATTACTTTGCTGTGGGTGGTCTTTAGAGTACTCGCTTGTGTCAAATTCGTGTGCGAGTGTGTCTGATGCCATATCCGAATAAACATCGTCGGTGGTTGTATGCATCAGCAGAGAATCTGTGTCTGTGTAGAGCATCTTGACACGATCCTGGCAAAATGGTTTGATCTTGTCATAGTAAAACTTGTACATCAAGAGCCTTGACAAATCCAAGACGGACGCTCCAACATAGATAGGCTTTGTCAACTTCACTTTTGATACTTTACTGTGAACAACAATGAGTCCACCTTCAAAGAGCTTGCGTGACTGAAATGCCGAATCCGCGATGAGCCTTCGATGCTTGTCTTGATCACTATCACGGACTAGATCGACACAAATTCGCTTTTGCAAATTCTCCATAGTTTTGCCTAATACGGCGTTTTTCATGAATTTGAAAAACTCTTTCTCAAACTCGTTCGTGACCTTTGTACACCGATCCGTATTCATTTCTATATACGGCGCCATCCATCCACGTTGGCGAAACCTGAGCACCTCATGGACTTTGCTTACACGCATTCCCAATCGCAGATACAACTGCAGGTTTTGTACGTGCACTGCATAGTTCTTTTTAGCCCGCACTGATACGGGGACAACCATCCGCGGGGCACCATCAACGCTTCTTGTCCCAGTTGGATAGATTCCTTTACGAGTGAGTACCTGGAGTGTGTCAGGGTCACATTCACTGTATCGACAAGTAATCGAAAAGCGATCATCACCGTCCGCCGCAAGGCTGCTCACCAGTTTGTCCAGGCTGGAATTGAAAAACTGAAGCGACTCAATGAACTGCAGGTGTCCCAACCGAGACGTCATGTATTTTTCCAACGTGATGGGGATAACACTTATTGATTTATTGACGCTTTTGCTATTACATGCATAATCAAATGGCCATCATACCCACGCAGCTTATGAAACACAACGGGAAGTTTTGTTTTGTTGGGGTATATCAGCATCTGCAGATTACTTGCACTGTGCGTTGCTCCCCGGTACACACCAGTGATATGGCAGTGATCGCGAACTTTGGCATCAGTCCCGAAAGGACCATCACATATCCAGCAATGTCTTGCCGCGGAAAACTCGGGAATGTCATCATTAATCACAATCATGTCTGTGGGCTAGGAGGGCTGGTGTCGGATCCATTTCGCTGTAACTTCAAGAGATTTAATAAACACTTTAACTGAATCTTTGCCACGATACGACATTTGGTTGCTCAGTTTGTCCGTCACATCTGGCGACAACGAAACAAAACTCGCATGGGACTTGTTCAGCAACTTGTGTTGTCTTCGACTTAATCCTGTTTGGGACAGCAGAGCTGGACGCAAACGCGTTTCCCACGGGAATGTTCAAACACTCAAAGTCCACGTAAATTGCATACGGAACTTTCGTTTTTCGTTAGACCGCTGTAAATTTCAGAATGTTTTTTGCCGGGTTATGATTGCAGGCTGCGGCTTTTAACTAATTGCACCGCGGTAAAGGTCATGGTTCGCGAGCAGCTGTTGCGTCGTAAATAAATCCACCCAACGTCTGCATGGAAACTCTTTTACCATGGTGCTTGCTGTGCCGTTTAAGCGCCCGGAAAGATTCTTTATCCATACGTAATGAGATCACGACTCATTCATGTCGCTTAACAACAGCAGATCAATCTGGGTCTGCCCATGCGAATGTTTGCTTTGTACATGTGGGGATAGTGCAAGCTCATAAAAAACATTGTTCCAAGCGAACACATTAACAGCGATACTGGGTTAAGTTCTTCAAATTTTTTGAGTATGGCCTTAGTAACCTGCACCGGAAATTCTGTTACCAAACTTGAATTCACCCAGGTATTGTTGGTATTGTCTAGGCTGATATATATTTTCGCTCACGGGATGTAACGCGGATAAGATAACCTATTCAAACCATCGACTGTCAATATGTTTTACATTTATCACTGAACATATATTGACGTTGGTATATAACTCGACCCGCGGAATGATATATTTGGGAAAGTATGCAGTTGAACTTCCACACATCTGTCAAGACTCTATCCTGACTCTGCGCTGGTGTATTTTTCCAACGTCTCGAGAATCTATTCAATGCCTTTGCTGATTTCTTCATTGATTGCATCGGTGTCTTTGCGGTTTAAGATTGTAAGTGGACCACTATGAATATACGGGGTTGCGATTTTTAATCCATCCTTTGTCCGATTACTTGAGATTAAGCGGCATAGTCAAATGTACAGCAAGAACAATATCTGCTTTAACTCCGGAGGTGCCAAAGCGTTGTAACATTGATGTGTTAAAAATGTGACGAAAACATCAAATTAGACAAGGAAAGTAAATGTCACATTGATAGTTGCATATTAAGATTCTAATCAAGCTTTAAATGTTATCTTGTTCTCCTTTAAGAACTCGATGAGTTGTGGCTGAAGGTGAAATTGAGCTAACAACGACAACTAAAAAACGTGTCTGAAAATTAGAACCCGAAACTGTAACAGGAGGTAGAAAAATTCCATGCACAGAATTCCGTCCAAAAGCCAGTATACAACTCCGTCATGTCCAGGTATCGCCTTGTTTCATAGCATGTTGAAATGAGTTACAGTTGTTTTTGAATGAAAAGATCTTGAATCTGTATCAATTCTCTTTAAATTTCACTGCATCATTTGATCTAAATTTCACGAATCAGGAAATTTAGAAAGTTATTTAAACATAGGGCAGATTCTTTCAAAAACTTGGCTCTACATTCAAAATTAAATGGTCGGTCCCTTATAGACGTATATTTAAAAGTGTTGTGCTGTCATAATAGTATCTCACTTTGATCTTTTTTCACATTTTGGGGTCATTAGTGAAATTGTAACAAAATTTTCATTTTGTTTATCTGCATGAATTATGCCCTTGCTTTGAAAAGCAAAATTCACCCTTTTTTGACTATAAATACTTTGTAATAAATATAATTGTAGTTTTGTCACAATGTATATCTGATATCACTATAAGTAGGTGGGAGGATGGGGGGTGGGAGTGTGGAGGAAAATAAGACGGTTTTTTGAAACTGCTGTTTCACCTGTACCTGTGTAAGAGACGTTTTCAGTGAAACGTTTCAGATTTGTATCCTAAGAACCATTTGGATCCACATGAAATAATTCAAAATCAAGTATTGCTGCGTATGCCGGCCATCTTAAAAATCGTGTCCCCAATACTTCTCTTCCACTGGAAGTTGTACTCTTATTAATCGTGGATCTTTACTGATAATGTCCCATTGCGTATTAATGTCCCATTGATAATGTCCCATTGCGTATTGTATGGCTGTAAATATGAATTATGCTTGTCCATTCCTCTGTCAATACGCATGACGCTTGTCCATTCAGCTCTTTATTATAATTGACAAGATTGTACAGACTTTAATGTGTTGTCTATTTAAATTAACTTGCTAGTCACCCTGTCTGTCCATCACCTTATTCTCTAAATATTGATATGGGTTGCTAGTACATATTATTACTTATTATAGGTTTTCTGTCTAAAACAGTAATTCAGGTGAGTCCATATATCAGAATTTTTTTGTTATGAACGCTTTCCTGGAAGCAAGATAAATGCAGGATCTATTACAGTAGCATCACCCATACAGTGGTGGCATCAAAATTCCATAACTCTACTACGCCAAAGCCAGCAAGAATTCAGTTTATGCGATGTTGTTTATTCAATGGCCTATCATTTTCTATTCATCGTCTGGCTTGTTGTTTTATTAATTGTCATGCGTTTATCTGTCGCATATACACATGCCTACCTATTAGTTTGTCCCTGAGGGAACATGGTCAGAGCCATTTGAAGTTGTGCAGGACATAATAAGGAAAGTATAAACCAATAACAGACGCTGTGAAAAGGAACTGGATATAATTTCACCAAAGAGCTGTTCCAGAAAACAAAAGGGCAAGGGGAAGGGTGTCATAAGGCTTTTTTAAAATTTCATATGGTTGATGGGAACAATCTAAAATTATTTATAAAGTGTCTTGTGTCGAACAGTCCCACTGAAATTGGATCGGTGGTGGATTTTATGAAAAAGTACATTCCAACCTTAACCTTTCCATATCTTTTATTTGAGGGGTGGGGGTGCGTGTGGTTGAAGTCTGCAGTGAGTATGCAAAGTATATGTACCTCTAACAGTAACTGATCAATTTCAGCCTTAGCTTAAATACGCAGTGGCATCTCATTTATCATGCAATATGTTACTTCTCATGAAAAGCGGTATTTATATTCAGTCGTCATAATATCTGAGCCTCTGAGAATTGTGCCATCACAAACACACACACACACTTATATATATATATATATATATATATATATATATATATATATATATATATATATATATATATATATATAAATATATATATATATATATATATATATATATATATATATATATATATATATATATATATATATATATATATAAAAGCAATGATTTGCTAATCACTCTGCACAATGTCGTATGTTATGGTGACTAGCATGTACATATTTGGCTTCACTGATTGTCTGCTATATGTTGGAGTCTGGTAGCTTGATCTAAATGATACTTGATACTTGAACTATAAGTGCGTTAGCCTATGTTCACGTAAGATAGCAATCAAGCTTAAGTAGGTCAGCCTGAATGGAGAATTCCCTTTTGGACCTGATGATATTAGCTCATCGTGGCAAGGGTACAGAGTTACCCTCAACGTCTGCAATTGCACCCACGCATTAGAATGTGTGCAACAATTCCCGCACAGAACTACTTACCGAACGATCGTTACTTATTCTTGATCCTGTGCTATATATTTTTGTAAGTTACAAAGACAAAATGTTCCATGCATTCAGTGAATGCTTTTTACTTTGCAAGATTTAAAAGTAGTGCACAGCATCAAGAACAAGTTACAATCGTGCGGTAACTGGTTCCGTGTGGCAACTTGTTCACACCTAAATGTTGGTATTGGTGCCAATTTTTCTTCTATTGTGCCATATTTACAGAAGGAATCCAGCCTCGAGCGTTTGGAATGATAAACGTTGTGTGCATCCAACAGATATTTGGACTGGTGCAAATGTGTTTGTATGCATTTTGCATCGGGTTTGAAAAGGTCACAATTTCATACACAATACAAGAGTAAAGGATGCCCCATTAAAGTGGTCATATATCCCCAAACTTGCACAATGATATTAAAGTTTTGTCATGTGCCTGAAGCCTACAATCAGGCACGTTTTTAGTCATGAAAAAAAATCTTTTCGACATATAAAATATTTTTTAAAGAAATAATATATTCCCTTTATTCGGATTATACCGTGTATTAAAGAATTTTATTAAAGAATGTAGATGATATTTCTAGAAGTAGTCCAACTTTATTTTATTTATTGTGTATACTTTGTATTTTCGGGATGCAAGTATTCTGAATCACATTTGTAAGACTGCAAAACGAAGTTGGTCATATTTCTCAAGTAAACATTTCAATGCATAGTAACATTTCCCTTGAGAAATGTGGGAAAATCTCAGGTGAAGGAAACAACAAGTATATGCTTTGCATTCATAAACATATAAATCTCTATTCAAACCCCCCGGACTGAGCTAACAAAAATACTGTAATAATTAATTGCTTGTTTTTTTTCTTTATGTTTTAAAGGAAATAATAAATACTCAGTGAATTTAAACAATCTTTTGATGCATTTTATTTCTTGAAAAAATTTTGTAACTTTGATGCTACGCCTTAGAAAATCAGCAAAATGTATGAGATGTTCACCCTCCCCCCATATTTCATACACTTTTAGCCAGATATAACTTGGAAAATCCGATAGTATTTTGTCGCATAATGTTTGTGTTGATATTGATAGGGAATTGCCAGGTCATAATCTTTATAAAAGTCACAAATTACTGATTTAATGAGTACTTAATTCAGTTTAGATAAATAAACATGCCCTGTTGCTGTGAACACATCGAGACAGAAATGGAAGTCCTTTTCAAAATGTCTTGTTGGCTGTGGAATAAATTGAAATTTGAAAATTGTGGATGAAGAATTTCAGAGATTACGTTCCAGAGCAAGAGCAATATTTGTGTTGAATGTTGCAATGAAATGCATCAAGTTGTATCACTCCTTATCAGCTTGATGACATTTCATTATAACTGATAAGGTGCTAAATTGATTATGCAATGTTTGTAAGCAGAGGAAATAAATACACAACATTTTGTTTTACGTATCATCACGTACATCATAAAGTTTCAATTAAATCACGACAATACAAATAGGCAAATTTGTAACTCTATAAAGCGGTAAAAGAGACGAGGAATACACAGTCAAAGACATTAAAACAATTATTTACAAAAAATAAGATTGAACATGGATATACAGTTTAATAATGATTGCATACGATTTAAGAATTAAAAATGCTATAGTTATGAACATTTATACACCGTGCAATCACATTTTTTTTTCAAGGAAGGAAATTATCCTCCCGAGAATTAAAAAGCAGCTGGTTGGCTGGTTGGTTTTTAACGGCACTTTCAAGACATTATTGTCTATATCATACCAAAGAAATGGGTGCTAAGTACCTTTACCAAGGACAAACCAAGGCAGCAATTGTTTTGACTGCAAATCTAGTTACAGAAGGGCTGGTAAAATGAAAAACGAAAAATTGATCTGGTAGTAATAGGTGATGAAAGTTGTTGCAAATTTGGCAAGCTCTATTAAATAATTCATATCTAATATCAGAAGATAGTGGAAAAAGAAATAAAATGTGAAATTCATCCTCAATATGATGTTTTAAAAATGATAATAATCTATTACATTCGGGTAAATCTTCATATCGACCAGTTTCACTCCTCAAATTCTCAAAGAAAAAACATGTCTAAATTGTGATGAGGCTGATTTTTGTAAAATGGGCAAAATCATTCTGCAGCAATTTTCTGCTTCAAAGTAGTCTTTCAAAATGTAGTTTTTACGGAGCGTATTGCCTCCCCTTTCATTAAAATTTGCTTCACTCCGTATTCTACACTTTCAATCATGAACATATTTGGTGAAAACTCTTTAACAAAAGCTTTTAGACACGAATTTCGTTGAAAGATTATTAGATTTATCTCCAAAATTATTGAAGTCATTAGCTCTTACAGTATTTCCTACATTTGGCAAATATTAAAGGAATATGCGCTTTATTGAGGCGTGAATCGAGGGTATTCACTAGACTTGACCAATAAGCCCGCATACATTTCCACGGTTTCACGGTTGAATATACAATGTAATATCACATACGTTGCAGAAGAATATAAGATATGAAACCTTTAAGACAGGCTGTTTAAATATCTGATAAGATATTCTCGTTTGAAAGAGTTACGACTGAGACAGGGTTTTGAAACCGGGTTCTTGAACATGTATAGGTGTGAGGCCAGATCTGGCTATGAAAACAATATAGCATCCAACTGACGAATCAGGTGCCTATTTAGGGATCTGTTTGGTGCAACAGCCAGAGTCTTGATTGTTCCTTGAACTGAGCACGAGTACAACAATGACTTTTGAAACTTCTGTTTTCACACTTTGAATATACAATTTATTTCCCTTGCTTTTGATTTTATTGCTCTTACAGATATGAATGAAATCGTTCAGGGCTTTAAATGCCAGAATACGTTTTCTGGAACAAATGAAATCTTTAATTGTTATATAATTGACTTCCCGAAAATACCTTTGGCAGGTGTTAAGATATTTTGTATTTTGAATAAAATTCTGCCAGACCTCCTCTGTAATGTCAAAAAGTTGATGTGGAAATTTGAATACCAGAGTTCACCCCAAACTGTACAACTTACACAGTAATACAATATAGAAAGATAATGGCATTATACATTTTAAAAATCATTTGAAATGACATAAAATTTCTTAGACGTTTAAAAACTCTTGTCGTCTTGGAATATTTTTACAAATGCACATATAGTGGACCTTTTATGTCAATGCATTGTCGTTGTGTATATTGTATTGATCGCTCCAAAAGCCGTTTAAAAAAAAAAAAAAAAAAAAAAAAACAACCCAGATCCAATTTATACTCCTGTAATGTCAGTACACAAATTGTGGACTCAACCAATCAACATACGCTACGTCTTCTTTGAAAATATGCTGAATTTATTACCTCTCGTGCAGTCCATGACATTTCTTCAGTTTGTGTTAAACTACATTTATATATGTTTCGCTTGCATCCTTTGAGGTATTATCAGCGCGCATTGCAGTTTTGCAACGTATGAGCTTGATGGAGCTGTAATTTATTTACTAGACGAAAGTTGTGGTCCAATTATAGACACCTGAGTTGCTCCGATTACTATTAATATAACACTGATTCCGATAAGACTAAAACTATGTAAATATATTGTTTCAAAGACCATGGGAAGACAGTTGTATCAAAGACCACAGGAAGACAGTTGTTTCAAAGACCATGGAAGACAGTGGATGGAACAAAACTCTATGACTGAAGGTATCAAAAGACTTGCAAAGGTCCATGAATAAAAGGCCTTTTTATTTACCACTGTAAATTTGTTGAAACATCTTATCAACTAAATCATTAAGATTCATCTTATATAAAAGTTGTTATCAAAGACTAGACTCGCTAGCTGTGTTCCAGCAAGACTATTATATATAATATATAAAGAATTAAAAACATGGTTTTTATACAGTTTTGCCAAATGTTGACCTTGTCATTTATTGTTTTTAAAAGAAATTGACAAATATCTAATAATCACCAGATAAGATAATGATAGTGATTATGACAACGACGACAGCGACGATAAGTTGTAGTATTGGTAGTAGCATCAGCTATAGTATTTATAATGTTTGTAATAGTAGCAGCAGTAGAAACAGATTCGAATTTGACATACGCAAGAAAGAGGCTACTATTCCATGTTGAGGCATGTTATATGTATAGTTTACTTGCACAACAATTATGATAATTCGTATACATCAATTTGGTTACATTGAGAGAAACTGATCAGGAATTTGTCCGAGTCTCTGACAAATCTGACTGCAACCGGGTTCCTGTTCGGTGTACTTATGAGTTCCTTTATGAATGTACCATTTGGTGATATTTGTTGTACGCACTGCTGACAAAAGACACATAGGTAGATATTACCTTCTCTGTCCATGTCAGTTCCACATGGTCCCTGAAGAACCTGGCCAGTGTAGCTAAGTGCACTGTTGTTCGATGTGCAGTATGAGACTAGTGTTTTCCCCTTCCAGTATGAGACATAGAGAGCTGTGTTATCTCTGTTAGTGGAAATCATATGAGGATCCAACAGTTCCAGGTCACGATAGTTGTCAGGTCTTATTGTCCGAATTTCCCTTCCTTTCCTGTCCAGCATTAAAACGGAGTGTTCGTCGACACCTGTAGTGATGGCAAGCTGATCCCCTACTGCCACTATTCCCCAGCACTTCAGTCTTGTTCTTATCTTCCGTGTCTTTCTCATCTGGCCTTGTATTCGCAGAAACTGGATCTTTTTCTTGTCAGGAAGTGTCACTGCTACCTCTGTTTTAGACACCATAGTGGCACTATAAGGCCCAACGCTCAGGCCAAGACGTTGGTCAAACATGTAATCCTCCTTAAATATTTTTGCTGCCCTATTGTTACAATCAAGAAATAAATATCGCGAATCTGGAAGGTCTAAAATGCAAGTTATAAAACACACTGAATTATCCTTATATATCCGCACAAAGAACTCTGCCACTTTTCTAGCTTTTCTGGTCAACAGTGATTTTGAGTTTGACTGAGAACTAGGAAAAATATCACTCAGATGCATCGATTGTCTTTGCGTCTCCGTGGTAGACAGCGTTGTTAAGTTAGACTGAGAACTGGAAGATATATCAATCGGATGACTTATTGTTGTGTGTGTATCCGTCACTCTTCGATCATTTCTCGGGGATAAACGTGTTATATTAGAGTCTGAACTGGATAAAATGCTTCTTGTATGTATCGATTGTCTCTGTATGTCCATAAGATTCACAATAACATGACTTACAGGAAATACTTTGGCCAGATTTTTTGATCCGTCCGCCGCATCTGGAATATGTGTTGGATGCCTACAAGTAGGGCAAGGCAAGACTGATATGCAAGAATTTTCATCACGTTTGCCATCAATATAGGACTGCAGACACCCTGTGCAATATGAATGTCCACACGGCAAAAGTCTTGGACATTCGAACGATGAGAAACAGATAGGACATTCAGTCAGATCCCGAATTTGCTGAAAAGCTTCCGCCATTCCAGCACGTTAGACTAATTTGTCTCCGTTCCGGTCTGGTATTGTATTAATAATTATAGCAACTGTCCGCTTTTGTTTCTGATCGTGATATACAGAGTCTAACATTTAAAACAAGTATTAATTGTCTCACGTGCAAATCAGTTCTCTTGATGTGTATACCTGGTGAGTTTCAAATAAATATTGCCAGAACTCAAAAAAACATCTGTTATTACAGTTGAAATCTCTGTAATTGTACCCCGATACTAGCAGACAAGTCCTTAGCTTGAATTGATACCTGTGGAATGTAACAGTTTGTTGTTCCGTGTTGATATATCCAGTCACCAGGAAGAGAAATATGATACACATGTAAAATGTACTAGTGAATTCTTCCTCGTTGATATATTCAGTCACCAGGTAGAGTACTATGATACACAGGTGAAATGTTCTAGTTAATTTTTCCTCGTTGATATATTCAGTCTGCAAAAGTAGTAATATCATAAATAGCAGGCGTGTTGTAATTGGATCAGTAGATAACATATACTGTATAGTAGATAACATATACTGTATACGTCTATAGACTATGGTCTCAAATAAAGTTATTATTATTATTATTATCATTAGATCCCATCAAATAAAAATGTTATTAAAACCTAATCAGCCTGTCTGGCTTGTTTCTTTTATTTCTGTCAGACTATTTTTCTGTCTGTCTCTCTTTGTTGGTTTTTATTCTGAGTTGGACCTGCTATATGTGTTGCGTTACTTACCTCAAAGGTATATTTTTACAAATATAAAAAGTTCTACCGCATCTTACCTCTACCTCCATTTCCTCTCGTGCCCCTCTGAGAGCAACAACATAAACAATAACTACTACTACTACTACTACAGCAGCAATATAAACAATAACTACTACTACTACCACCACCACCACCACCATGACTGTACCACAAATGTCCAAAACAAATTTATTGGAAGTCTTTATAGAAAGACAAAATCCGTAAGAAAAAAGTTTTTAAAAATTAACAAAAATCCACACAGATTTAGATTACATTCTAGACTCTGATCTCTTTCCTCTATCGACAAATTCAGCAATGACAACGACAGAAACAATAACAATAACGACTACTACTACTACTACTAATGCTATTACTACTCCTATCAACCTACTACTGCCATTTTCACTACTTCCGCCACTACAACTACTACTACCACCACCACTATCATCAACACTACCACAACTGCACGAGGACAATAAAAACCATAACAAAGTCGCAAAATAGATTCAGTATAGACCTTGTGGATGAAAGAAATTCAAAAGGAAAAGGATAAACAAATCTACAAATATTTACATTAAATAGTAGAATCGTATCCTTTGCATCAATCGACAAAAGGACCAACGACAACGGTAGCCACGATAAAATATGAACTACTACTACTACTACTGCTGCTGCTTACGCCACTACTACTACTACAACCACCACCAATACTACTACTACTACTACTGCTGCTGCTGCTTGCGCCACTACTACTACTACAACCACCACCACCAATACTACTACTACTACTAACAGTACTCATTTAAGCACCAATATACCACGACTGCACGAAAAAACTAAAACATAAAAAATTCTCAAAATCGATTAACGAAATCCACAACAACAAAAACAAGAAAGAAAAAGAAAATGATCCACGAGACGACTAAAATTTAGATTATATTATAGCATCTAATCTCTTTCTTCACTCGTCATATGCACCAATTATAACGACAGCAACAACAATAGCAACTACTACTACTACTACTGCTACTACTGCTACCACCAACACTATACCGAACTGCATTACAACGATAACAACCACAACTAATTCTCCAAATCGATCTAGTTGAAGCCATTATAGGGGAACCAAATCCACGGGGACAAAAAAGAAAAAGACCCATGAGCCAGTAAAAGCTTAGATTAAATTAAAGCATCAATCGACGAATACAGCAATGACAACGATATCAGCAACAACGACATCAACTTAATACAACAACAATAACAACAACAACAACAACTACTACTACTAATACTACTACTACTATAAACACCAACACTACTACAAGTGCAGGCCGAAAATACCATGAGATGAATACCAGAAGGCTTATATGTGCACCATCAAACAAAAATCAGCCACCTTCATTCACGTGTCAAATAAAGATACTTGTGGGTCTTTAAGCATATGAACATTTATTATTTATAGCGACGATTGTCGCTGTGGGGGTTGGTGGGAATCTGAGGAATACCGTTCCTTTAAAGGAACGAACTCTCCGTAGCGGAACCATATTTAAGGTAGTTGCTACCGATCAGTTTAAACTGTCTTCATGATGGCTTAGATCGAAACCGTGTCCCAATTTTTAGCTTAGTCCATATGCCGGTACTTACAAGACATCGATCTAGTTGAGACTCTTCGAGACTTCTGTTGTTGAACAGTATTGTCAGCAGAAACCGACTAGTTACTTTAATCACGTGTGTATACATGTAATCTGTACGACATCACAACGATGCGTCACAGACAAGCCGGTGACGTCAATGTGACGTGACACATATGACAACGTAACTTTGGCATGTGTACGTTCCAAGTCTCGTCTAACATTTTAGCATGCTCTGGATTTCTTCAATTTTATTGACATTATTCGATGATTGTGGGGCTTCTATTTATAGGCAGGTATCGCGGATCAATCGTAATGTGTCAAGAAAAACTCCGATCAGTCTCTAGTTTAATTTGAGGAAGGAGACCAGTCATGGGCTTACGCGACAAGAACAGAAGATAATCTTAAAAGGCCTGGAATGGGTATACGTTCCTTTTTATTTAACGTTACGTTGGGAACTAGTCCACTCGTAGTACTCTTCTCCCGTATGTCGAATTTCATGGTGGAGAACGCAAGAAATATCATCCGAGAAATAGTTACCAATAATAAACTGATGGCCACACTAGCTAGAAAAATATCAAAGCTAGACAAATCAAAGATACAATACAGTCAAATATCACGGGGGTGAGGTGGCGTGGGGGAATTGTTTAAAAGAGGGGATGTCAGTGATGAAAGGATTTGGAAGTCTGTCATGGGACAAGAAATACGTCCAGTGATTTATGAATCAAAAGTATAAAGGTCACAGTCACAGTAGTACATGTATTACTTTATTACAGCAGGAGTAAACACGTATATATATATATATATATATATATATATATATATATATATATATATATATATATATATTGTTATGTATGATGTTTATATAATATTATAGATATTTTAGGAAATTATAAATGTTTCTTGACTTTAATATTTGCTTAAATCTTAATGTTGATTATCAGGAAAAAAAAAACATGTTTAACTAGTGTCCTTGAATTAGGTTGTTTACTTCAGATTTGAGTTAAAGAATAGTTTTGATAAACAAAATGTTTACTGAATTTGAGGTCAAGGTTGATTTTGTTTACAGATAAAACTGGAAAATCCTTAGACTTATGTGTAAAAAGTCATGTCCATACAAGTAAAGTTCCATTAAGATGACACATATTCTAGAACATTCTGTCATGTGACGAATCTTTATATATACCATGTTTAGTGGACAGTTTTTCAGTTTCGACATTAGTATCAGTCTTGTAAAGAGCTATTACAGTTGTGAAAAGTAATTCAAAATTCTGAGAGAGGAATTATTTTAAATTTCATTGGATTGTAACAGTGCTCATAGACTTTTGGATTTTGGATTTTTAATTGATGATTTTGGAATTTATGTGAACTTATTCAGAGATATTTTGGAGTACTTCATTTTGACATCAGCACCTTAACGACTACAAGTACATCAGGACATTAAAGACCATTGGCATATCACAACATTCAAGGATACAGCCGTGCATTCGGAACATTCTATATTAGGACTTGTGATTGGAATACTAATTCTTATTGCATTAATTGGATTTTAACACACATTACTGTAAGTGTCTTTTTGATTTTTTAGACCATAGAGTCGTAACAATATATAAAAATATATATATATATATATATATATATATATATATATATATATATATATATATATATTAAAGATAGAGAACAAGGTACGACACAGATAACAAATGCAGTAAAATAAATTTTAATTATTTAATAGAATTCGGATATGGCTTTGTTTTCATATTATCGGCCGTCGACCCTTAACAACTGAGTATTGACAGACACCCAACATTTGACTCAACCAACATTTGAGCAACACAATGCACAGTATTTTCAACAGCAATGTACATTGAACGAATTCATAAAACATATGAATTTTCAACTTATCAATTATTGAATTCCCCATATTATAGCAAAGGATCCTGTTTATCATTTGTCCTTTCTTGCTTGATGGGCCCGAGTTGTCTAAAGAGCTCGCCTTTACTGATCAGTGACATCGTATCTCTGTCCGCATAGTTTCGAGTCTCGGTTCGAAAAAGCTGGGTATGTGAGAAAGCTTGACAGTAGCTTTCCATTTGTCGGTTTTTTCTTTTCGGGGTTTTCCAGGTTTTTTTCCTCCATCAAATATGATGGCCGCCATGTATTCCTATCATGTGCTGAAAAATGGCGTTGAAACCAAGGCCAAAATCTTTCATATTTTCCTACTTTCCTCCTGAACTGCAGATGTGGACCATAGAAATAAGTTGACCACTGCCTTAATTAATATTTAATCAATTTTAATAGCTGTATCCAGATATTATATTTATTTGTTTTGTATCCAGATATTATATTTATTTGTTTTGTATCCAGATATTATATTTATTTGTTTTGTATCCCGATATTATATTTTTTTGTTTTGCGAAATTATCCCAAACATAAATTGCCTAAGAGAAAGTCCACATATATAGAATGCAGGCATCTCATTGGAATCATACGAACTTAACTTGCAAATACTGATAATCCAAATAAGCGGTGAATTAGATTGGTGAATTACTGGTAGCCTAACAGCAGATGTTGTACCTGTAAAAAATAAAAAAATGAACATAAGTATCAAACCACGTTTATGTTTTGCAAATACCAAGAGAATAAACCCAAAGTTATGCCAAATAGCAGAAAAAAGGTGACCATTTGCTGGTGTTTATGAAAAGCAACTTCAGTAGAGTGGGTATGCTTGCAAGAGTTATTTCCCTTGATACTTTGTAACCGGAAGTCAAAGCTGTAATTCCTATTATTAAGAATAGGGTATTTGGCCACGGCTTTGTATTTGTGTTATCGAGCGTCGACTCTTAAAATCTGGGTTTTGATGAGCCCAACATTCAACTCAATCAACATTTGTGCGACACTTTCGACACGATTTCAACAGTAGTTTCCTTTAAACTTTCAACACAATGTTAAACATATGACTCTACAAATTATCAGTTATTAAAGTTATCCTTCTTATAATAAGATCGTGGTTATCAGTTGTCCTTTCCTACTTTCTTCCTGAACTGTAGGTGTAGACACTGGAAATCATTTGGCAATAGCCATAATTAATATTTTAATCACTTTTAAGAGCTTTATCTAGATATTCTATTTGTTTTGCGAAATTCTGCCACTGGGACCTTGCCGCTGAGAATCCATCCGCTACAGAAGAGGGGAAATTTGTTCTCAAAAAAGAAGCCATGGATAAGTAATCCCATCCAAATTAGCTAAAGAAAAACTCGTTTATCTGTAGTAAGGAATGTACACAATATCCTGTGAAAGCCATCTAGAAATACGGCATTTCCTTGATTTGAAAGGTGAGCACCATTATCAAGAACTAAGCAATCATTTCACCTATGAATCTTTGCACATTTAATGTAACCTCTACCTTCTTTAATGACAGTTCCTGTGATGAATTATTGATTCTGGTACGAATGCACTCAGCTGCTTTTTGCACCATTAATAAATCTCCAATATTTGCGTGGCAAATATTGCGACTAAAGAAGAAGAGTATTGGGCAATAATATAATTTGCTTATCAACACTGTTTTACACGATCGATATCAAAGTGTGCAACACTGTACTGCTTACGTTATTTGTACCTCAATGAATGGCAAGTATATCTGGAGGCACATCCAAGGACTGCAGTGTTTGTATCTCTGGTGCTATTTGTTCCCACAATATTTCGTACCTCCCATGCCACAATATTGTGACTCCACATCTTTGCAGGCCAAGTGTGGCCCATCTGGTCTAGTGGCCATATGTGCAAAATCTCGTTTTATGAAGGATGAGTCAATTATCCCGATGTGAGGATTACACCCATAATTTGCCAACTTAAGCACGGGGTTAGCTGATCCGGAAACAAATGAAAAATGTAATTCATGTTATGTAACTGCATGCTATCAAGTCACTCTGATGGTATCAAGTCACTCTGATGGTATCAAGTCACTCTGATGCTATTAAGTCACTCTGATGTAATTTTTAAAGGCTTGTGAGGCACAACGACCGTCTTTTGAATTTATTGTTTTGGGACACCTTCCATAAAAGCAGAAGTTGCTGCACCTATTCAGTGTGGGTGAGATTTATGCAACTTGGTATCAATATCTAACAATTCTCGGCATTTCTCTAGTACTGTTGTGAACTGATAGAAATAAGGGGAGTGGGTATCTTAATGGCAAAATAATTGGCTATCCTATTGCTCAAACTTAAGAACTATTCAAGGTACATAAAGAGTAAATCATAATAAACTGTCTAGGGGATTGTTGCAAATGTCCTCCACTCCTTTCTTGGGTCAGTGTTGGAGTATCGCAATTAGATCATAAGTCGGCAGAATATTATCAACCCATCCGTTTAGCTTTGAGTATAACCTGATTACAGCCAAATAGGATTTAGCTGTGAAATAAGATATACGCCATGTTGACAAAAAGCCGGTTTAATGACGATTTGATTTAAAGGTGCTGGCAAAGAGCATGGAAGCTAAAACTTGCTTGTATATTAATAAAAGGACTTCAAATCATTCTGGCATGTATATTGAGTGTTATTTGCAATGGGTGCCATCATCAGTCTATTCAGTTCTGCCATAAAACCTGATTATAAAAAACTCCAGTGGAATTGCTGGTGAAGGATACTGGACTCCTAATGTGGCAAAGTGTTCTGAAAATATTCCACTGCAAATGTAAAATAGAATCAACAATTGCATTTTTTTTTTTTTTTTGACTGGAGCATACTTAGTATTTCTCTGATATTCAGGGCTTTAGTTTCCAAATTAAGAACTACTGTCTGGTTAGCAAGTCGTGTGCCCCCCCCCCCCCCGAGAAAAGACTACAAGGAGCAAACTAGGTTATACCCTTAGAAAATGTTATCGTCCCAATTCTTAAGCCACAATTGGAAAAACCAGTGCTCTTGAAAATACGCTCCACGTCCAAGAGATTTCTTAACAGCACCATCAATAAAAGCTCAAACAGCTCATTATCAATCCATTCCATATTTGCAATGGAACAAACTCAATTGGAAGTTTCCGAAACCGATATGGACATGGATATCCTCCCTCATCCCTTCGGAAACTCTGATGTGATGCTCTGGCGCTTTTGCTACTATCATATTTCCATACAATCTCCTACTGTAATCCCTGGATGCGAGAATGGCTCGTGCAAAACAAGCAAGAAAATCCACATGGAGCTTTAGCTGTTTGAGATTAACTTTCTTTTTGACTAAGGTATCAGTTAAGAGAGAATTGAGAACTACTCGTTTTTCAAATTGGGATACGAACTCGCGTCTTTATGATGTGAATTTTAAAAACCTACAAAAGTTTAAACTGTTATTGGAATCTCTGTCTTGTCTTCTGCACAGGGAACGTTGAGAGAATGGCCTATATCATAATGAGCTGACATAAGGTATTTTCACTCCATTGACCCTGATCTGCCATTATATAATGATCTTGCAGATTAAGGTCTACTCTGTTCATTGTACTAATGATTTTAAGTAAACAACATTTATTATTATCTGCCATTACATAATGGTATTTCAGATTAAAGTCTTCTCTGTTCATTCTACGGTACGAAAGGGTACGACGACCGTGTAATATAGAACCTGCTTGAACGCTGTTTTTTAATGTTTAAAACTTATATCAAGAGACGATTGATGATCAATTAGAAACGGTACAAAACGGGAACTTATGATAGGAGATAGAAACGATCTGAAACGATACAGCATGGAAACGGTATGCAACAATTGCTGCAAAAGGCATTGCAAGTACTTAATCTATGAAGAGATAACACAAATGGGGTAGTGGAACAGACGGTTCCATGAGGGAAAACATTAAAAGCTTCATTACGCGTACTGTCTGACTTGAATTGGCAGTAATCGCACAGTCATCTAACTCAACTGTGCAGAATCAACGTCATTTTCTGAAGGAACAGAAAAAGAGAACAGTATGTCAAATTGTTTTTCCGGAGGAACACAATAAACAAATATGTTAAGTAGTAATCAAGCAGTCATCAAACACAACTTTGCAAAATCTTCGTACAATTTCCCGAGGAAACAGTAATAAAGAATAATATATAAAGTTATTTTCTGCGGGAACTCAGTGAAACAGTAATAAAATGTAGTAGCTATATCATTTCCAACTGAACTTGGCAATAACCAACACACTCCCCAAAACGATCGGTAACTGAAAGTAGTACATACAAGTGCTTCCTGGAATAATTCAGTGAAAAATTCATATTACGCAGTAACCATGTAGTCATCGAAACAAAATTTGCAGAAAACTAATTTCCCGACAAAACTTATTGAAAAGTGCAATATCAACTTTTTCCTGAGTGAACCTAGTGAAAGCCTCACGAACTAGTAACCATGCAGTCATACAATTCAATATTGAAAAACAAATCCGGATTTCCAGAGAGAACAGTAATGCAAAACAGTATATCGGATCAGATTGTTTCCCGAGCAAGCTCTGTGTATACCTCATTTAAAATTAGCAGCCTTGCAGATGTCCAATTCATTTCCAGGAAAAAAAAAAAGACTAGATTTCCTGAGGAAACAGTAGTTGAGAACAGGAAATTAAATAGTTTCCTGAGAAAACCTTATTTACAAACAGTAAACAAAATTTGCAAAAACATGTTATATTTCCTAAAGGAACAGTACTGGATAAAGGTATTTTATTATTTCATGGGTAAACTCTTTGAAAATGTCATTTTAAAGCAGACAAACTCAATTCTGAAAACAAAATAAAAAATAAATAAACCTCCTATATTTCCTGAGATAGTCGTCTCCCTGGATAAAACCAATCACCCTTCACCACCCGTCACACGAGTTGGTCTATAAACCACACGCCGCCAATTAAACAGTGAAAAGTTTGTCCCTTAACTGTTATTTTTACATTATAAATGTACTGGAGAAACTCATTTTGAAGCTTACACCTGGGAACTATTTAAAATGCAATGATTATTACAAAGCAACATTGTGTATGTGTGTGAAAACGGACCCACGTATATTCAATCAGGTGTTTAGATACCATGAAACACTTTACGTTCCATTACAGTGCTGGTGGGTGGAGTGGGGTGATAGATGTCGTATTTCCTCTCAGAATTGACACGCAGCGATACCATATATGATCCTATGTTACATTTACAAATGAAGCACCGAAATAACCGTCTTGTATCATATTGGTAGAGTTCTGACAACTGATAGAGTTATTGTAAAATGGTAAATCACCCCTTCAAATCCTTTGAAAATTTACTTTGATCTCTACTAATGGAACTGTTGTCCCTGATGTTGCCCCTCCTCTGTATGGTTGTTGAATTAGGGCATTATGTATAGTAAATACATCATATCTACTAAAGGATAAAAAGCAAAGCAGCTCAAATATGTCTCACGAGTTAAATTATAGTGTCTCGCTTAGAAAATTTAAGGATGCAAAAACACAACACCTTTCAATTGTTAAAACTTAAATTTTTCTGATATATAAAATATTTTCTTAAGAGATCACATATTTATCTGGTTCCTAGTGTTTGCGTTATTCTATGAATTTATCACCAGCTATTAACAGATTGTTTAAAATGTTGATCATATTTCTGAAAATAAAAAAAATAAAATTAAAAAAATACCAGTTAATTTTAAGTCATTGCTCTGGCGAACTGTAGGAAACCTCAGTTAAAGCAAACAAATGTAACTATTTCCATCACATTTCATAAACATACAGCTCTCCACGGACGACCCTCGCTCAGACTACCTCGTTTCTAGCCTGGCCGGGTTCAGTATTAATAATCAAAACGAATGGTGCACTTTTGTTCCTTTTTCAAGACATACTGAGTCTAACCTTGAGAGAGTTACTCATAGCGTGTCGAGCAAATACATTATGTTTAAATCAGTAGCATAATGTACTGGCGGTATGTAGTGGTGGGGTCAAGTGACAAAACAGATCGATAGACATGAAGCAGGTGTGTAGTGATGAGTCGAATGACATAACAGATAGATGGATAGATATATCCCATCAGAAATATTATCAAAAGCTAATCAGCATGTTTGTCATATTTCCCTCCCTCTTTCCTTCCTTTCTTCCTACTGTCTTCATCTGTATGTCTGTATTGTCTGGGATTTAGACACTCTCTATTTGTTACATTACTTGCCATAAAGGTAAACTTTTAAAAATATAATAAGTTCTACCGAACTGACTTTTCTTTCTCCCCATTTACCACTTCTGTGTCGTCTGAAAACAATAATAATAGCAATCTGAACAATTACTACTACTAATATACTACTACTGCTACTCGGGTCAAACGTCTATTATGTCAGGACTTTTTGATCACACGGAGGAGCAGTGTCCTTCATATACCGTATCGCGGATATTTTAGCGGTGCAGACTTTTAAGAGATTTAGTGGTTTCGTGATGAGATCGTGATAAAATACACCGTAAAATATTATCATCTTATATATTATTAGGTCCGTAGATCTGAAATCGCTCAAATATAATTCTCCAAAATTATAAATATATCTTTTGCAACAACTCGCTATACAGTACACAATTGGGGGAGAGGGGTGGTGGAGGGGTTATAAATTTATCTGGGGAGAGTTGCGGTGTTTAAGGCGTTGGACTCGTGACCGGAAGGGTGAGTGTTTGATTCCCACCATCGGCTACCATGGTGTGTTCGGACTCATTGGGCAAGGCACGTTATTGTAGTTACCTGGGCACGATATTATCTTCTAAGAGAAATAAAATCAAAGGAAAAGTAAATTTAGTTGGACAATGGGTTATCCAGACACAATCAATATCTCCCGATGAGTTGAACAATCGACACTGTACTGCTGCTGCAACTACTACTACTACTACTACTATTATTATTATACAACAACGACTATAAAAACCACAACAAATTGTCAAAATCGATGCAGTGGAAGTGTTTATTGGTGGACAAAATCCGAAAGAAATAAAACATGATCCTTGAGACCACAACGAATGAAATTAAACTACAGCATTTTCCCGTTTTCTTCAGTTAAGAAGATGACAACATCAGCTACCACTTGCAATAGCTACTACGGCTATTACTTCTCCTTCCACTACTAGTTATACTACTGCTTCTTCTTCAATTACTACATGACTACACGACGACAAGAACGATTTCAACAAATTCAAGTAGCCCATTCCGTGGAAACCTCTCTGTGTGGACGAAATCCACACGGTTAAAAGATTTATGAAGCTACAAAAGTTAGATTGAATTATAACCTCACATTCCTTTCTTCATTCGACAATTAACACAATGACAACAACAAAATCAGCTACAAACAATAGCTACTACTACCACTACTACTACTACTTGCTTTTCTTCCAACACTACTACAACGAGTACTACCTTTTCATCACAATATTACAACTACTGCTGCTGCTACAAATACTAATCTTCTTCTACTACTACAAAGCACCACGAATATCGCCAAAAGCTGACGAAGTTATGACTTCTTGACCAAAAGTATCAGTGACTCTCGAAGCATTACTTCTATTACAGATAGTTTCCTAAGACAACTTTCCAAGTCTCTCTCTCTCTCTTTCACACCCGCTCTTTGATTCTCTCTCTCTCTCTCTCTCACACCCGCCCTTTGATGTGTTTCTGTCGCTTTAGATCATAATGTTTCTCTCTGTTCTAATTCCTCACATTTTTATTTTGACAGGAACAAAAATAAATCTAGCTTAAAAACTAAATACAGCGTGAAATTATTTTAATATTGAATATAAAATAATACAATCGATGAAGCAATCAAATTATTGAAACCTCAATCAGTAAATGCAAATAATTTGTAAGTACATTTAAGTATCGTTTTTATATAATATTATTTAAATTGACAAAGACAATTCGATCAGACACATTTCATTGTAGATAGATATATAGAAAGATAGAAAACATATAGTAGATAAAGACAAATGTAACTGGTAAATAGATGGAAGATTTATTTCACGATGGAACAAGTGAAATTAGAGGTTGTGACTAATTTTAATGTTATTGTTTTGCATATATTGTAACCAATTTAATCAATAACTTCAAAGAAATAAATGTTTAACAATCAGATGGGAAGGTACTTCAAAAAAACTTGAAGAAGTTAATTATCTATACAGAATTATATAACAAGAGTTATGAATTTAAGAATGTAGTGTACGAATCATATTCTTCCAGAATACGGATGAAAAGAACACGATAACAATTTATTTTACAGGCATGCTGAATAAATAAAATTAGAGATTGATTTAAACTCGTCATACAGTGTGTAGTTATTGTTATTTGTATTATTACTATTACTATTATTATTATTATTATTATATGCATGCATAAACGAATAAAGAAATTAAAATAAATTGAAATATTAATATTTATTTTATTACATTTCAAAACTTTACAGTATATAGGATGGAAAAAAGTTGAAGCTAAGGCCTTTAGGTGCACGAGAACTTGCTCTCTATGCAAGCGGCGTTAATCACTAAGTTTTATGCATAAATCCACTGGATTTTTTTTTTAAGTGCAATGTATATATAGGAAATTATAATTATAAATTTACACCTGTAAATAGATTAATTTACACCAAACAGAGATGAAATCGCTTATTCCTGAATCACACATTATATGTTGAGTATAGATTATATATATATATTTTATATATATATATATATATATATATATATATATATATATATATAGACAAGTGCATTTGCTCTCAAATTGAGTGTAATTCTCATTTGATTTTTTGGTCCTATTATTATTATTATTATTATTATTGTACCCCCCTGCGGGTCCGGGGATGTTGAATAGGCCCGACGCATCCTCGCTGCATGTCTTAAGAGGCGACTGAGTGGAGGCAACCCTTTTGCGATCCATGTTGAGGGAGGAAAGGATCCTGGTAGTTGAGCAGCGGCTTTCCGATGCAACACACTACTTTGACCGCTACTTCTTCTAGACGGGCGGTTGGGATGGGCCCGATCTCGACAAATCGAGCCCTAGGATGTCTTTTTAATTTACTTCTATCACTATCTCTACTTTTTTTCGTTGTATCTCTCTTGATACCACCGTTGCCCTTACAGTTTACTCGTTTGATTTCCTTTTTTTTACACTTGTCATAAGACTTTCTAAAAGGCCGTGGCTTAACCTATCAATCAGGAGGTAATTTTACCTACTGGGTCAGTCGGGAGGTATCTTTACCCACTGAGTATACCACCTGTGTGTCCCTGGCACTTAAAAAGTGTCACCTTGTTGGATTCCGTGACGGGTGGGTGAGTATGGGCGATGAATAAACATTAAAACATAATTGAGAACCAAAAAAGATTTAAAACACCAACTTAAAAGAACTAAACCGCATAGCGACTCAGAGGATGAACCATGTGGCGTGGAGTCCCTCCCGCGCTTCAATCCAAAGATGACAGCAGACCGCTGGCCGCACTATCTCCATTTATAGTCAAGAAAAGTATTTTTAAAAAACTTAAGTCAGGTGGTTTACTTGTAGAGTGTGAGCGAAAAGCACATACTGAAAACATCAAAAAAATAAAGACATTTCACGATATTCCAGTGACCTCTTTCGCCCACGCATCACTAAATACGTCCAAAGGCGTGATTCGCCGTCGTGACTTGGTTGAAGTCCGCAACACATAAATCGTCGAAGGGATGAAAAATGAAGGTGTCACTGCCATCCGTAGAATCCGTATAAAACGTAACAACAATTTGCAGGACACCAATACCATTATACTCACCTTCAATACACCAACATTACCAAAAGTAGTCAAAGTTGGATTTTTGCAAGTTAAGGTTGAGATATACATACCAAACCCATTTCGATGCTTCAAGCGTCAGAAATACGGCCATCATAAAAGATAGATGATCTAAAAAAAACTGTATCTGGCCGATGCGGGGACCCTTCTCATCGGGAAACCGAGTGCAGGGCCACTCCGCATTGTGTCAACTGCGGAGAAGATCACCACGCCAGTTCTAAGGATTGTGAAACCTGGAAACAAGTGAAGGAAATGCAAAGAGTGTAGTACACCTCCAACATCCCCTTTCCAGAGTCCAAAAAGATTGTTCAGCCTAGAACATCCCTACCCGGCCTAACCTTCTCAACTGTAGTGAAAATCAACCCCAAAACAACTGAGGACCACAGAACCAAACAATCCACCTGAATCAGCATCAAGCTCAAACACTCCAAATTACAAACCTCGGACAAACAATATCAACTCAAACAACATTCAACAACACACCAACACCAAACCCACCAAACAGTAAAAAGAGACAACAAACAAATAGGCAACAAAAGGGGTCTGAAGACCCTATAAAGCTGCACAATAGGTTTGGCGACTTTGAGGACATGGATGCAGAAGAAACTGCTCCATGTTCTCAGCGCAGCTCCAGACCTACGAACAAAAACATTAACCCCGTACTTCCTCCTGATAAGTAAGCACATAGAAGTGTTCTCTCCGAAAGGTCTAACCTAATTACTACACCATCCCTACTTTAATTTCATAATGAAGAACATCATCTTACAATGGAATTGTCGAGAACTTAAACCAATTGCAATGATATTCTTCTGCTTTTAAGTGAACACAATCCTGCAGTACTATGCCTCATTTCTAAAAGAGACGGACAACATCACACTTAAAAATTACTCCCTTTTCAACACCAACTCAAAAAGTGTCGACCGTGCCTCAGAAGGAGCTTCCTTTGGTTGTGAACAATAGAGCCCCTGATCACGTCATTCCTTTAAATAAAAATCTACAAGCCATTACTGTAAGCGTCATTCTACATCGAGTGATTACTTTTTGTTCGACTTATATACCCCCAAACACCAACTTACTACCAAATTACTTAGACAACCTCGTTCAACAGCTGCCCACCCCGTTTGTTCTCCTTGGAGATTTCAATGCCAATAACATTTTATGCGGATCAAATTACATAAATGACAGAGGAAAAAAGGTAGAAGATTTCATTTCTAGACACAATTTGTGTCTACATAACACCAAATTACCGACATATTTGCATCCAGGAACAGGTACATACCCGTGCATAGATCTGTCAATTTGTTCTCTTTCGCTGCTTTTGGATTATGGTTGGAAGGTCGCTGACGACCTTCACATCAATGACCACTTCCCAATCTCTCTTATGAATATTAATTCTACCATCGATGAGCTAATTACACGCTGGATTTTTAAAAAGGCCGACTGGGCCAAGTTTGAAACATTATGTATAACTAGACTTAACAGATATGTCTTTTTAAACGTTAATGACCCTCTTCAACATTTTACATCAAAATTTAATCGAGATAGCAGAAGAATCCATTCCTAAGTCCTCACCGATCCCTAAAAGAACACAAAAACCATGCTTCACTAAAGAATGTAAAGAAGCCATTTGACAACGCAGAAAAGCGTTGAGAAAATTTAATAACAACCGACGCCAGAAAATTTAAGTACATACCGCATATTCCGTGCTAGAGCTCGTCGCACGGTTGAAGAAAGTAAAAGATCATCATGGAAAAAATATGTTTCTACTCTAAACTCTCGTTCCTCTATAAAGAAAGTATGGGACACGATCTGCAAAATAAATGGTAAGGGAAAACACAACTCTTTCCTACATCTCAAACTAAACAATAAAAACTTCAGTTCCAAACATGACTTAGCTAATATACTTGCTGATAGTTTTTCTAAAAACTCATCATCGTCTAATTGTTCAGCAGATTTTTGAAAATTAAAAAGTAATAAAGAAAACAAATACCTTTAAAATTCACATCCAATAATTCAGAAAGTTATAATCAACTGTTTTCACTTTTGGAGCTTATGGAAGCTTAGAAACAAGGCCCATAATACATCCGCTGGGCCTGATCAAATACATTACCAGTTTTTGAAACATCTGCCAGAACCATCATTAATCGTTCTTTTTGGAAATTTTCAATGATATATGGACCACTGGCAATGTGTCAAAAATTTGGAAAGAAGCAACAGTGATACCTATTCCCAAACTAGGTAAGGATAGCACAGAACCTACCAACATCCGTCCCATTGCGCTGACGAGCTGTGTAGGTAAAACAATGGAACGAATATTCAATGCTCGGCTTGTTTGTTACTTGGAAACTAATAATTTAATATCTCCTATCCAAAATGGCTTTCGATATGGCCGTAGTAGACTAGAAACGTTTATTCGCGATCCTTTTATCAAGAAGGAACACTTAGTAGCTGTTTTCTTCGATTTAGAAAAGGCATATGATACAACATAGAAGGACGGAATAATGAATGACCTGCACAATCTGGGTCTAAAAGCCCGTTTGCCCTCTTTTATATCGAACTTTCTCTAAAAAAAAAGAATTCAAGGTACGAGTAGGTTCCACCCTCTCAGATATGTACGAACAAGAAATGGGTGTCCCCCAGGACAGTATTTTTTCTTTAACGCTTTTCAACATAAAAATTAATAGTATTACCAAGTGGTTGGATTGCTCCCTATATGTTAATGATTTCCTCATATGCTATCGATCAAAGCACATGCATACAATTGAAAGACAACTGCAACAAAATATAAACAAGATTCAAAATTGGGCAAATGGCAACGATTTCGTATTCTCAAAATCGACTACAGTATGCATGCATTTCTGTCAGACATCATGATGAACCTAAACTCACATTGGACGGAACACCTATACCAGTTGTTGAGGAAACAAAATTTGTAGGTATTATCTTCAATAGAAAACTCACCTTTATTCCACACATAAAGAACTTGAAAGCTAAATGCTTGAAATCGTTAGATTTACTTACAGTAGTAGCGCATACTGACTGAGGTGCTGACAGAAAAAGTCATTCTCAATTTATATAGAACTTTTATTCGATCCAAACTGGACTACGGCTGTGTTGTTTCTGTTTCAGCCAGAAAATCGTCCTTAAAGATGCTTGACCCAATTCACCACCAAGGAATAAGACTCGCTCTGGGAGCATATAGGACATCCCCATGTGAAAGCCTTTTGGCTGAAGCGAATGAGCCACCACTATCACATCGTAGAGAAATGCTGTCTCTACAATAAGCCCTCAAATTAAGATCGAACCCTTTGAACCCTGCTTTTTCGGCTGTATTTCAACCACAATACAAACAATTATACGAAAACAAACCAAATGCCATACCTACTTTTGGCATTAGAATATCACCCAGCCCTGACAATACAAAAATTGAACTTTCTAAAATCCAGAAGACGTCCATTTTTGAAACACCTCCCTGGCTACTTAAACAACCAACAGTACTTTTTACACTACACGACGGCAAGAAATCGGAGACAAACCCTTCCATCTTTCATAACACTTATCACCAACTCCTTACCGAATTTAATAACTACACAAGAATTTACACTGATGGGTCCAAGGATAAGGAAAAGGCTACTGCAGCCTTCATTAGTGGAAATCACACTAAAAAAGTTCGCTTGCCAGACGGTGCCTCGATTTTATCAGCCGAAATCAGGGCAATAGACTTTGCCCTGAAATATATCGAAAGCAAACATATTTTAAACTCTATCATCTCGGATTCACTATCAGTACTTCAGTCACTTCACAATAGGAAATTGGAAAATCCACTACTGACCAACATTCTCATGAAACATACCGAGCTGTGTACCTCCCACAATATAGTATACTGTTGGTTACCCAGCCATATCGGTATTAAAGGTAATGAAAAAGCTGATCGCGCTGCTAAATGGCCATATCCCTAGAACCATCTGATTTTAAAATACCATACACTGATTTTAAACCTAGCATCAACAAGTGTTTACTTAATAAGTGGAAGGCATCATGGAATGATCCAGTGAATAACAAACTACATATAATAAAACCAACCCTCGGCGACTGGGCTCCTTCCTACAGAACCATCCGTAAAGACGAGGTAGTCACTGCAAGAATTAGAATTGGTCATACTTATGTAACCCATTCCTACATACTAAAGGGCAAAGACCCACCTGAGTGTGTTTCTTGCAGTGAACCCTTCACTGTGAAACATTTTATGATAGATTGTTTCGATCTCCAACCTACACGCGATCATTACTACAATGTTCAACACATGAAGGAACTTTTTGATACAGTAAACGTGTCTTGCATTTTAAATTACTTTAAAGAAGTAAACATCTGTTCTAAAATCTAACTTTACAGCTATCTCTTTGAGTATTTTTAGAATATATGTACAGTCGTTCGTCCTAAGTACCTTTATTCCTATTCATCGACACACCATTTACATTCCCCGTTGATCGGGAATCTTCATATATTACCCTCACAATTTCATCGTTTGGCTTTTAATTGTTTGGTTCCATTATAGCTGGTCGATAATGAACCTTTAAACATATGTAAATAATTCATCATACAACCTTTTCTATGTCGCTAAATAGCCTCACAGTGCTGGTGTGGCGTAAAGCCACAATCAATCAATACATCATCATTATTATTATTATTATTATTATTATTATTATTATTATACAAAATAACCTTGATTATCAGCCTGGATACATACATACATACATACATACATACATACATACATACATACATACATACATTACTTTCTTTCTTCCTTCCAGTTTCTTTCCTTCCCTCCGTCCTTTATTCGGTCCAAAAGTGATATCAAAGTAGTTGAGACTACTACGTGTCAAACAGTTTACAAGTAAATCACTTTTTTTGGAGATCAAAATGAGATTACGACATACCTGAGTGACTACCTGGCGCAATAAAATAGGGGTTTCCTGTAATTTAGCTGGAAGATTATTAAGGGGTTTTATAACAAATTAAAAGGGCTAGATTACCTGTGCCTATAAAACTCTCTGGATGTGCAAAGGCTTTCAAATATGTCATTTGACCTCAAGGAATCCCTTACTATTTAGGACTATTTCTATTTATTTGTGTGAACAGGCCGTTAGACGTCAAATCACATGCCATAATCATACCAGTTTCAGTTGCTGCTCATAAATAAGCATTCAAATTCCACTTCAATTAGATTTCTCTTTTAGTCAAAAATAATAGACCCTTCCCACTACGGTCAGTAATAGACAAATTTCTGCCCATTTACCTGCTTCATTCACAAGTATACCTCTTGATTCATTTCACGGATAAAGAAAACTAATTCACTTTTTTATTAATTAATAAATTCACTTTGTATTTTGTTGTGCAGGTCCACAGACAGTAACCGTCAATATGAGACCCCTCTCTCCTACAAAAATACACCTACCTTCTTCACAGTTAGGTAATTCGATTAACTGCGTATTATAATGTAGATATATAAGTATTCCAAATTTAACATTTTCAACAAGGCATAATGGGAAGAATCAACAGTAAATTACTAATATATATATATATATATATATATATATATATATATATATATATATATATATATATATATATATATATATATATATATATATATATATGTGTGTGTGTGTGTATATATTTATATATGCATATGTATATTTATATATATATATATATATATATATATATATATATATATATATATATATATATATATTGTTATGTATGATGTTTATATAATATTATAGTTATTTTAGGAAATTATAAATGTTTTTTGACTTAATATTTGCTTAAATCTTAATGTTGTTTATAAAAAAAAAAACATGTTTAACTAGTGTCCTTGAATTAGGTTGTTTACTTCAGATTTGAGCTCAAGAATAGTTTTGATAAACAAAATGTTTACTCAATTTGAGGTCAAGGTTGATTTTGTTTACAGATAAAACTGGAATTTCCTTAGGAGTTACCTGTCAATGGTCACACATACATTTAGTATTCTAGAATGTTCTCTCATGTGACCTATCTTTTTATATACCATGTTTAGTGGACAGTTTTTCAGTTTCGATATTATTATCAGTCTTGTAAAGAGCTATTACAGTTGTGGAAAGTCAATCAAAATTCTGAGAGACGAATTATTTTAAAATATTCATTGGATTATAACAGTGCTCATAGACTTTTGAATATTGGATTTTAAATTGATGATTTTGAAATTTATGTGAACTTATTCAGAGATATTTTGGAGTACTTTATTTTGACATCAGCACATTAAAGACTACTGGTACATCAGGACATTAAAAACAATTGGCACATCAAAACATTCAAGGATACAGCCGTGCATTCGGAACATTCTATATTTAGGACTTGTGATTAGGACACTAATTCTTATTGGATTATTTGGATTTTAATACACATTACTGTAAGTGTCTTTTTGATTTTTTATCTTAATTATCTAGAAATAAATTGCTTGTTGATTATTATTTGATTTGTTGGTTTCACTTTCTTTCTGTTACATTTTTCTTAGACCATAGAGTCGTAACAGAAATTGGGGGCCGTTCAGGAATCTGAATTTCTTTAAAGCATATTAGAGATATTAAAGTTATTTTTGAAATTCATATTGATTTTGTCTCGGAATTTTGGTTGTCTTTGGCAAAGATTTTATAGACATTTTTTTGTGTGAAACCAACAAGCATTTAATATGTCATCTAATGTTCAGAATTTCATTTCAAATCCTACTCAGGAGGGGTTTGAGTGTATGAGAAAGGATGAGTTGCTCGAACTTGCCAGAAAATACAGTCTGTCTAAGGCGAAAGCATCATTGACAAAACAGGAGATAAAGATTATTTTAATTCAATATTTAGTAGGAAAGGGAATTTTGAATAGTAGTGCTTTAAGTTTGAAGAGAAAGCCTGTACCTGGTTCTGACAGAAAATGAAAGGAATTAGAGTTAAAGAACCAGATTGATTTAGAATTAGCAAAGCTTCAGATTCAGATAGAGAGAGAGAGAAAGAAGAGAGGCAGATACAAATGCAGAAAGAGGAGAGGCAGATGCAGATGGAGAGAGAGAAAGAGGAGAGGCAGATGGAGAGAGAAAGATAAGAGGCAGATGCAGATGCAAAGAGAAGAAAGGGAAATGCAATTTAAATTAAGAGAATTAGGACTGGCAAACAGAGCACACTCCCCCTCTTTAAACACAAGTTTAGGTTTTGATGTTACTAGATATATTAGGTTAGTACCCCCTTTTCAGGAAAAAGAAGTAGATAAATACTTTCTTCATTTCGATAAAATTGCTGAAAACTTGAAATGGCCCAGAGAGCATTGGACTTTGTTATTACAAAGTGTACTTATTGGCAAAGCTCGTGAAGTCTACACTTCACTGTCAGTACAACAAAGCACTGATTATGATGTGGTTAAGGAGTACATCTTGAAAGCTTATGAGTTGGTACCAGAGGCATATCGACAAAGGTTTAGGAATTGTAGAAAAGAAACTGGACAAACTCATGTCGAATTTGCAAAGGAAAAAGAACAACAATTTTTGATAGGTGGTGGTCAGCCAAGTAAGTTGATCAAGATTAAGATAACCTCAGACAGCTCGTATTAATTGAAGAGTTCAAGAGGTGCATCCATAGTGACGTAAAGATCTATCTTGACGAGCAAAATGTGGAAACTTTGGAAAATGCTGCTCGTATGGCTGATGATTATTCCGTGACTCACAAAATTTCATTTGGCAATAACTTGTCCTCTCAGCAGTTTTCTGGTAACAAACCATTTCAATTTCATACGAGTACTTCTAAATTTCACAACTGCACAACTGTTAGGAATCAAACATCTGATAAGACTGATCAGAAATCCTAATCTCTTCCTACGTGCACTTATTGTAAAACGAAAGGGCACGTCATTTCTGATTGCTTCAAGTTGAAAACTAAGCAACAGAGTAAAGACAGAGCTTTTCAAAATGCTCTTATTTCTACGAGGTCAAGGTCACGGTTTTGTGTTGAAAGCAATACATTTGTTGGGTCAAACAAACCCCAGTCTGATTCTATTTTGGAGGCTTATGAACCATTCTTGTCAGAAGGTTCTATATCACTTATTTTTTATTCTGCCAAGCCTATCCCAATTAAAATATTAAGGGACAGTGCAGCTTCAAAGAGTCGTTTATTATCAGGTACATTGCCTTTGTCTGAGGAGTCTTCTTCGAGTGAAAGTGTTCTTGTTCAGGGAGTAGAGTGCGGCTTTGTAAATGTTCCTCTTCATTGTGTTAATTTGGCATCAGACTTAGTTTCCGGACCTGTGATTGTTGGGGCAGTGACTTCTTTACCCATAGAGGGTGTTCATTTATTACTAAGCAATAACCTAGCCGGAGATAAGATTGTGGTTAATCCACTTGTAAGCCTTGTTTGGATCAGAAAGTTGATACTGTCGAAATCGAAATCCCTGATTTGTACCCTGCTTGTGCAGTTACCAGAGCTACGGCAAAAAGAGCTCATGAGAGTGATGTTGATCAGGATATTATTCCTTTAGCTGACACATGTATTGGTCAGTCTTTTGATGAGGTCACTCTTTCCTCAGGTATTGATCAATCAAACGGTATTGATCACAGTGATCCTCTTTTGGCAACTCATTCTCTTTGTTCTAATCAGGGTGAAAAACGACAATCACTTGTCGTTGAACAAGAGCAAGATCCCGAGATATCTTGTTTGTTTCAGAGGGCTATTAGTGAAACTGAAGCCCCACAAGTTCCAGTGTGTTACTTTCATATATCCAAGACTATTACCTTGTTGACATTCGTATTGTACTGCATGCCTTGAAGATCCCGCAAGATCTGTGTTCCCGTGTCCGTGTTGTGGTGTGCGAACCTATATTCAAGAAGGAAAATACTCTCCTGGCAAATTTTTGCCGAACGATTTACAATCAATTATTGGATCATGAATTTTATGGACATGCAAAGACAATCAATTGAAAATCCATGTGAGCTACACACTGACTTAAAATCACTGTTACATAGAAGGGCTATCAAGGTTACTGAGTTTAGTGTACCGTTACCTAGGGATCGTCGTCATTGTCAAATAACGGACATTCTATGTCTTCTTAATGCATGCCCGATATCTGTTTGTTGACTTTTCCAATCAAAAAGTAAAAATATATGGATCCGATTACAAGTGTCAAGAAAGAGTGACATTTTGTTCAAGTCCTTGTTATGCCACTGTATTTTCAGATTCAGAGGTGGTTGTAACCCTGCCACTTACACATACAATCCAGTTTCTGGGGAGACAGGGTCCGCTGAGATAAAAACTAGGGAGATTAGAACAAGACTTAAGTGCTGGGGAGCAGTTTTCTTTTAACTCTGTCTTGATACCAGACCTATCAGGGAGGGAAATTCAGGCAATCAGAGCGGACAACATCTGGCGTCATGGTCTTGCGAGTCCTGGTTATATTTCCACAGACAAGTCCAACACAGCCCTGTATGTCTTTTATGGTGAAAGCCAAACATTGGTTGCTTATGATCAGTCCTTCACGATTTTGTTCAGCTACACTGACAAGGATCTCGTACAGACGTTTGCATTTGATTGTGATAGAAAGGGGAACCTTTACCTCTGTAGTTCTAGATCTAGATGTATACTTCAAATATCAAAGTACGTGGAACTCATCCAGAAATTTTTAACTTCACCAGAAAGTAAGCCACGAGCGGTCAGATTCATCAACGAAACAAACAGATATCAAGTCTGTTACTTACGTCATAAAGAAATAGAAGTTTTTGAACTCTGCTAGAAGTTGCTTGGAAACTAGAGCCTATGTTAATATTCTGTACCAATATTTGGATATTTATCCTATAAAGAATACACTACTACTACTACTACTACTACTACTACTACTAATACTACTACTACTACTGCTGCTGCTGCTGTTGCTACTGCTTCTGCAAGTTATGTGCTGATGTCAAAATGAAGTACTCCAAAATATCTCTGAATAAGTTCACATAAATTTCAAAATCATAAATTCAGAATCCAATATTTAAAAGTCTATGAGCACTGTTATAATCCAATGAATATTTTAAAATAATTCGTCTCTCAGAATTTTGAATGACTTTCCACAACTGTAATAGCTCTTTGCAAAACTGATAGTAATGTCGAAACTGAAAAACTGTCCACTAACCATGGTATATAAAAAGATAGGTCACATAAGAGAACATTCTCGAATACTAAATGTATGTGTGACCATTGACAGGTAACTCCTAAGGAAATTCCAGTTTTATCTGTAAACAAAATCAACCTTGACCGCAAATTGAGTAAACATTTTGTTTATCAAAACTATCCTGAAGCACAAATCTGAAGTAAACAACCTAATTCAAGGACACTAGTTAAACATGTTTTTTTCTAATAAATAACATTAAGATTTCAGCAAATATTAAAGTCAAGAAACATTTATAATTTCCTAAAATATCTATAATATTATATAAACGTAATACATAGCACCTCCCTTATAAATAAAAAGAAAGATTTACATAATAAAGCTTTCTTTTGAATATACATCTAATACTATATTAACCAAATATTGCATAAGAAAATGAATTATGATACTGAACTTAATTACATCAAGCAATATAACAGTTCTATGCACTTGAGAGTGCATCTGCAATCACATTGTCTTTTCCCCTGATGTGTCTGATGTCAGTGTTATATTCCTGCAATATAAAACTTCATCTCAACAATCTCCGATTTCTATCTTTCATTTTGTTGATGAAAGTAAGGGGATTGTGATCACTGTATACAATAATTGGAGAAAGAGCCGAGGTAACATACACTTCAAAATGCTGTAAAGCCAATATCAAAGCCAAACATTCCTTCTCAATTGTGGAATAATTTTTCTGGTGCTTGTTTAGTTTTTTTTAGAAAAATAGCACACAGGGTGATCCACGCCACTTTTGTCTTCCTGAATCAACACTCCACCAACCCTTACATCACTTGCATCAACAGATAATTTAAATGATTGGCTGAAATTTGGTGCAGAAAGAACTGGTGGATTCTTAAGCATGGCCTTTAACTTGCCATAAAAGATTCCTGACACTTGTCAGACCAATACAATTTTGTTTTCTTGCTCAATAAACTTGTCAAAGGTTCAGCAATTTTGGAAATATTTGAACAAAATTTTCGATAATATTCAGCCATACCTAGAAATCGCATCAGTTGCATTTACAAATTGGTACTTGGAATTCAGAGATAGCTTTGACCTTAGCTTCTATAGGTTTAACTTGACCTTGTCCCACAATATGTCCTAAAATGTGACACAAGCATGGCAAAACTTACGTTTGCTCAAATTAATTGTCAGATTCGCATCGCTGAGTCGATCAAAGTCACTGCCCCAACAATCACAGGTCCGGAAACTAAGTCTGATGCCAAATTAACACAATGAAGAGGAACATTTACAAAGCCGCACTCTACTCCCTGAACAAGAACACTTTCACTCGAAGAAGACTCCTCAGACAAAGGCAATGTACCTGATAATAAACGACTCTTTGAAGCTGCACTGTCCCTTAATATTTTAATTGGGATAGGCTTGGCAGAATAAAAAATAAGTGATATAGAACCTTCTGACAAGAATGGTTCATAAGCCTCCAAAATAGAATCAGACTGGGGTTTGTTTGACCCAACAAATGTATTGCTTTCAACACAAAACCGTGACCTTGACCTCGTAGAAATAAGAGCATTTTGAAAAGCTCTGTCTTTACTCTGTTGCTTAGTTTTCAACTTGAAGCAATCAGAAATGACGTGCCCTTTCGTTTTACAATAAGTGCACGTAGGAAGAGATTAGGATTTCTGATCAGTCTTATCAGATGTTTGATTCCTAACAGTTGTGCAGTTGTGAAATTTAGAAGTACTCGTATGAAATTGAAATGGTTTGTTACCAGAAAACTGCTGAGAGGACAAGTTATTGCCAAATGAAATTTTGTGAGTCACGGAATAATCATCAGCCATACGAGCAGCATTTTCCAAAGTTTCCACATTTTGCTCGTCAAGATAGATCTTTACGTCACTATGGATGCACCTCTTGAACTCTTCAATTAATACGAGCTGTCTGAGGTTATCTTAATCTTGATCAACTTACTTGGCTGACCACCACCTATCAAAAATTGTTGTTCTTTTTCCCTTGCAAATTCGACATGAGTTTGTCCAGTTTCTTTTCTACAATTCCTAAACCTTTGTCGATATGCCTCTGGTACCAACTCATAAGCTTTCAAGATGTACTCCTTAACCACATCATAATCAGTGCTTTGTTGTACTGACAGTGAAGTGTAGACTTCACGAGCTTTGCCAATAAGTACACTTTGTAATAACAAAGTCCAATGCTCTCTGGGCCATTTCAAGTTTTCAGCAATTTTATCGAAATGAAGAAAGTATTTATCTACTTCTTTTTCCTGAAAAGGGGGTACTAACCTAATATATCTAGTAACATCAAAACCTGAACTTGTGTTTAAAGAGGGGGAGTGTGCTCTGTTTGCCAGTCCTAATTCTCTTAATTTAAATTGCATTTCCCTTTCTTCTCTTTGCATCTGCATCTGCCTCTTATCTTTCTCTCTCCATCTGCCTCTCCTCTTTCTCTCTCTCCATCTGCATCTGCCTCTCCTCTTTCTGCATTTGTATCTGCCTCTCTTCTTTCTCTCTCTCTCTATCTGAATCTGAAGCTTTGCTAATTCTAAATCAATCTGGTTCTTTAACTCTAATTCCTTTCATTTTCTGTCAGAACCAGGTACAGGCTTTCTCTTCAAACTTAAAGCACTACTATTCAAAATTCCCTTTCCTACTAAATATTGAATTAAAATAATCTTTATCTCCTGTTTTGTCAATGATGCTTTCGCCTTAGACAGACTGTATTTTCTGGCAAGTTCGAGCAACTCATCCTTTCTCATACACTCAAACCCCTCCTGAGTAGGATTTGAAATGAAATTCTGAACATTAGATGACATATTAAATGCTTGTTGGTTTCACACAAAAAAATGTCTCTAAAATCTTTGCCAAAGACAACCAAAATTCCGAGACAAAATCAATATGAATTTCAAAAATAACTTTAATATCTCTAATATGCTTTAAAGAAATTCAGATTCCTGAACGGCCCCCAATTTCTGTTACGACTCTATGGTCTAAGAAAAATGTAACAGAAAGAAAGTGAAACCAACAAATCAAATAATAATCAACAAGCAATTTATTTCTAGATAATTAAGATAAAAAATCAAAAAGACACTTACAGTAATGTGTATTAAAATCCAAATAATCCAATAAGAATTAGTGTCCTAATCACAAGTCCTAAATATAGAATATTCCGAATGCACGGCTGTATCCTTGAATGTTTTGATGTGCCAATTGTTTTTAATGTCCTGATGTACCAGTAGTCTTTAATGTGCTGATGTCAATATAAAGTACTCCAAAATATCTCTGAATAAGTTCACATAAATTTCAAAATCATCAATTTAAAATCCAATATTCAAAAGTCTATGAGCACTGTTATAATCCAATGAATATTTTAAAATAATTCGTCTCTCAGAATTTTGATTGACTTTCCACAACTGTAATAGCTCTTTACAAGACTGATAATAATATCGAAACTGAAAAACTGTCCACTAAACATGGTATATAAAAAGATAGGTCACATGAGAGAACATTCTAGAATACTAAATGTATGTGTGACCATTGACAGGTAACTCCTAAGGAAATTCCAGTTTTATCTGTAAACAAAATCAACCTTGACCTCAAATTGAGTAAACATTTTGTTTATCAAAACTATTCTTGAGCTCAAATCTGAAGTAAACAACCTAATTCAAGGACACTAGTTAAACATGTTTTTTTTTATAAACAACATTAAGATTTAAGCAAATATTAAGTCAAAAAACATTTATAATTTCCTAAAATAACTATAATATTATATAAACATCATACATAACAATATATATATATATATATATATATATATATATATATATATAAATATACATATATAAATATATATACACACACACACACACACACATATATATATATATATATATATATATATATATATATATATATATATATATATTAGTAATTTACTGTTGATTCTTCCCATTATGCCTTGTTGAAAATGTTAAATTTGGAATACTTATATATCTACATTATAATACGCAGTTAATCGAATTACCTAACTGTGAAGAAGGTAGGTGTATTTTTGTAGGAGAGAGGGGTCTCATATTGACGGTTACTGTCTGTGGACCTGCACAACAAAATACAAAGTGAATTTATTAATTAATAAAAAAGTGAATTAGTTTTCTTTATCCGTGAAATGAATCAAGAGGTATACTTGTGAATGAAGCAGGTAAATGGGCAGAAATTTGTCTATTACTGACCGTAGTGGGAAGGGTCTATTATTTTTGACTAAAAGAGAAATCTAATTGAAGTGGAATTTGAATGCTTATTTATGAGCAGCAACTGAAACTGGTATGAGTATGGCATGTGATTTGACGTCTAACGGCCTGTTCACACAAATAAATAGAAATAGTCCTAAATAGTAAGGGATTCCTTGAGGTCAAATGACATATTTGAAAGCCTTTGCACATCCAGAGAGTTTTATAGGCACAGGTAATCTAGCCCTTTTAATTTGTTATAAAACCCCTTAATAATCTTCCAGCTAAATTACAGGAAACCCCTATTTTATTGCGCCAGGTAGTCACTCAGGTATGTCGTAATCTCATTTTGATCTCCAAAAAAAGTGATTTACTTGTAAACTGTTTGACACGTAGTAGTCTCAACTACTTTGATATCACTTTTGGACCGAATAAAGGACGGAGGGAAGGAAAGAAACTGGAAGGAAGAAAGAAAGTAATGTATGTATGTATGTATGTATGTATGTATGTATGTATGTATGTATGTATGTATGTATGTATGTATGTATGTATGTATGTATCCAGGCTGATAATCAAGGTTATTTTGTATAATAATAATAATAATAATAATAATAATAATAATAATAATAATGATGATGTATTGATTGATTGTGGCTTTACGCCACACCAGCACTGTGAGGCTATTTAGCGACATAGAAAAGGTTGTATGATGAATTATTTACATATGTTTAAAGGTTCATTATCGACCAGCTATAATGGAATCAAACAATTAAAAGCCAAACGATGAAATTGTGAGGGTAATATATGAAGATTCCCGATCAACGGGGAATGTAAATGGTGTGTCGATGAATAGGAATAAAGGTACTTAGGACGAACGACTGTACATATATTCTAAAAATACTCAAAGAGATAGCTGTAAAGTTAGATTTTAGAACAGATGTTTACTTCTTTAAAGTAATTTAAAATGCAAGACACGTTTACTGTATCAAAAAGTTCCTTCATGTGTTGAACATTGTAGTAATGATCGCGTGTAGGTTGGAGATCGAAACAATCTATCATAAAATGTTTCACAGTGAAGGGTTCACTGCAAGAAACACACTCAGGTGGGTCTTTGCCCTTTAGTATGTAGGAATGGGTTACATAAGTATGACCAATTCTAATTCTTGCAGTGACTACCTCGTCTTTACGGATGGTTCTGTAGGAAGGAGCCCAGTCGCCGAGGGTTGGTTTTATTATATGTAGTTTGTTATTCACTGGATCATTCCATGATGCCTTCCACTTATTAAGTAAACACTTGTTGATGCTAGGTTTAAAATCAGTGTATGGTATTTTAAAATCAGATGGTTCTAGGGATATGGCCATTTAGCAGCGCGATCAGCTTTTTCATTACCTTTAATACCGATATGGCTGGGTAACCAACAGTATACTATATTGTGGGAGGTACACAGCTCGGTATGTTTCATGAGAATGTTGGTCAGTAGTGGATTTTCCAATTTCCTATTGTGAAGTGACTGAAGTACTGATAGTGAATCCGAGATGATAGAGTTTAAAATATGTTTGCTTTCGATATATTTCAGGGCAAAGTCTATTGCTCTGATTTCGGCTGATAAAATCGAGGCACCGTCTGGCAAGCGAACTTTTTTAGTGTGATTTCCACTAATGAAGGCTGCAGTAGCCTTTTCCTTATCCTTGGACCCATCAGTGTAAATTCTTGTGTAGTTATTAAATTCGGTAAGGAGTTGGTGATAAGTGTTATGAAAGATGGAAGGGTTTGTCTCCGATTTCTTGCCGTCGTGTAGTGTAAAAAGTACTGTTGGTTGTTTAAGTAGCCAGGGAGGTGTTTCAAAAATGGACGTCTTCTGGATTTTAGAAAGTTCAATTTTTGTATTGTCAGGGCTGGGTGATATTCTAATGCCAAAAGTAGGTATGGCATTTGGTTTGTTTTCGTATAATTGTTTGTATTGTGGTTGAAATACAGCCGAAAAAGCAGGGTTCAAAGGGTTCGATCTTAATTTGAGGGCTTATTGTAGAGACAGCATTTCTCTACGATGTGATAGTGGTGGCTCATTCGCTTCAGCCAAAAGGCTTTCACATGGGGATGTCCTATATGCTCCCAGAGCGAGTCTTATTCCTTGGTGGTGAATTGGGTCAAGCATCTTTAAGGACGATTTTCTGGCTGAAACAGAAACAACACAGCCGTAGTCCAGTTTGGATCGAATAAAAGTTCTATATAAATTGAGAATGACTTTTTCTGTCAGCACCTCAGTCAGTATGCGCTACTACTGTAAGTAAATCTAACGATTTCAAGCATTTAGCTTTCAAGTTCTTTATGTGTGGAATAAAGGTGAGTTTTCTATTGAAGATAATACCTACAAATTTTGTTTCCTCAACAACTGGTATAGGTGTTCCGTCCAATGTGAGTTTAGGTTCATCATGATGTCTGACAGAAATGCATGCATACTGTAGTCGATTTTGGGAATACGAAATCGTTGCCATTTGCCCAATTTTGAATCTTGTTTATATTTTGTTGCAGTTGTCTTTCAATTGTATGCATGTGCTTTGATCGATAGCATATGAGGAAATCATTAACATATAGGGAGCAATCCAACCACTTGGTAATACTATTAATTTTTATGTTGAAAAGCGTTAAAGAAAAAATACTGTCCTGGGGGACACCCATTTCTTGTTCGTACATATCTGAGAGGGTGGAACCTACTCGTACCTTGAATTCTTTTTTTTTAGAGAAAGTTCGATATAAAAGAGGGCAAACGGGCTTTTAGACCCAGATTGTGCAGGTCATTCATTATTCCGTCCTTCTATGTTGTATCATATGCCTTTTCTAAATCGAAGAAAACAGCTACTAAGTGTTCCTTCTTGATAAAAGGATCGCGAATAAACGTTTCTAGTCTACTACGGCCATATCGAAAGCCATTTTGGATAGGAGATATTAAATTATTAGTTTCCAAGTAAGAAACAAGCCGAGCATTGAATATTCGTTCCATTGTTTTACCTACACAGCTCGTCAGCGCAATGGGACGGATGTTGGTAGGTTCTGTGCTATCCTTACCTAGTTTGGGAATAGGTATCACTGTTGCTTCTTTCCAAATTTTTGACACATTGCCAGTGGTCCATATATCATTGAAAATTTCCAAAAAGAACGATTAATGATGGTTCTGGCAGATGTTTCAAAAACTGGTAATGTATTTGATCAGGCCCAGCGGATGTATTATGGGCCTTGTTTCTAAGCTTCCATAAGCTCCAAAAGTGAAAACAGTTGATTATAACTTTCTGAATTATTGGATGTGAATTTTAAAGGTATTTGTTTTCTTTATTACTTTTTAATTTTCAAAAATCTGCTGAACAATTAGACGATGATGAGTTTTTAGAAAAACTATCAGCAAGTATATTAGCTAAGTCATGTTTGGAACTGAAGTTTTTATTGTTTAGTTTGAGATGTAGGAAAGAGTTGTGTTTTCCCTTACCATTTATTTTGCAGATCGTGTCCCATACTTTCTTTATAGAGGAACGAGAGTTTAGAGTAGAAACATATTTTTTCCATGATGATCTTTTACTTTCTTCAACCGTGCGACGAGCTCTAGCACGGAATATGCGGTATGTACTTAAATTTTCTGGCGTCGGTTGTTATTAAATTTTCTCAACGCTTTTCTGCGTTGTCAAATGGCTTCTTTACATTCTTTAGTGAAGCATGGTTTTTGTGTTCTTTTAGGGATCGGTGAGGACTTAGGAATGGATTCTTCTGCTATCTCGATTAAATTTTGATGTAAAATGTTGAAGAGGGTCATTAACGTTTAAAAAGACATATCTGTTAAGTCTAGTTATACATAATGTTTCAAACTTGGCCCAGTCGGCCTTTTTAAAAATCCAGCGTGTAATTAGCTCATCGATGGTAGAATTAATATTCATAAGAGAGATTGGGAAGTGGTCATTGATGTGAAGGTCGTCAGCGACCTTCCAACCATAATCCAAAAGCAGCGAAAGAGAACAAATTGACAGATCTATGCACGGGTATGTACCTGTTCCTGGATGCAAATATGTCGGTAATTTGGTGTTATGTAGACACAAATTGTGTCTAGAAATGAAATCTTCTACCTTTTTTCCTCTGTCATTTATGTAATTTGATCCGCATAAAATGTTATTGGCATTGAAATCTCCAAGGAGAACAAACGGGGTGGGCAGCTGTTGAACGAGGTTGTCTAAGTAATTTGGTAGTAAGTTGGTGTTTGGGGGTATATAAGTCGAACAAAAAGTAATCACTCGATGTAGAATGACGCTTACAGTAATGGCTTGTAGATTTTTATTTAAAGGAATGACGTGATCAGGGGCTCTATTGTTCACAACCAAAGGAAGCTCCTTCTGAGGCACGGTCGACACTTTTTGAGTTGGTGTTGAAAAGGGAGTAATTTTTAAGTGTGATGTTGTCCGTCTCTTTTAGAAATGAGGCATAGTACTGCAGGATTGTGTTCACTTAAAAGCAGAAGAATATCATTGCAATTGGTTTAAGTTCTCGACAATTCCATTGTAAGATGATGTTCTTCATTATGAAATTAAAGTAGGGATGGTGTAGTAATTAGGTTAGACCTTTCGGAGAGAACACTTCTATGTGCTTACTTATCAGGAGGAAGTACGGGGTTAATGTTTTTGTTCGTAGGTCTGGAGCTGCGCTGAGAACATGGAGCAGTTTCTTCTGCATCCATGTCCTCAAAGTCGCCAAACCTATTGTGCAGCTTTATAGGGTCTTCAGACCCCTTTTGTTGCCTATTTGTTTGTTGTCTCTTTTTACTGTTTGGTGGGTTTGGTGTTGGTGTGTTGTTGAATGTTGTTTGAGTTGATATTGTTTGTCCGAGGTTTGTAATTTGGAGTGTTTGAGCTTGATGCTGATTCAGGTGGATTGTTTGGTTCTGTGGTCCTCAGTTGTTTTGGGGTTGATTTTCACTACAGTTGAGAAGGTTAGGCCGGGTAGGGATGTTCTAGGCTGAACAATCTTTTTGGACTCTGGAAAGGGGATGTTGGAGGTGTACTACACTCTTTGCATTTCCTTCACTTGTTTCCAGGTTTCACAATCCTTAGAACTGGCGTGGTGATCTTCTCCGCAGTTGACACAATGCGGAGTGGCCCTGCACTCGGTTTCCCGATGAGAAGGGTCCCCGCATCGGCCAGATACAGTTTTTTTTAGATCATCTATCTTTTATGATGGCCGTATTTCTGACGCTTGAAGCATCGAAATGGGTTTGGTATGTATATCTCAACCTTAACTTGCAAAAATCCAACTTTGACTACTTTTGGTAATGTTGGTGTATTGAAGGTGAGTATAATGGTATTGGTGTCCTGCAAATTGTTGTTACGTTTTATACGGATTCTACGGATGGCAGTGACACCTTCATTTTTCATCCCTTCGACGATTTATGTGTTGCGGACTTCAACCAAGTCACGACGGCGAATCACGCCTTTGGACGTATTTAGTGATGCGTGGGCGAAAGAGGTCACTGGAATATCGTGAAATGTCTTTATTTTTTTGATGTTTTCAGTATGTGCTTTTCGCTCACACTCTACAAGTAAACCACCTGACTTAAGTTTTTTAAAAATACTTTTCTTGACTATAAATGGAGATAGTGCGGCCAGCGGTCTGCTGTCATCTTTGGATTGAAGCGCGGGAGGGACTCCACGCCACATGGTTCATCCTCTGAGTCGCTATGCGGTTTAGTTCTTTTAAGTTGGTGTTTTAAATCTTTTTTGGTTCTCAATTATGTTTTAATGTTTATTCATCGCCCATACTCACCCACCCGTCACGGAATCCAACAAGGTGACACTTTTTAAGTGCCAGGGACACACAGGTGGTATACTCAGTGGGTAAAGATACCTCCCGACTGACCCAGTTGGTAAAATTACCTCCTGATTGATAGGTTAAGCCACGGCCTTTTAGAAAGTCTTATGACAAGTGGAAAAAAAGGAAATCAAAGGAGTAAACTGTAGGGGCAACGGTGGTATCAAGAGAGATACAACGAAAAAAAGTAGAGATAGTGATAGAAGTAAATTAAAAAGACATCCTAGGGCTCGATTTGTCGAGATCGGGCCCATCCCAACCGCCCGTCTAGAAGAAGTAGAGGTCAAAGTAGTGTGTTGCATCGGAAAGCCGCTGCTCAACTACCAGGATCCTTTCCTCCCTCAACATGGATCGCAAAAGGGTTGCCTCCACTCAGTCGCCTCTTAAGACATGCAGCGAGGATGCGTCGGGCCTATTCAACATCCCCGGACCCGCAGGGGGGTACAATAATAATAATAATAATAATAATAATAATAATAGGACCAAAAAATCAAATGAGAATTACACTCAATTTGAGAGCAAATGCACTTGTCTATATATATATATATATATATATATATATATATATATATATATATATATATATATATATATATATATATATATATATATATATATATATATATAATCTATACTCAACATATAATGTGTGATCCAGGAATAAGCGCTTTCATCCCTGTTTGGTGTAAATTAATCTATTTACAGGTGTAAATTTATAATTATAATTTCCTATATATACATTGCACTTAAAAAAAAAAATCCAGTGGATTTATGCATAAAACTTAGTGATTAACGCCGCTTGCATAGAGAGCAAGTTCTCGTGCACCTAAAGGCCTTAGCTTCAACTTTTTTCCATCCTATATACTGTAAAGTTTTGAAATGTAATAAAATAAATATTAATATTTCAATTTATTTTAATTTCTTTATTCGTTTATGCATGCATAGATGCCAATATGGTCAATAGTACTATAAGAGGACTCATAATGGGTCATGTATTATACATATAAAAATCACTTGCAATGGGTTCTGACTACTAAGGGAGTAAGAAGGGGTAATACTCTGGCTGTGATTTTACTATCAAGAGGGTTTATAACTATTAAAAGCATCAGATTAGTTGTGCATGAAACTATATTTGTACCAAGACATTTAACCATATCAGTTCTGCCTCTGCGTTTGAGATTTATTTCTTTATGCTACAGTGTTCCATAGATAATACTGTTTTACAAACAGCACATAAGCTAACGTAATATCAACCTTGCTATTTCTTCTTCTCCAGAAAAAAAGGCCGACTTGTCCATTTGGATATTGATATTAATAGAAGAGAATTTTGCATGTCCCTTATATCAGTCATTTTTAAAACTCCATTCTCAATTTCACTGAAGAGAATATTTTGTTTGACTTCTTCTATTGCTCTCTTATTGTTCTTTCTTTTTTGCACATACAATTGAAAACTATTTTGTTACTTTCATTCAAAACAGTATCTTTAATACATGAAAATATTGAATTCAAAACACAAACTGTGATAGAAAAATGTTTTTGCTATTTTAATTTTCCCCAGTATGTTTAGACCATTCTCTTCCCATATTATTCCTTGAATTGTTTCCATTATACACACCAATTTTGTTATATGTCTTCATGCGCAACAGTTGTTCGTAAATATATGCCCAGTATTTAAATTTATAGAGGTGGTAATATATTCCATCCAACATCCCCATAGTATGTATTTTCAAATTTCTTACTACCTAATTACATTTATTCTATCTTTTGATAATTAACGTACAGTCCACTTTTAGGACTAGGGGTTAGAAATGTAACAATAGAAAGAACGACTCAAACAAGCTTTCACAATTTCGAAAATATAAATTTAATTTCCTAAAATATAAAATATTGTAAACAAACAAAGTGAAAGAATTAAAAATAACTTACAGTTTAGAAATTCCTAGATAATCCTAAATGTACTATTGAATTTTGATAATCCGGAAATGTCCAAAGGTTATCCGAATGAGAACACTAATGTGCTTATGTGCCACAAGAAACACAGTTTTAAATCCAAATGTTATTAATCCCAGGTAAACTCCTGTGAATATAGAATATTGTTAAGTTCCTTGAACAATAGTACTTAAATCCAAATTGTTCTATCTAGAGAATGGATTTTCCACCGACTGATTTTACAAACAATAAACAATCTTCCTCAATAACATTATGATCTGTAGTAACGGTATAAGAATGCCCGTTCAATGACTACATGGCATTATATATCAATCTGCTGCACAAAAGCGAATTAAAACCCTGGTATTGCGTTCCAAAACAGTTTCTGTCAACAACCTTCTTTAAAAAATCAGAAACCAGGTCGCGCGTGTACCAGAAAGTACCCGACTCACATTCTTGCCACGTGATCACAATGTTATATTGAGTTGACCGACATAATTATTGATTTTCCCTGGACAGAGCAATGAGTCATGTAAACATTCCATAAACATGCACTTTAACAAGAGCATCAGCTACTCAATTAAAGAATTATAATACAAAGGTTATAAACCAATTGAAAACTATTTTATAATTATAATTTAAAAGATAATAACACCTTCGTCCTTAAAGGAAAAGAAAGTTTTATGCAACAAAACCTTCTTTTGGCAAATACTTTAGACATATATGTAATTGATTGCATAATAAAAAAACAATGTATGATGCAGTCACGTATACAAAACAATGTAAACTGTATTGTTATGCACGTGAAAGTGCATCAGCAATCAAATTTTCACTCAGAAATAACCGTAACCTTAGCTTCCACTGGTTTTATTTGACTTTGTCCCACAACATGTCCTAAACAGGTAACACAAGCACGACAAAAGTCACTTTTATTCAAATTGATGGTTAATTTTGCTTCGCTGAGTCTTTCGAAGAACTTCTTAATGGTTTACATGTGGTCTTCCCATATGGCGCTGTAAATGATGACGTCATCGATGTAAGCATCACAGTTTCTTATTCCAGATGTTATCATATTCATCAAACGTTGGAAACAACTTGGGGAACCCTTCATCCCAAATGGCATGACTTTGTATTGGTAAAGTCCGTCTGGAGTCACGAATGCAGAAATTTCTTTTGCTCTCTCCGTAAGTTGAATTTGATAGAATTCCTTCAAAAGGTCAAACTTTGTGACGTATTTGGCATTTCCAATCCTGTCAATGCAGTCATCCATTCTAGGAATTGGAAATGAATCTGTCTTGGTGACACTATTTACTCTTCTATGATCAGTACACATACGGAAAGTCTTATCTGGTTTCGGCACTAATATACACGGTGAACTCCAGTCACTTTTACTTGGTTCGATAAAGTCATTCTCCAGTAAGTACTGTTTTTATTTCTTCAGATAATCTTGTTTGAGAGGATTCATCCTATAAGGATGTTGCGTTATAGGCGTTAAATTCCCGATTTCGACATCATGGAAAATCATGTTGGTTCGTGTGTGAATATCTGGAAACAAATGTTCATATTCTTTTATCAGCTGTTTCAGTTCATTAATCTCAGGCGGCAGTAGATGCGAACGTTTCTGGTCCAGATTGTCCAGAATTTCCGAATTGCGAAGATTAGCCACTTCGAAGTCATCACTATCCGGTTTCTCATCTTCATTCAGATTTTGGATGTGTGGGACAGGTACTACTTACTAAATTGGATAATTTATATGGCTATTTCTGTCTACGTATTGTTTTAGAATATTAATGTGGCAAAGTTGTTTCTGCTTTCTACTCCCAGGAGTATTAATAATATGATTTAAATCACTCACTTTCTTGTGAATGGTATAAGGGCCAAAATACTTAACCTGAAGAGAATTTTGGAGTATGGGCAACAGAGCCAAAACTATATCACCTGGCTGAAAACTCCTATCTTTCTCTTGTTTGTCATACCTCAACTTCATTTTCGACTGGACAGATTCAACATTATTTCTTGCCACCTCTCAAGCCTTTGACAATCTATTCTTAAATTTGAAACACAGTCCAGAAGATTTAACTCTGACTCTTCAGTAGAAAGAAGTCTTTCTTTCAATAATTTTAATGGACCGCGGACAGAATGTCCGAACACCAGTTCAAAAGGACTAAATCCTAGAGACTCTTGCAGAGACTCCCTTGCAGCAAATAACAACAATTGCACACCTTCATCCATATCTTTCTCTGTTTCATAACAGTATGACTTAATCGTATTCTTTAAAGTATGATGGAACCTTTCCAAAGCACCATGACTTTGAGGGTGGTAAGCAGAGGATCTAAACTGTTGGATACCTAATTCATGCAAGATCTGCTGAAATATACCAGACATGAAATTAGATCCCTGATCAGATAGTACAGACTTAGGGAGACCAAATAGTGTAAGAAACTTGACCAAGGCTTTCACTATGGTCTTAGTTTTGATATTCCGTAGATGAATAGCTTCTGGAAATCTTGTGGACGCACACATAATCGTCAACAAGAATTGGTTGCCTAACTTGGTCTTAGCTAAAGGGCCGACACAATCTACCATTATTCTACTAAATGGTTTATCAAAAGCAGGAATAGGTGACAGATGAGCTTTGGGTATCTTCTGATTGGGTTTTCCTACCATTTGAGAAGTATGACAAGATCTACAAAACTTAGAAACATCACTTTTAAGTTTCGGCCAGTAAAAATGATTTAAGATCTTGTGATAGGTCTTATTAACTCCTAAATGACCAGACAACTACGTTTCATGGGCTAAACTAAGTATTTCCTGTCGATATGACCTAGGAACTACAATTTGATAAATAACTGACCACTCGTCACCAGTGGGTAATTCAGGTAGTCTCTATTTCCTCATAAGGACCCCATTCTTCAAGAAGTAACAAGTTCCTTCTTGTGTGGCTTCAGTTTTACTCATACCCCTTGAAAACAATAAGTAGAGATCGGAATATTCTTCCTGTAAGACAACTAGTGATTGTCTTTTACAACCCTGATTAGATTTATGAGATTGTGTAGCTCAAAGAGTATTACTGTCATCAATATTTCTTGATTGATCCAAACTAGGAGCAAAAGTGACCTCATTAAAACCTGACCAAAAAAGGTGTCCGCTAAAGGAAATGCATCCTGTTCAACAACATCATTCTCAAGAGCACGCTTTGTCATAGCTCTAGCAACTGCACAAGCTGGATATAAACCAGAGATTTCTACTTCGAAATGATCAACTCGTTGATCCATACAAGGCTTATCAGTCACAAGTGGATTAACCACGACCTTATCTCCAGCTAGGTCATTACCTAGTAATAAATGAATGCCCTTTATAGGCAGAAGCCACAGCTCCTATGGCCACTGGTCCCGAAACTAAGTCTGATGACAAATTAACACAATGGAGAGGGGCATTTACATATCCACATTCTACCCCCTATATTATGACACTTTCACTAGAAGAAGACTTCTCAGAGAAGGGCAAAGTACTTTCTAACAAAAAACTCTGAGAAGCTCCTGTGTCTCTTAATATCTTAATAAGAGTAGTCTTATCCAAGTCACCAACAAGTGACACTGAACCCTTCGACATGAGTGGTTCGTATTTCTCCATGACAAGATCAGACTGAGGTATGCAAGCCTCCACACAAGTATTTCTTTCAATACATGACCCTAACCTTGACTTCTTATAAACAAGAGCATTTGGGACAGCTCTGTTATAATTCCGTTGCATATTTTTCGCCCTAAAGCTATTCAGAAATAGCATGCCCTTTCCTGTTACAATAAGAGCACGTGGGAATAGATAAGGGTTTCTGATCCGTCTTATCAGAAATTCGATTCTTCACCGCTACACCAGCTTGAGGTCTGGAAGTACTCAAACTACACGGAAATGGTTTCTTAACAAAAACCTGTTGAGAGGAAGATCTATTTACAAATGGAACCTTGTGAATTAAAGAATATTCATCAGCTGTACTAGCTGCCTTCTCTAAAGTTTCAACACCTTTCTCATCAATGTATATTCTAATGTCACTACTAACACAATTCTTGAACTCTTCAATCAATATGAGTTGCTTAAGATATTCATAATCTTTTTCAACCTTCTTGGACGTACACCATCTCGTAAACAAACGCTCTTTTTCCCATGCAAATTCTAAATGAGTCTGAGTAGTTTCCTTTCTACAATAACTAAAGTATTGACGATACGTCTCAGGTACCATCTCATAAGCCCTCAAGATACCTTCTTTGACCACTTCATAATCAGCAGATTGTTCAGACAAGAGTGCAGTATAAACATCACTAGCTTTACCAGTGAAGACACTCTGCAACAATGAGGTCCAATAATCTTTCGGCCATTTCAAATTCTCAGCAATTTTCTCAAAACTGAGAAAATATTTGTCTACCTCCTTTTCTCTAAAAGGGGGGACCTGTCTGATATGTTTGGCTAGATCAAACTATGAACCCGTATTACCATGAGAGTGCCCTTTAATGGTCAATTCCAATTCCCTTAATCTAAATTACCTTTCCTTATCTATCTCTCGCTCCTGTATTTCCCTATCTCTTTCTCTCTCCTGTCAACCCATTTATTTATCTCTCTTTTATTTCCCTTTCTTTCTCTCTCTCCTCTTTTCTTTCTTTTCGTTCGCTATCTTTCTCCTCCTTTCTTTCTTGCATCTGCATTTGCTCCCACTGAAGTCGAAGTTTTTTTAATTCTACTTCCTTTGCTATCTTTAATTTCCTTTCTAAACTAGAGGGAGATTTCTTCGTTAAAGTCGAAACATCCCCTTCAAAAACACATTTTTGTACCTAATAGTCTATCAAAATATTCCTAATATCTTGTTTCAACAGGGAAGCCGTCGCTTCAGTAAGATTATAATGTTTAGTAATTTGAAGTAACTCGTCCTTTTTCAAGGAGTCTAATTTCTCCTGGGTGGGAGCAGCTATGAAGCTCTCTACCTTGGATGTCATGATGAAAGCCTGTTCGTTTCTTTATTTATTTCTTAATCGGGAATTCAAAATGTCAAAGACCACTAAAATTTCAAACAATGAAATTCAAATCTAAAACAAAAAAAAAATCCGAAGTATTAAAATCTTTGAAATATTAAACTTCGAAAATACTTAAATAAATTCAAATCCCGAAATATTCGTAAGATTCTGGTGGCGAAAATTTCGATCCTGGAACGGTCCCCAATTTCTCTTGTTACGACTAGGGGTTAGAAATGTAACAATAGAAATAACGACTCAAACAAGCTTTCACAATTTCGAAAATATAAATTTTATTTCCTAGAATATAAAATATTAAAAAAAAACAAAGTGAAAGAATTAAAAATAACTTACAGTTTAGAAATTCCAAGATAATCCTAAATGTACTATTGAATTTTGATAATCCGGAAATGTCCAAAGGTTATCTGAAGGAGAACACTAATGTGCTTATGTGCCACAAGAAACACAGTTTTAAATCCAAATGTTATTAATCCCAGGTAAACTCCTGTGAATGTAGAATATTGTTAAGTTCCTTGAACAATAGTACTTAAATCCAAATTGTACTATGTATAGAATAGATTTTCCACCGGCTGATTTTACAAACAATAAACAATCTTCCTCAATAACATTATGATTTGTAGTAACGGTATTAGAATGCCCGTTCAATGACTACATGGCATTATATATCAATCTGCTGCACAAAAGCGAATTAAAACCCTGGTATTGCGTTCCAAAACAGTTTCTGCCAACAACCTTCTTTAAACAATCAGAAACCAGGTCGCGCATGTACCAGAAGGTGCCTGACTCACATTCTTGCCGCGTAATCACAATGTTATATTGAGTTGACCGACATAATTATTGATTTTCCCTGGACAGAGCAATGAGTCATGTAAACATTCCATAAACATGCACTTTAACAGGAGCATCAGCTACTGAATTAAAGAATTATAATAATTTAAAAGATATACATAATTCCGTAATACCACGGAACACAGAACAATTGTTTCATATATTTGGTGTATTTTTACTTCTCCGAATCCATATAAAAGGATATATGTATCATCTCCATATAGTATTTTAAGCCCACCTTTTATTGGAAAATATACATGGAACCATTATATCTTGTATAGTTTCAATTTGCTTGATTCGTGATTACAATATGTGAAGTGTTATGCATGATGTTTATATAATATTATAACTATTTTAGGAAATCATAAAGGTTTCTTGACTTTACGTCACATGACGCAATACTCGATGAATGCAAGAAAGGGAAAAATTCTTTTCACGGTCTGTTTGGTATTGGCATTAAACCGAATGGTTTAAATCCTCTGGTTGCTGCAAATGTGATCACAAAGGTTATTTTTCCTTCAATGTTTTATGGCAGTGAATTATGGTGTAATATTTCTAAAAGTGACCTTTCTTCATTGGATAGAAATTGTGAGGTCGAAAATTGCTGGTTTTGAAAATAGCTTCTGGAGAGTTAGTATGTCTAATGAAGCAGATTTTGACAGATTCTCTTCGATACACGAATCCTTGCGACCTGCCTCAGTATGGCAGTTGGCTAAAACCAGACAGGACAGTAAGGTATTTACTTATGTAGCTAAACTATGGGCTGCTGTTCCTCAAGCACAGCTCGATATGTATATTCGATGTGGGAATGTTTATTCAGACTTGATACTTCATTGCTGTGTTGCATGTTCTTATATGTCGAATTTCTGAAACTCATTTCTGGGATTTCCTGACATAACTTTGCACTAAGCCTGCATGTTACGTAATTTAATGCAGAAGATGAGCTGCAACTGCAATATCTTTTAGGTAAAAGGTTACCAGCAGGTGTAATCGACAAAGAAAACTCCAAGTTATTTGTCCTCTATGCAGCATACTTTGTCACGCAGTGTGCAGCTATCTTCTGCAAATAAGGTACTGAAACTTGCAACTTATGCAGGTGATGAACACTTTAATGATGGATATACTGTAAGGATTTTGAGTCTAATATTCTATTTTATACCATAGACGAACAGTCTTATAATAGTCGCACTATATATCTCTGACATTATTGTATGCACGAAATAATTGCTGTTGCTTCTACGGCCTAACAATGACTTTCTGCATATGAGACCATGATTCATAGTTTGTATAATTTTTTTTTTCTTTTTAGTGTTTGTTTGTATTCATTTCTTTATTATGGTACGTATTTATTTTTATGAAAGTTTAATGATTGTATATTGTATTCAGATGATTTATTGTACTTAATTATTATATCATGCAATCTTCTACGGAAGGAAATAAAGATGATGATGAATATATTGTTGACATGTTGAGCTATTGTCCTTGAATTAGATTGTTACTTAGCATTTGAGTTCAAGGACGGTTTTGGTAAACAAGTTGTTTATTCCATTTAAGGTTAGGGTTTATTTTGTTTACAGATAAAACCAGAATTTCCTTTAGAGTGATGTGTCAAAAGTCACATACACCATATAATATTCTATAATATTCTGGAACATTCTGTCATGTGACCTATCTTTATACATACCATGTTTAGTAGTCAGTTTTTCAGTTTCGACCTTAACATCAGTCTTTAAAGAACAATTACAGTTGTGAAAAATCATTCTAAATTCAGGGAGAGGAATTATTTAAAATATTTATTGGATTATGAAAGTGCTCATAAACTTTTTGATTTTGAAATGATGATTTTGGGATTTACGTGAACGTATTCAAAGATATTCTGGAGTAGTTCAGTTTGGCACATAAGCACATTAAAAACTACTAGCACATCAGGAGAGTAAAGACTATTGGTATATGAACACATTCAAAGGTACGGTCATTCATTCTGAACATTCCGTATTTAGGACTTGTGATTAAGACACTTAGGATTATTGGATAATTTAGATTTTAATTCATGTTACTGTAAGTGTCTTTTGAATTTTTACTTTAATTGTCTAGAAATAAATTACTTGTTGATTATTACTTGATTTGTTGGTTTCACTTTCTTTCTGTTACATTTTTCTTAGACCATAGAGTCGTAACAAAAATTGGCGGCTCGTCCGGGACAGATCTGAATTTCTTTAAAGCATATTAGAGATATTAAAGTTATCTTTGAAATTCATATTAATTTTGTCTCGAAATTTTTGTTGTCTTTGGCACAGATTTTAATTTGAAGAATCTTTTTGAGTGAAACCAACAAGCATTAACAATGACATCTAATGTTCAGAATTTCATTTCAAATCCTACTCAGGAGGAGTTAGAGTTTGAGAAAGGATGAGTTGCTCGAATTTTCCAGAAAATACAATCTGTCTGAGGCGAAAGCATCATTAACAAAACAGGAGACACAGATTATTTTAATTCAATATTTAGTAGGAAAGGGAATTTTTGATAGTAGTGCTTTAAGTTTGATCGGAAAGACCTGTATCTGGTTCTGACAGGAAATTAAGGGAATTAGAGTTAAAGAACCAGATGGAATTAGAATTAGCAAAGCTTCAGATTCAAAGATATATATATATATATATATATATATATATATATATATATATATATATATATATATATATATAGAGAGAGAGAGAGAGAGAGAGATAAAGAAGAAAGGGAAATGTAATTTAAGTTAATAGAATTAGAACTGGCAAGTGGAAGACACTCTTCCCCTTTACACACAAATTCAGGTTTTGATGTTACCAGATATATCAGGCTAGTATTCCCTTTTCAGGAAAGAGAAGTAGATAAATACTTTCTTCACTCTGAGAAAATTGCTGAAAACTTGAAATGGCCTAGAGAGTGTTGGACTTTGTTATTACAAAGTGTACTTATGTACAACAAAGCACTGATTATAATGTGGTTAAGGGGTACATCTTGAAGGCTTATGAGTTGATACCTGCACATCGACAGAGGTTTAGGAATTGTAGAAAAGAAACTGGACAAACTTATGTCGAATTTGCATGGGAAAAAGAACAATTTGAAAGGTGGTGCTCAGCCTAGAAGGTTGATAAAGATAACGATAACCTCAAACAGCTCGTATTAATTGAAGAGTTCAAGAGGTGCATCCTTGGTGATGTCAAGACCTATATTGACGAGCAGAAAGGGTAAACTTTGAAAAATGCTACTCTTATGGTTGATGATTATTCCTTGACTCACACAATTTCTTTTGGCAATAAGTCTTCCTCTCATCAGTTTTCTGGTAAAAAACCATTTCAATCTCAAACGAGTGCTTCCAAATTTCAAAACAGAACAACTGTTAGGAATCAAACATCTGATCAGAAATCCTTATCTCTTCCTACGTGTACTGATTGTAAAACGAAAGGGCACGTCATTTATGATTGCTTCAAGTTGAAAAATAAGCAACTAAATAAAAAAAGAGCTTTCCCAAATGCTCTTATTTGAAAGAGGTCAAGGTCACGGTCTTGTATTGAAAGCGATACATTTGTTGGGACAAGCAAACCCCAGTCTGATTCTATTTTGGAGACTTTTGAACCATTCATGTCAGAAGGTTCTATATCACTTATTGGTGATTCTGCCAAGCCTGTTTCTATTAAAATATTAAGGGACGCAGGAGCTTCTCAGAATATTTTATCAGGTACTTTGCATTTTTCTGAGGAGTCTTCTTCAAGTGAAAGTATTCTTTTTCAGGGAGAAGAGTGCGTCTTTGTTCCTCTCCATTGTGTCAATTTGGCATCAGACTTAGTTTCCGGACCCGTGACTGTTGTAGCAGTGACTTCTTTACCCATAAATTGTGTTCATTTATTACTAAGCAATGACCTAGCTGGAGATAAGGTTGTGGTTAATCCACTTGTAACTGACAAGCCTTGTTTGGATCAGAAAGGTGATCCTGTCGAGATCGAAATCCCTGATTTTTACCCTGCTTGTGCGGTTACCTGAGCTATGGCAAAAAGAGCTTTTGAGAGTGATGTTGATCAGGATATTATTCCTTTAGCTGACACATGTATTGGTCAGTCTTTTGATGAGGTCACTCTTTCCTCAGGTATTGATCAACCAAAAGGTATTGATTACAGTGATCCTCTTTTGGCAACTCATTCTCTTTATTCTTGCTAGGGTGACAAACGACAATCACTTGTCGTTGAACAGGAACAAGATCCCAAGATATCCTATTTGTTTCAGAGGGCTATTAGTGAAACTGAAGCCCCACAAGTTCCAGTGTGTTACTTTGTGAAACATGGGGTCCTTATGAGAAAATGGAGACCACCTGAGGTACCCGCTGGCGACGAGTGGTCAGAGAGCATCAAATTGTTGTTACTAAGTCATATAGACAGGAAATTCTTTGTCTAGACCATGGAACTCCTTTGGATGGTCATTTAGGAGTCAGTAAGACTTATCACAAGATATTGAATCATATGTATTTGCCGAAACTTAAAAGTGATGTTTCTAAACACCGCAGATCTAGTCACACTTGTCAAATGGTATGAAAACCCAATCAGAAGATACCTAAGGCTTATCTGCAACCTATTCCTGCACTTGACGAACCATTTAGTAGAATAAATGTGGACTCTGTCGGTCCTTTACCTAAGACCAAGTCACTCAACCAATACTTGTTGACCATCATTTGTGCGTCTACAAGATTTCCAGAGGCAATTCCTCTGAGAAAGTTAAAACTAAAGCCATTGAAAGCTTTGGTGAAGTTTTTTTTACTCTTGTTGGCTTTCCCAAATCTGTCCAGTCGAATCAAGGGTCAAATTTTACGTCTGGAATTTCCAACAAGTTATGCATGAATTAAGCATCCAACAGTTTAAATCTTCTGCCTATCTCCCTGAAAGTCAAGGTGCTTTGGAAAGATTTCATCAAACTTTGAAGAATATGATTAGGTCGTATTGATTTGATAAGGAAATCACTACTCACAAACTGTATAGACCCAGATCTGCCGGCGTCAGATATGAGTCTGTGCAGTTTGCAGTTAGACTCAACTTATAATCGAGTACGACGGTAACTTGACAACTTGAAGCCCTTGTAATGCAAGGCTAGATTGAAGTTTTTACTGGTTTATAGTGAAAAGAATAAGTACTTATCTCTTTATTTGTGCATCTCGTGTGTCTTCACCATTTATCCTATTTAATTATTGGCTCTAGAGTGGAACCTTGGGTTTTCAAACTACTCTGTTTATCAAATACCCGATTGGGATGATGACTGAGATTACATTTGTGTGCACATTTGTAAGAGAGGAGGTGACATCATTGCTTCTCTCTCTCTCTCTCGCTTGCTCGCTATCTCTTGTATATTTTTAAAATTCAGTTTCCAGGTTCTTTCTAAATTTAAACCAACTCCGGAGTATATATTATATCATATAACATTTGGTTACAATCGCCAGGGTTAGTTACCTCGGCTGTTGCTCGGTAGAGAAGTGCTTTCATATGATCAAACTTGCCAGGACTCAAGAGTTAATCATAGTGTACATAGCACGACAATTAGTTCCATCTTACCAATGTTGCCAAGACCCGTACAGATTTTGCTGCATCTATTTTAAAGAAAGGTGAGATTGTTTCTAGTTGGTGGACTGTATTATAGACAAGGTATGTGTGTATATAGTAGTATTTTGAAGCAAATCAGCACAAAAGTGGCTATGAAACGCCAACAATAGGTTAAGTTCCAAAAATGTAAAAAATGAATTGCACACAAATATGGGAAGTTACACCCTTCCAAAAATATATATAATTAAGTACAAGTTTGTTTGTTGTAGCGTTTTACGGCACTCCGGCACAATGAGTGCATTATGGTGCCAACTAAAAGCAGATGTTGGAAAAATGTAAAAATAAATTGCACAAAAACCCAGAAACATAAACCCTTCCAAATAAATGTAAACGTGAAATACAATACAAAATGTAAAACGTAATGTTGTAAAAACAATTCTGTAAAATAAATATAAAACAAAAGATAAGTGGGCATTATACCCTGAAATATTATGTATAAACAATCGAGTGTATATTTATATTTGTAATTTCAAGTAATTTAAATTATATTCATTGTGTGCAGGCCATCTGTATTTCCACGATAGATGATCATGATTCCTAGCTTTTTTTTTTGTTATCTTTTCATCTTTTCAGCACATATATAACAAATACGCTTGTTCATAATTGACTTTATCTTTATTATCAAATATCATTGGTATAGGATTTCTATTTTGGCATAAGATCTGCATACACTTCTTTGGTATAATTTGTAAATATTTGTAAAATATTTTAATACAGTTCATCCCCCTATAAAAATTGGTATTGTTTGTGTATTGACTCGACATAAATAAAAAATCCTGAAGGAATATGTTTGGCTGTGTTTTCTTCAAATTTTATTTGGATTTTCTTTGCATGGTCTGTACAGATTCTATTATCGATTGGAAATCACAATAAATAACAAATCGTACTTTTAGCAAATGTTTGTCATTTTTAAATTTAAATGTTGAATCCTCTTTCTGACATTGTCAATTGGTTGTTTTTGGTTATTACATATTAGCTGATGTTCACACGATTTATATAGCGATTCCTATTTCTCTAAGAATGTTCAACCTAATTATTTTATGTGATGTTGTGTTAATTTGTAATCCTCTGAACCTAAAAAGATTTTTTTGTTTAAATTGTAACCTAATGATAACCTATTCCTTTTCTAAAGCAACTAATCACACTGTTCTTTTATAGGTTCAGTTGTGCTCTTTTTGTGTGTATTTATCATAGCTTGAACTGCATATAAAACACACTTAAAATCTTATTTGTTTCATCTGAAGCAGGCATTTATTTTATCCACTGTGAAAAGACCTTCCCCTAAGTGGCACACGCGTATTCTTATGAAATGCTAAAAAGCCAATGTTAACAAACATCAAACTTACATCATGGTAATGTTTCTAGGTAAAGTTCGTTATCAGTTCCTCCAACATTGTATAAAGGACAGCATTCATTCTTCTAATTAATATTATCTGATGTGCTTTTATCCTGTGACACCATGTTGAATATTCTATGAAATCTTCCTGATAATTTATTTTTATGTAGTATCTGAACAACAAGATACATTTGAAGTTCAACACTGTAATTTGATTATTTTATCAAATGTTGGCTTGATATCATATATATATGTATATATATATATATATATATATATATATATATATATATATATATATATATATATATATATATATATATATATATATATGGATATATAGATAGATAGATACACACATCAGCTGTGGATTTTTTGTATTCTTTTTTGTTCTTTTTTCTAGCATAATAATTCTGTAACAGTTTTAGCTCTTTGGTGATTTGTTGTTGTTGTTGGAATATTAATATTTGCCAATCAGATGAATTTTCAGTTGAATTCTGTTTTTAAAATTCTGATTAAGGAATGGTGTAATCTAAAGTTTATATTTGTGCTCTGCAAATTACATTTATCAGTCTTTCAATATTTATTTTCCCTCATATTTAATTTCACAATGTCGATTTTCATGTATTTAAATGTTTTACAAATTCATGTACCTTTTCCTTTCTAATTTGTACAATCAAGTTGCCATAAATATATTCTGCGCTTTATTGAATTTCAGTAATTTCACAAATTGTGATTTTTTCAAATTTATCTAAAAGTGTTCAAGGTAATATTTCCAAGCTATTTTTTTTCATATTTAAAGTATTGTTTACTACACTGCCATCATTCGTTATTATGTAACCCAAGTTTTAATTTCTTATCACATATCACTTTAAGATATGTTACATGTCATAATATTTGTCAGTTCCTAAGTTTACTTGTCATTAATGTATAGATTTATATTTTCAGCCAATTCCCAGAAATGATATGCATTGCACCTTCCACTTAACCAAAGGATATTTTTGCCATAAGTGTTTACTTTGTTTTCAACAATGTCTGTAAAATTTATATTCATCATATTACTTGCCACAAAGTGCTAGTTCATCAGCATACAATATTAATGTCAAATCATTGCCTTGGATATCTTCGAATCTGTAAACAGTGGGATCACCCAAAACAAGTCTAATTTTGAAGACTTCTTGTATCAAATTTTGCAAATAACTATAACTGTTTTTGATTTTTTTCTTCTCTTATCTTAAAATTCTGACATTATGTCCAAGTTGATAATTTGGTTAACCTCATTAAACAGCTGTCATATATTCATTCAAATTAAACCAAACCTATGGTTACTTTTCTTTACCATTAGCTTCAGCAGTGCCATATTAATTGATCTCTGGTATGTGTTGTTATATGAACGAACCAATCTTTCATAAATATGTATCTGTCTTGTAAGGGATGGCCATATCCCCTTTCTCCATGCGAGATGAGACTGTAGCGGTCGCCCAATGCCAGGAACGATTCCTGATCGAGTGAACCTGAAGCCACACAGCCCGGCAGGATCATACTAAATAAATATAAAACACTGTTTTCTTCTTTATATGCGTATATGTTGGCGAATTATATATGTAATTGCACGTCATGCCTTCGTCATTCTCATATCTTAACTTTTTTTAGAAGAGGAAATACAGATGAATTAATACTCAGGCAAAATACGCTAAAAAAAATAAAAAAAAAAAAAAAAAAAAAGAAAACAACCAACACCAATCATTGTTAAAATCTTTGTAACTATTTTAGTCTTCTTCACGTGTTTTCATGTTAATAATCTCAGCCTGCCACTGATCTACAATATACCTAACATCAACATTTTTACACAGCTTTGGGTTTTGTTTTTTTTTCTTTTTCGAATGTATATATTGTTTTTACTGCAAAGCATTCTTTAAATCTTTATATTGATTTTTAAAAATCTTATCTTCCTTTATTTGTTCTCTCATTAAGTTAACTCTGGTATATAACGTGGACTGTTGGGACCATATTAATTTAAGTACCTTAATTATTGTACAGAATCCACCCATTTTAAATTTTGAAAATACATTACAAATCAGTGGAGTATATATTGATAACAGATCAGTGTTTAAAAATGTTCAAGATTTCAATGACAAAGGACGCATGTTATATCACATGGAATACTTGGAACATTTACAAATTTGAACAATGTTAACTTATGTGCTAAAGTGTTTTTTTTAAAATCAAATATTAAACATTAGACCATTTAATTGTTGAAAAAGAATACTAACATTATAATGCAATGTTTCAAAACTTTATATATTGAATATTAACATTTTGTGACAACTATGTCTAATTTAGTGGACCACATTTTTCGCCGAAAGGTGTTAGTTTAATGGTGAAAGGATTAAAATATACAAATGGCAAGAATTGTATTTTTGATACAAATCTACTGAGTTGATTATACAGGAACAACATTTATAATATCACCAGATAACTTCAGCAGATTGAAAAAATCATTAGGTTATGATGATGAAAATAAAATAGAAATGCAAATAAGACTTACGTATGAAAATGGGGTTTTATTACAATCCATGCCCAGAAATTCAAAGTATGAAATTAATTTTAACAACAACAACAACAACAACAAAACTTATTTACAAGCACAAATCTTGCTGTGGTTTTTAACGATTAAAAACAAGTCTGCAAATACAATAATGTTACAACTTCTAAAGATGATACTCACTTTTGTCTGGTTGTTTCGTTGGTTTTTGGATCTTAATTTCTGACATAGATTTCGATCTTCATCTAGTGATGTGGAAAAAGTCTGCATAGATTCGATCCTTAGAGTAATAAAGTATATAATTATGTTAGTTAATAAATTGTCTATAATATTATTATACTTTTAAGGCGACCTAGATTTATGACATGAACTTTCAATCTTGATCTCAATATAAATAGGAAAAAAAAATTGGTCCCAAGTAAAACATTCAATCTGCAAACTAAAACATGTTTACATAAAAATATATGAAACATGCAGCGTGTCGATTAAATCCCGAGTAGGACAGTTTTTGAAATGAACCTGTCGTCTGAATTTTGGAACAGCAAATAATTGCGAGCATTCCAAAACGGTTATTATTACTAATGTGCATTGACATTGGAGAGATGAGAGCCTTCACCGATCATTTTCTACTGCGTGGGCAAAATTGAAAAACTTGTGAAAGTGACATCACATGGTAAATTAATTCAAAAGAAAATCCACGAAGATTATTATCTAAAACCTGCTAATATCCATAGTCTATCAGCAACCCTCAACCACGCAACCCCAACCACCGACACACACACACACAGACACAAACACACAACTATTATTAAAAAAAGGTTTATATATAAAATACGAAAACGAAAACTCAAAATTGTTCATCACACTTAAATCTGCTGACATAATCAATTATTTCAGTGCACAAGTAGATTATATGGCTTTCCTTGAATGACGTCATCAACTGGAAGTAACTGAAGGCCTCTATTCACTGAAAGCGTGTACATGGTTGCTGTATAACAACAATAATAATAATAACAATAATAATAATAACAATAATCATATTATCATTATTGTTGTTTTCATTATCATAACCAGCAGCAGCAGCAGTAGTAGTAGTAGTAGCAACAATAGTAGTATGCTCCTTACAGGATAAATCTCCAAATATTTTTACAGAAGTGATACAAGGCATGGTGATACAAGTGATACAAGTGATACAAGGCAAGGCATATAATTTTTAAGAAATCAGCAATGATAATTATCTCAAACCTGCAATTATGAGTGTGATTCAGAGTCTCTTCGTTGATTCATGGTCTATCAGCCATCTACACCACCGACACACACACACACACACACACACACACACACACACACACACACACGGGTATCAACCAAAGATAACAATATTCAGACCGTATTAAAGAAAGGTTTATACAACAAATAGGAAGTCGAAAAACTCCAGAAGTATTCATCACACTTAAATCTGCGGAAGCCATCAATTATTTCAGTGCACAAGTATGGCTTCCCTCGAATGACGTCATCCACTGAAAGTAACTGAAGACCTGTATTTATTGAAAGCGTGACCAGGTTTGCTTAATAATAATAATAATAATAATAATAATAATAATAATAATAATATTATCATTATTATTGCTTCATCATCATAACCAGCAGAAGCAGTAGCAACAGTAGTAGTAGTAGTAGTAGTAGTCGTAGTAGCAGTAGTGGGTTCATTATAGGATAAATATCCAAATATTGGTATTCAGAGATATTTTGGAGTACTTCATTTTGACATCAGCACATAACTTGCAGAAGCAGTAGCAACAGCAGCAGCAGCAGTAGTAGTAGTAGTAGTAGTAGTAGTAGTAGTAGTAGTAGTAGTAGTTGTAGTAGCAGTAGTGGGTTCATTATAGGATAAATATCCAAATATTGGTACAGAATATTAACATAGGCTCTAGTTTCCAAGCAACTTCTAGCAGAGTTCAAACACTTCTATTTCTTTATGACGTAAGTAACAGACCAGATATCTGTTTGTTTCCTTGACGAATCTGACCACTCGTGGCTTTTTTTCTGGTGAAGTTAAAAGTTTCTGAATGAGTTCCCCGTACTTTGATATTTGAAGTATACATCTAGATCTAGAACTACAGAGGTAAAGGTTCCCCTCTCTATCACAATCAAACGCAAACGTCTGTACGAGATCCTTGTCAGTGTAGCTGAACAAAATCATGAATGACTGATCATAAGCAACTAATGTTTGGCTTTCACCATAAAAGACGTACAGGACTGTGTTTGACCTGTCCGTGGAAATATAACCAGGACTCGCAAGACCATGACGCCAGATGTTGTCCGCTCTGATTGTCTGAATCTCCCTCCCTGCTAGGTCTAGTATCAAGACGGAGTGCTCTTCGCATTCTGTTGTTATAGCCAGCTGATTTCTAAAGAAAACTATTCCCCAGCACTTCAATCTTGTCCTAATCTCTCTAGTTTTCCTCAGCGGACCCCGTATCCCCAGAAACTAGATTGTATGTGTAAGTGGCAGGGTTACAGCCACCTCTGTATCAGAAAATATAGTGGCATAACAAGGACTTGAAATAAATATAACTCTTTCTTGAAACTTGTAATCGGATCCATATATTTTCACGTTTTGATTGGAAAAGTCAACAAATAGATATCGGTCACCAAAAATACATAAAATGTCCGTTATTTGACAATGACGACGATCCCCAGATAACTGTACACTAAACTCGGTAACCTTGCTAGCCCTTCTATGAGACAGTGATCTTAAGTCAGTTTGTAGCTCACATCGATTTTCAATTGATTGTCTTTGCATGTCCATAAAATTCATGATCCAATAATTGATTGGAAATCGTTCGGCTAATTCGCCAGGAGCATATTTTCCTTCTTGAATATAGGTTCGCACCCCACAAGGCGGACACGGGAACACAGATCCCGTGGGATCTTTAACAACTGTGCGATCGATATGGTCTTGAAGGCATGGAGTACAAGACGAATGTCCACAAGGTAAAAGTCTTGGATATATGAAACTTGATGAACAAATCGGACACTTTATTGATTCCGCAGCCATTATAGACTTCCAACGTGTTATTCAACTATATCGGCTCTATACCAACAGTCACATACATTGTTTATTATATGTTTTGTAAATCAATACAGGCATAAAGTTACAGTGCATATTCAGGTGGACTATGTAATGTATTCGCTTTGCATACCATGCAATTATAATCCTGATGGTGCGTATCAGTGACATTGAATACCCTGTCAGCAAGGTTTTAAACTATATTCCACACACATTTCGATCGCATCATTTCATACATGCTATGATAGGGTACAAGTCCAATGAATAATATACCCTTTTCGTGTGACGAGGGGTCGCAATATCGATGAACTGATGTTGAAATAAATTCTTCAACTTGAATAAAATATTACACACATACATAAACTGAAAACAGTATCTATATTAGTAATTTACTGCTGATTCTTCCCCTTATGCCTTGTTGAAAATGTTTAATTTGGTATACTTATATACCTATATTACAATACGCAGTTAACTGAAATACCTAAGTGTGAAGGAGACGTCATTTGTAGGTGAGAGTTGTCTCATGTTGACTGTTACGGTCTGTTGACCTGCACAAAAATACAACATGTGAATTTATTAATTAATCAAAGAGTGAATTAGTTTCCTTTACCCGTGAAACGAATCACGGGGACACGTGGATCTTTTAATACTTATATACTTGTGAATCAACCAGGTAAAATGGACAGAAATTCGTCTGCTAATGACCTTAGTGGGAAGGGTTTAATTCTTTTTAATACAAGAGAAATCGAATCGAAGCGGAATGTGAATGTTTATTTGTGAGAACTGAAACTGATATGAGTATGGCATGCCATTTAACGCCTAACGACCTGTTCACGCAAATAGAAATAGCCCTATATAGTAAGGGTCTCCTTGAGATCAAATGCCATATTTAAAGGTATTTGTATATCCAGAGAGTTTTCTAGGCGTGACTAATCTAACCCTTTTAATTTGTGATAAAAACCCTTGATAATCTTCCAGGTAAATTACATTAGACGCCTATTTTATCGAGCCAGGTAGTCGCTCAGGTAGGTCATAATCTTATTTTGATCTCCAAAAAAAATATTTTTTTATTTGTAAATAGTTTCACATGTAGTAATTTATAACTACTTTCATAACACTTCGGGTTCGAAGAAAGGAAGAAAGAAAGGAATACATGTATGTATGTATGTATGTATGTATGTATGTATGTATGTATGTATGTATGTATGTATGTATGTATGTATGTATGTATGTATGTATGTATGTATGTATGTATGTATGTATGTATGTATGTATGTATGTATGTAACCAGACTGATAATGAAGGTTAGTTTGAATAATAATAATAATAATAATAGGCAAAAATAATCACATGGAATTATATTCAGGTTCAGAGGAAATGCACACACACCCAAACATATATATATATATATATATATATATATATATATATATATATATATATATATATATATATATATATATATATACGCATATATCAACATATAATGTGTGATCCGGGGATAAGCGCTTCCTCCCTGTTTGGTGTACAGGTGTCAATTTATAATTATAATTTGATATATATACCTTGCGTTTCTAAATAAAACTCCAGTGGGTTTATTCAAACAACTGAGTAATAAATAAACGCCGCTTGCCTAGTACGCAAGTTCTCGTGTACCCTAGAGGCCTTACCTTCAACTTTGTTCCATCCTATTTTGGGGTACGAGATTTAGGGCTAGGGTGTATATATATATATATATATATATATATATATATATATATATATATATATATATATATATTTACAAACGCGTGGACATTAACCAAAATACCTGACATATACTGTCAAGTTTTGAAATTTAAAAAAATAAATATTAATTTTTCATTTTATTTCATTTTACTTTAGTGATTTATGCATGCATGCATTGATGCCAATATGATCCGTTAGTACTATACGAGGAGTCATAATGGGTCACGATTTATATAGGTATACAAAACTGTATTATACACATATAAACCACTTGCAATGGGTTCCGACTACTAAGGCATTAAGAAGGGGTAATATTCTGGCTGTGATGTTACCTGGATCGTATTATCAAGATGCTTTATAACTAATTAAAAGCATCAGATTAGTTGTGCATGGGAAACTCTATATTTGCACAAGGGCATTTAAGCATATCAGTTCTGCCTCTGCGTTTGAGATTTATTTCTTTTTTCTACACTACTTACTAGATAACATTATTTTACAATAGCTCTGAAGCTAAGTTAATATCAACCTTACTATTTCTTCTGCTCCAAAAAGTAACGCCTCCTTTTCCTGCTTCTTCTCCTACGTGACATTTTGGGTCACAAATATTATATTCTTCCTTTTGGTTCCTTTCAAATGTTGTGGATATTGTGAACATCGGCCAAGATATATGATCCCATGTGAAATCGGTTTTCTTAAGTTCATCTGTATGTAGAATTACAAGGAAAACAAAGTCCGCTATATAATGACCTACTGCTTCCTCAGTATTTCCAGCTCTCTACTTGATCGAAAATGGTTTTAGAATGGAATATCAGAATTGCATCCGTAAATTTGTTTCTTTTGCACTTACTATCGTTAAAAATATGGGAAAACCGCATATATTCACCTTGGCGTTTTGACTTCATATGCAAATATTGTAGTCATTAGATTATCGTTTGTCACATATCGATGGATATGAGTAGCACCAAGGACAATCATACTGTAACTAATTTTCAGCTCAGTGTTCATTTAAAATATCTGAAAATGAGTGAAGGAGTAAAGAAGGAATATTTATCCATAAGAAGGTGTTCAATAATTTGCGTTCGTCAACATTTTTTTTAATAAGACCTAAATTGATTATGGCTCTATTATGTACGGATCAGCTTGTATATCTTACCTGCATATGCTTGATCATTCAGAGACTTTCATTTTTTGAGAGCATTTAGAACCTCCCCACCAGAAAGCTGCCATGTTAAGGCAAATGAACCATCACTTTATCTCAGACGAACAAAATGTTTTTTTGGTGAACTCATTTAAAAAACTTATTAAGATGTAGCACTAGAGAAAATCTTGGACTTTTTGAGGGAATGCTGTTTACAAAATAACTTTAGACTCTATATTTTATGAATTTTCTATTAGTTACCTTAATATGTTATTCTATATAGATTTCAAAGAATTTGAATATCTTTACTTTTTATATCTTACCTTGTAGTATTTTATGTTTATATTTATTTGGATGGAATTATTTTTTAAGTTGTGTGTGTGTGTGCATGCGTGTTGTGCAATTCTTCATTTCAACACTGGTAGAAGTTTACTTTTAATTGGAACCATATAGCCATTATTGTGCTGACGTACTGTTAAACGCATGCTTACATGCATAAACATTCTTTGAAAAGGATTGGGGAGTTATGTATACGACTGTCTAGAGTCATGGAGATCTAATTCATAAAAGCGCTTTCAATGCTGTCTAATTAGAATACAAGCAGTGCTAGATGAAATTTTCTACCCTAAATAAATGGTGTAAGACAATATATTAATGCCTTCCGTTTTAGATTCCAGACCAGCTTCTTCAGTATAGAATCACTCCTTATAAGTCTGCGGCGTATTTTAGCATTTTTATTTTTCATATTTAACAAGAGATATTAAACAATAAAAGTAAATAATCTTCGAACTTCCTAATGTAGCCATGGCCACTGGATATTTAGTACAAGTTTATTGAATACTTCTTGGTAGATGAACTTTGATGTTGCTAAAAATGTTAAATCTATATCAAAGTTAATCCTGAAGTTCAGACTGTTCAGATATTGACTTTTCAAATGATATTTAAATACATTAAATAATAATAAACCGGTTTTGTGGTTTCACTATTTTAATGCCAATTTAACATTGTAATTTGGGTTGAAAAACTAAAGACCGTCCCCGTGTATAGGTGGGCAAGCTAAGAGATGGGTAATACCGAACATTTCTTGCTAAGTCATCATATGGTACTAATCTTTCGGACTTGAAAATATCATTTACATATACGACGACATTCTTATAAATAATTCTGAAACGAAAACTATTCCATTATAAAAAATTACAATTATTCCATAATAGTTTAAAAAGGACATTCTCTGCGGGATAGACCCCCTTTATTTATTAGCCATATTTTTTTAAAAACAAATGTATAAACCCCAGGCAAAAGGTATATATATATATATATATATATATATATATATATATAATATCTTTCAAGCTTGCATTTACCCTAAATATTGCAACAATTTAGTCAAATTGTTAATGTTAACATAGTATTCTTTTCCAGAAGGAAAAAGGCCCACTTATCCATTCGGATATCGATATTAATAGAAGAGAATTGTGCATGTCCCTAATATTAGTCATTTTTAAACCTCTATTCTCACTTTCACTGCAGAGAATATTTTGTTTGACTTCTTCGATTGCTCTATAAGTGTTCTTCCTTTTTTGCACATATAATTGAAGACAATTGTATTACTTTCATTCAAAACAGTATCTTTAATACAAGAAAATATTGAATTAAAAACACAAACTGTCATAGTAAAAAGTGTTTTTGCGATTTCAATTTTCCCTAATATGTTTAGATCATTCTCTTTCGTTATTATTGCTTGAATTGTTTCTATTATCCACACCAATTTTGTGATATGTCTTCATGCGCAACAGTTGTTCGTAAATATATGCCCAATATTTTAATTTCTGCAGGTGGTAATATATTCCAACCGACATCCCCATCGTTTGTATTTTCCAATTTCTTACTACCTAACTACATTGATTCTATCTTTCGATAATTAATGTACAGTCCACGGAATACAGAACAATTGTTTAATATATTTGGTGTATTTTTATATCTCCAAATTCATCTAAAAGTAGATATGTATCATCATATAGTATTTTAAGTACACCTTTATCGGAAAATATAGATGGAACCATTATATCTTGTATAGTTTCGGTTTGCCTGATTCGTAATTACAATATGTTAAGGGCTAGTACATATTATAGTGGGGAATAAAGACATTCCTGTCTTATTCCAGCTCATAAATAGAACCACTCTGTCATCCTTTCACAGTTTTTATTCACCCTTTAGCATTACTTATCAAAGTAGTGACTCAATTGACGTAGTAGTTGGCAAACCCAAACATTTTAACTGCTTCTATGATAATCTTTTGATATTTAGTCAAATGTCTTTTTGTGATCAATTGCCACTATAATACCTTGTCGCTTATTTATAATTCTGGATGCTATAAAGTCATCAATAATTCTAATTAGAGAAATGATACTTCGCCCTTTGATATAATTAAGTTGAGTTTCATGTACAAGTTTTGATATTGTACTTTGTAGTCTTTTTTTATAAAACCTTCTCTAACATTTTTTAATCAGCGTTTCTTAAACATATAGGTCTCCAGTTAGTGAGCTCGTTCTCTGCTAATCCTTGACCTTTGTTTATCAGATTAAATAATCTCTGGCTAATAGATAAGTGGTCTTGTTTTCTCGATGTTTTCTGAGTATCTTTATAGGACCATTCATAACCGAAACTGTTAAAACAGACTAAGAAAAATGTAACAGAAAGAAAGTGAAACCAATAAATCAAGTAAAAATCAACAAGCATTTTATTTCTAGACAATTAAAATGAAAATCAAAAGACGCTTACAGTAATGTGAATTAAAATCCAAACAATCCAATAATCCTAAATGCCCTAATCACAAGTCCTAAATATAGAATGTTCCGAATGAATTTCAGTATCCTTGAATGTGCTGATGTGACAGTAGTCGTTAACGTCCTGATGCACAAGTAGTCTTTAATGTGCTGGTGTGCCAAATGAAGTACTCCAGAAAACCTTTGAATAAGTTCAAATAAATCCCCAAATCATCAATTCATAATCCAAAAATGCAAAAGTCTATGAGCACTTTTATTGAATAAATATTTTATTTAACTCCTCTCTCTGAATTTAGAATGATTTCTCACAACTGTAATGACTTTTTAAAGACTGATATTAAGGTCAAAACTGAAAACTGTCCTCTAAACATGATATATATAAAGATAGGTCACATGACGGATTGTTCTAGAAATTTATATAGTGTGACGTTTAACACATAATTTAAAGGAAATTCTAGTTTTATCTATACACAAAATCAATCCTGACCTCAAATTGAATAAACAACTTGTTTACAAAAAATATCCTTGAACTCAAATATTAAGTAAACAACCTGATTCAAAAGACAATAGCTAAACATGTAATCCTAATAGATAACATTAAGGTTTGAGCAAATATTAAAGTAAAGAAACATTTTTAATTCCTAAAATATGTATAATATTATACAAACATCATATATAACACCTCCCCTCGTAAAGAAAAAGGAAGATTTATGCAATAAAGCTTTCTTTTAAATATGCATCTAATACTATAATAACCAAAATTACATAGGAAGATGTTTTATGACACTGAACTTAATTACACAAAGCAATATAATACTTCTATGCACGTGATAGTGCATCTGCTATCACGTTGTCTTTTCCATGATGTGTCCAATTCCTGCAATATTAAACTCCATCTTAACAATTTCCGATTTTTATCTTTAATTTTGTTGAGGAAAGTAAGGGAATTGTGATCACTGTATACAATAATCGGAGAAGAAGCCGAGGTAACATACACTTCAAAATGTTGTAAAGCCAATATCAAAGCCAAACATTCCTTCTCAATTGTGGAATAAATTTTCTGGTGCTTGTTTAGTTTTATAGAAAAATAACAGGGTGATCCACACCATTTTTGTCTTCCTGAATCAATACTCCACCAAACCCTACATCACTTGCATCAACCGACAATCTAAATGATTGGAAGAAATTTGGTGCAGAAAGAACTGATGCATTCTTAAGCATGGCCTTTAACTTGTCAAAGCTTCCTGACACTTGTCAAAACAATGAAATTTGGTTTTCTTACTCAACAAGCTAGTCAAAGGTTCAGCAATTATATATATATATATATATATATATATATATATATATATATATATATATATAAGAACAAAATTTCCGATAATATCCAACCATACCCAAACATCGCATCAGTGGCTTTTTTTACAAATTGGCACCGGAAATTCAGAAATAGACTTGACCTTAGCTTCTATGGGGTTAACTTGACCTTGTCCCTTAAGAATGACAAAACTCACTTTTGCAAAATTAATCGTCAGATTTGCATCACCGAGTCGATCGAAGCATTTCCGAATGTTTTCAAAGTGATCTTCCCAGGTATCATTGTAGATAATGACGTCATTGATGTACGCGTCACAATTATCTAGACCGGATGTTAGCATGTTCATCAGACGTTGAAACACAGCCGAGGAATTTTTCAGTCCATCAGGAGTTACAGATGCTGACATTTCTTTTGCCCTTTCCGCGAGTGGAATTTGATATAATCCTTTTTAAAGGTTAAACTTGGCGACATATTTCGCATTTCCAATTTTATCAATGCAATCGTCCATTCTTGGTATTGGAAATGAATCAATTTTGGTGATACTGTTAATTTATCTATAGTCGGTGCACATGCGGAATGTATTATCTGGCTTAGGAACAAGAATACATGGTGAACATCAATTACTTTTACTTGGTTCTATAAAATCATTCTCCAGTAAATACTGAATTTCTTTCTTCAAATGGTTCTGTTTGAGAGGATTCATCATCTAAGGATGCTGTTTCACAGGTGTAGAATCTACAATGTCAACGTCACGATACATTTCATTTGTTCGTGTAGAAACATCAGGAAACAAGTTCTCATACTCATGTAATAGCTGCTTTAGTTCATTTCTTTCATGTTGTTGTAGGTGTGATAGTTTCTAGTCCCGATTGTTCAATATTTCTTAATTCCGAAGTTTGGTCACACCAGAGTCACTATAGTCTGATTGTATTTTATCGTTGATATCTTCACTGTGTGGGACAAATACAACTAAATTAATTGAATAATTAGCTGGACTATCTCTGTCAAAATATTCCTTTAACATATTTATGTGACAAAGTTGTTTCTGTTTCCGCATCTCAGGAGTGTTAATAACATAATTTAAGTCATTTACTTTCTTTTCAACGGTTAAAGGATCATAAAATGTAGCCCAAAGAGGAATTTGAAGTATGTGCAAGAGAGCCAGAACTTTCTCACCAGGTTTAAAACTCCTTTTCTGTGTATTTCTGTCACACCTTAATTTCATTTTTGACTGGGTAGAGTGAAGATTAGTTTTTGCTACTTCACAGACCTTTGACAACTTATATTTGAAATCATAAACGTAATCAAGAAGATTAATATTTGAATCTTCATTTGAAAGAAGTTTATCTTTGAATAATTTCAATGGTCCACGGACAGTATGTCCAAAAACCAGTTGAAAGGGACTAAAACACAATGACTCTTGAACTGATTCCCTAACAGCAAACAATAACAAATGAGTACCCTCATCCCAATCCTTTCCTGTATCAAAGCAATATGACCGAATCGTATTCTTCATAGTTTGATGAAATCTTCCCAAAGCTCCTTGAGTTTCAGTGTGATAGGAGGAATATTTAAACTGTGGATACCTAATTCATGTTTAACTTGTTGGAAAATTCCAGACATAAAATTTGACCCTTGATCCGACTGGACAGATTTGGGAAGGCCAACAAGTGCAAAAAAAAAAAATAAATTCAGCAAAGCTTTCACAATGGTTTTAGTTTTAATATTTCTCAGAGGAATTGCATCTGGAAATCTTGCAGACGCACACATGATGATCAGCAAGTATTGAGTGCCTGACTTGGCCTTAGGTAAGGGACACAGTCTACCATTATTCTACTAAATGGTTCGTCAAATGCAGGAATAGGTTGCAGATGAGCCTTAGGTATCTTCTGATTGGGTTTTCCTACCATTTGACAAGTGTGATAAGATCTGCAGTATATAGAAACATCACTTTTTGAGTTTACACCAATATCTATTTGAAATATTAAAATCATCAAAGCCATATCGGCATAAAGTGGGAAAACTCTATGCATAAAGGTGTTATGTGTATTATGTGTATTGTTTGCATACATCAAGGTTCTTTTTGGCAAATAACATCTTGATGCATTTAATGAATATGTCTATCTTTACAACATAGGTCTATAGTGGTTTTGTTCACATAGCCCGGGTCGTCCTCGTTGTGGGTTTCACCGTTAATATACCCATCTTGTAAGCCGTCTTAGCTGTTTGCTGTCTTGCTCACTACGCGATATCCCTAATGTTGTCGTTTGTGCCTATACCCAATTCCACACGACTTATTTGAGTATTGATGGAGTACATCTTTCCGCCATTGGGAACCGTTGGATGTCACTTGTCTTGTTCTTCTTTGATCGTTCCCGCTTCTGATATTTCTGGAAGCGAGATAAGATTTAACTTACGATTCTGCAGACATTCTTTGAAGAGGGATTCGTTACTATAGTACAAACTGTAGTGTGTTGGGTTTTTCTTCAGTTCGGTAGGATGGCGTGCTCTCAACATTATATTCCCATTGCTAAAGCTTTCATTTATTACAGATATAAATTAACATAGTCTTATAATAATTTACTTTTTCACTTTCTTTATTACAGGGAATGTTACGACTAAAAGATTATTCATGAAACTTTCTTTATATGAAATATTTTACACGCGTTCAAATCGTCATCTATTATAGTCGTCTAAATGTACGTTAAAATTTTATCCCCGAAAAAATATATATATTACTCGTACATTGTCAATAGACGATTATGTGGATTTCTGTTGTCAATTGAGTCCAGGACATGAAATCATCAGCTAAGAATGACAGGAGTGTCGGACAGAAGGTTCGAGCTGCAACCCCTTCCACTCCCAGCAGAGCAAGCATAAATACATAAATAAAATAGAAAAATAGTTACCAGCATCCCTTGCAAGGTACCCACACACACTTGTACCTCGGACATTGACACTTATGAAACCATGAAAACTTAAATACACCATAGGGGTACAGTACAAACATGGCAAACGTGAGCAGATGTTATATAGGTGTTAGCGGGAAAAGCTTGGCTTCAATGGCATTCAAGTCAGTTTGCCCACTTTTCTCAAACCGTCATTGTTCAAACAAATCCCAAAATGAAGGTCACACCGTGCTCTCATTTTATATATACTATTCACCTGTTATTTAGTCCATATATGTTCAGAAATACCGAGATAGGTAAACTTGTCCACTGCCACGAGAGTTTGGACATTTACTGTGTCGGTTGGTTCTACGTAAGGCTTTTCTGGTGCAGGTTGGTGCATCCCCTTTGTCTTCTTGATACCGATTGTGAGACCGAAGTTGTCACAAGCTGAAGAGAAATACTCCATACTGTGTTGCATGTCAGACTCAAGATTTGACATTCAGAAAACAGTCGTCAGTAAATAGGAGATCACGAACAGTCACTTCATGTAACTTCGTCTTTGCCTGTAGTCTCGTTAGATTGAAGAGCTTGCCGATCTCAGTGTCATAGTCACAGACGGCTGTTGTACTGTTATAATGGATTTGCTACTCTTCTCTTATAAAACTAGATTTGGTACATGTGCAAGCAGCAGAGTGATTAAACGTATCGAATACAGCAGTGTCTTCTGTACTTAATTTGTCCCAAGAAGACAATACATGGTGTCAGAAGTATGGCAACTACGCCTACGTCGTCGATTCATTTTCCTCCGAAACTGCAGCTTCTGGGAAATCTGCGAACTGGAGAAAATTCAAGAAAGTTTGGCTGAACTACGAAGTAGCTACGGGGCTGGCCGAAAAAATGCCAAACCGAGAATAGTCACGCTTCTTACGTGTTTAGGACCAGACACCATAGAAGTGTTCGATACCATCACATTTGAGAATGTTGAAGACAAAGAGAAAGCTCACAAAGTAGTTGAGAAATTTGAAAAGTTCTGTATAGGAGAAATGAACGAAACCTATGAACGGTACAATTTCAATTGTCGACAACAGGAAGCAGGCAAGAGCATTGATGCCTAAGTCGCGGCGCTAAGGTCACTAGCAAAAACGTGTAACTATGATGAATTAGAGGACAATTTGTTGAGAGACAGCATGGTAATTGGCATAAGAGACAACATAATTTGAATTGTCTGATTTGTGAAATCAATTCAGGATACATTTAGCAATATAATAATGCAACTAACAATTGTCATGAGACCATTGTAATGTGAATCTAATAATGACTATCATATGTGTATGAAGAACTCCAACATATATGCTCCTGATAAGAATTTCAGCCTTGTACTTTCCGGTGCACGGTTGATCTACAATTATTGCATGCACTTATGCATTATTATTACAATTATGGGGCATTCAACAAGTGCAATGGGCATTACAATTATGATGCACAGTTGCTATGCATTAATATTTTATTTTTTTGCTTGAGAAACGAGTGTGATTCGTGCAATCAAATATTCTATGATAGACCCAGTGCATATTCAATTATAGAAACGGCTTTTGACAGAAATTCTTATTTCTGTAATTGCAGAATGATTCTGCATCGACTTGGGTTGTATCCCAGTCCTCTCCTCATCAAGCCCTGTACGACAATTTGCCAGGGTGGAAAGGAAGGAGGTAGATGTATGAATACAATGAGAACAAGAGGAGGTGCAAGAAGGAGGAGAGGCAGAGGGGTCAAGGGCATCCAGCACCAAACAGAGCAGAGGAGGCACTAAAATAATCAATGACAGAAGAGAAATAATGAGAGTAAGGCTGTCAAATTCTCCAGTATTTCTTTATTTTTACCAGTGATTAATGACAATAATACAAGATATTTCACAAGTAGGTCAATTTACGAACAATATGCAGACAGCAGAGAGAACTTTTATGGAATATTTGAAACTGTTACGGACAAATATGCAGATGGAACATGGGTACCCAACTACAGTGACTGTGATGACCTAAACGCAAAACTTGACCAAGGTTTGATGGAAGAACATACAAGGATAACACTGTTGTATTGGGGGGAAAAATATTTCCCGTTGGGTATATTGTAGAAGATAATAAAACTAAATGTAATTTGACTAAACTACCACACACATAGTTAAACATTAATTGTTTGAATAATGTTATAATCAAACTATATCACCTGAAAATGACCTTGGTATAAAATTCTACAAAATAATTTGCGCCAATTGTTTTTCCAGATAATACTATTTAGAGAAAATGCATGTCGATTAATAGTAGTAGGTGGGGGGTAAATAGGTACGGGGGGGGGCACTATAGGTATCTACGGGAATTTAACATGGCGGGGGCACTATAGGTATCTACGGGAATTTAACATAGCGGGGGCACTATAGGTATCTACGGGAATTTAACATAGCGGGGGTACTATAGGTATCTACGGGAATTTAACATAGAGGGGAGCACTCTGGGTACCAACGGAAAAAAAAAAAATCGAACATGGCAATCATTGGAAAAATTAATCTTTTCTTGAAAAATGGGTGGCCCTGAAAAGGGCCGTTGTTTTTTTTTTTTTTGTTTAACATTGGCATCTCCTGGAGGGTTTTCTTTTCCTTAAACTTCTACGGACTTCCGGTCAGTACATCAAGACCCTCTTCAGGCAGCCTTGTCGTTCTATATAGATGCGACGTTTCCATGTAGCGGTCTCTGTAATCTTGGTGATGGCCCATGAGGCCTTCACATACATAGGGAATGCTGGGTTAAACAGCATTCCCGAGATGATACTGGATGATTCCACACTTGTCCACATTTTGTTTTGTTTCTTTAGGAGTGGTCTTGGAGAAAAAAACCGGTGAAGCTTTATGAGACAAGCGGTCGTATATATACCCTACGATCGGATTGAAATGCATCGAAATGAACTACCAATCCAAGCGCGCGTTACAAGCGGGTCGGCTTTTCTTCCAATTGGAAGAGAGTAGGGGTGTGACGTCATTTTGGGTATAAAGGCATCACAGCGTTCGTAGGGATTTTACTTTTTGGACAGCCTAAATGGAGACTACCAAGACTAGTATGTATTGGGGTGAGCCTGCAACGACTAATGCTGCTTTGTTGAACTTCCAGCCGGAAGAGTTTAATTTAGATTTTCTGTCTCAAGAATTTGAGCCTGAAACGACTACGACTGCTGCTGCTGCTATATCAGCCTATATGCTGCAGGTCATGGACGATTTCAAAAAGAGGCAACAAGAACAACTGGAAATTTTTTTAAAGCAACAGAGAAAAGCGGAAGAAGTGTTTCTTCAACAAGAAGAGGAGAGAAGAAAACGAGAAGAAGAAATAAGACAGTTAGAAAAGGAGAAGAGTGAAGCACCGCAAGAAGAGAGTCAGGAAGATAAAACGGTGAGTCTTCTCCAAGAGATTTTATCCGAGTTAAAATGTTTGACAAACCTGTATAAGTATTCTTTAACTCAGCCGAAGAGAAAAAGACCATCACGGGCCAAACATTCCAAACCCATCACCACTACTAGTGAGATGCTACCACCACCACCACCACCACCACCACCACCAGTCACTACTAATACTACCAAAGCAGCAGCAGCAGGAGGAATTGGACTGGGTCGTGGAAAAGGATTACGACAATTGAAGTTGATCATGTCCAGTCCATAAGTTTGTTTTAACAAACAAACAATCACCCCAACGGCCCTTTTCAGGGCCAGCCAGATCTCTAGAAAAGAAATCAAATTGCCAAAAAATCAAGTAAAACTTAAAAAATCCCCATTCCTTGGTTTTGTTTGTGTAAGAGTGAGTGCGTGCGTGCGTGCATTCATACTCTAAAACAAAATAACACAAAAAACACTTACTTTTTTTCCATTCTGGTGTATTCTCATTTTTGTTTTACAAAATAATTCACCATGAACATCACATAACACTCCAAAAAAAAAGTTAATGTTCACTGTCTGTCTCTCTTGTTCTTCTTGAATTGGTTCTTTTTCTTCATTCTCACTGTCTTCCATCCATCTAACTTTCTTCTTACTTTTCTTGACGATATGTTCTTCTTCTTCTTCTAGGTTTGAAAATCCTTCGACTTCCTCCCTCTCTGGTAGATTTTCTTTTTCTTGTTCTTTCTGAGGGCACTCCGAAGACCAATGTCCTTTTCCTTTACAATGATAACAAGTATCTTTCCTTTTATCTCTCTTTTCTTTTCTTTGTTGACGTTGTGGACATTCTGGAGCCCAATGTCCTTTCTCTTGACAGATATAACAAGTATCTTGACTTTTATCTCTGTTTTGGTTTTTGACGTTGTGGACATTCTGGAGCCCAATTTCCTTTCTCTTGGCAGATATAACAAGTATCTTGACTTTTATCTCTCATTGCTGTTCCTCGGCTTAGATAATCCCAATAATAGGAAGACCAATGTCCTTTCTTGGGGCATCGACCTCTTCTTGACTCTTCCATCTTTACTGTTTGAAAGTTCAATCACAAAGACTGATTCTGAAGGTAAGAAGGTCTCTCTATATATAGGTTCCTGTGTGAAACTGAATCAGTTTCAAATCAAACTTCAAGATGAAAAGATCACGGCCAATCTATGAGAAACCAGAAGAAGAAGAAGAAACAAAGAGGCCACGGCGACGAAGACTGTCCGTGCCGCCTGAAACACCGCTGGCTGAACTGCAAGCTCAAGTCCATGCTAGCAATTTCGAAGAAGAGATGAGTGAACCTGAAACCCAAGCTTCCAACCCACCCAAAACAAAAACCACCACCAGAACCCCTGACCAAAAAAGACCTACCACCGTGGCTCCTGAAAATTACTATCGCATTCGAGAGACGCAAAAAATAACCTCTCGAAAATTTAAAACCACAGCCTACACTCACACGGTTCACTTCAAAGACTTTAAGTCCGAAGTACCTCCCGAGAAAGCGGCGGGGTTCATTAGCGATTTGTGGGGATCTGTGTTACAGAACTTGAAACGACAATGTGGAGCCAAAGAAGACGATCGATTGAGACTGTCTATTCATCACGACAATTTGAAGTCCCCTGTTTGGATTGAGTTCAGCACCCCGGCAGAATTAACACCAGACAAAGTCATGTCCAAAATAGAACACGTTCAACAATCTAACGACAAGTTTACCATCACCGATGGAAAGGCCACACTTTACATGACTCACGTTGCTCCTCCTCGAGGAAGTGGACGAAGCAGGAAAGCGTTACTGCTGGACGACCTTCGCAGTACCAAACACAGTGTCGTCCAAATTGACAATGCCCAAGACCAGATGTGTTTGGCCCGGGCTATTGTGGTGGGGCGTACGTATGCCAACAAGAACGAGAGCAAAGAATGGAAAAGAGCCTGGAATAACATTCGACGATCTAACAAACAACGAAAAGAAGCAGAACTCCTGTTGTAACAAGCAGGCATCCCTAAAGAGACCGTGTGTGGCATTTCTCAAATGCAACAACTTCAAGACGTCTTGGCTCCTCACTACACTTTGAAAGTTCACCCTCAAGAAGTGCGCGGAGATATGGTGTTTCGAGGCCCAAATTTTCCCGAAGGAAAATACATTCACGTGTATTACCACCAAGAACATTTCGATGCCATGACCACTATCACCGGATTTTTGGGATACTCTTACTACTGCGAGAAATGCGACCAAGGATTTAACAGTCGAGAGCGACACCTTCATTGCGGTGAGCGATGTCGGGGCTGTTTAGCGGACAAACCATGCCTTCCTGAACAACACCACGTCCATTGTGAGACGTGTCGACACATTTTTGTCAGTCTCTCTTGTTACCAACAGCATCGCAAGACACAAGGACACCAACAAAAATGTGCTTGCGACTTATTGAAATTATGCTTCACGTGTGGACACCAGATTTGCACCAACGACCCCAAGAGACACACTTGTACTGGAAAAAAAAGATGTAACATTTGTCACCAGATGGTGAACTTTGATCATCAATGTCTTATTCAAAAGTACGACAAGACAGAGAAGAAAGAATTAAAGAAGAACAAGAACCATGTGGATTTCATCTTTTTTGATTTTGACTGCATGCAAGAAACAGGCATTCACATTCCCAATTTCTGCGTGGCTCATCGCGCTTGTGAGAAGTGCATTCAAGAAACGATCCACTTTCACTGTCCTCATTGTAGTCGGATTCCAGGAGGACGTGAAAAAATCTTTCGCGGGGCCAACACTTTGTTCGAGTTTGCTGAATGGATTTTAGACCCCACCGACGACACTTGGAGCGAAGAGGACATTCAATGTTACGGAGACTGTCATCGCTATGCGACAGTCATAGCTCACAATTTCTCGGTATACGATGGACAGCTTTTGTTAAAATATTATTCGCAACAAGGTACCGAACGCCTTGAAGTCACCATGAACGGAAACAAGCTCATCTACATGAAAGTGGGTCAAGTCAAATTTAAAGATTCCACGAGTTATTTGGCCATGCCTTTGAGTCGAATGCCAAAAACATTTGGCATGACAGAAATGGCTAAAGGCTATTTTCCTCACTTCTTCAACACGGAAGCTAATCAACATACCGTCCTACCTCATTTGCCTGACCTCCATGATTACGACCCCGACGGAATGCGCTCCGAACAGCGAGAAGCCTTTCACGCTTGGTACCGCGGTCACCAGTCCGATCCATTTTACTTTCAAGAAGAGATGCTCAAGTACTGTCGATCCGATGTGGACATTTTACGGCGTTGCTGTGGAAAGTTTCGACAGTTATTTCTAGATCACGGAGACGTTGATCCTTTGAAAGATGCGTGCACCCTACCCAAAGCCTGTTCCTTAGTGTACACCCAAAATTTCATGCCCGAGAACGAACTAGCCATCATTGACTCCAACACGTCTCTCTTTGCCAGTCGTCAATATTCGGCCAAAGCTTTGCGTTGGCTCCATTACTTGTGCCAAAAAGAAGACAAATGGATACAACATGCCAGAAACGGAGGAGGAGAAAAGAAGATTGGATCTTATTCCGTGGATGGTTGGGATTTAGAAAACCCGCACACGGTGTACGAATTTCAGGGTTGCTTGTTTCACGGATGCCCTACCTGTTTTCCTGACCGAGACCTGAAAAGTCCTTATTCAGATTCTACCATGGAACAGTTGTACGAACGCACTTACCAACGACGACTCCAGTTAGAAAGTCAAGGATACCAAGTGGTTGAAATGTGGGAGCACGAGTACGATCGACGTTTGAAAACCGATCCTGAATTTAAGAGCATCACCGAAAGTTACGACGTGGCCGACATCGAGCCTTTGGATCCGCGCCACAGTTTATTTGGAGGACGAACCAATGCCACTCGCTTGCTGTACGACGTAGACGAATCCAAAGGAGAAGAAATCAAATACATCGACGTGTGTTCGTTGTATCCTTGGGTGTGCAAATATGCTCGATTTCCAACCGGACACCCTGAAATCTTGACAGAACACATCGACGTGGAACACATTCGTCAATACGAAGGATTGATCAAATGTAAAGTCTTACCTCCGACCCACTTGTACCATCCCATCTTACCTCATCATTGCCAAGGAAAACTGATGTGTCCTTTATGCCGTACGTGTGCCGAAACGTGCAACCAAGATCATCCCTGTGACCACACGAAGGAAGAACGCGCTTTGACATGAACGTGGGTCAGTGCCGAATTGTTTCGGGCTCTGGATCGTGGATACCGTTTGTTGAAAGTGTACGAAATCTGGCACTTTCCAACTACCGCACAATACCAAGAGGACGACTCCACGAATCATCCAGGCATTTTCTCGGGGTACGTCAACCAATCTTTAAAACTGAAACAAGAAGCCAGCGGCTATCCCTCGTGGTGTCAGACTCCCGAAGACCAATTTCGATTCAAAGAAGAGTACTGTGACGTCGAAGGCATCACTTTGGAAGACGTGGAAAAGAACGAAGGAAAAAGATCGTTTGCCAAAGTCATGCTCAATTGCTTGTGGGGAAAAATGGCACAACGACCCATCTTAACCAAGACGGAATACTTGACAGATCCTTATAAGTACTTTGAATTGGTGGACAACAAAAGTGTACTAGTCAAACACGTCGAAATCGTCCGTGATGATTTGATCTTAGTCAATTTCGAAGAAGAACCCAAGTTTGTAAAACCTGACAAGTTTAGCAACGTAGTCATTGCCGCCTACGTGACCGCTCATGCTCGTTTGAAATTGTACGACGAAGCATTAGAAATCTTGGGAGATCGTGTCCTGTACTTTGACACCGACAGTTGTATGTATATCCATCGCCCCGGTTGCCCACACCCTACCATCCAAGGAGATCGTTTAGGAGCCTGGACAGACGAGCACCCTCAAGACACCATTCTGAGTTTTGCCAGTGGCGGCCCTAAAAATTACGGTTACCGATACCGAGACCCGCAAGGCCAATTTCACACCCAATGTAAAGTCAAATGATTAACCCTCAACTATCGAACCAGCCAAGTGGTTAACTTTGAGGTTTTGAAAAATGCTTTGCTGTCTGGACAAGTTGAAGACTTTCGAGTGCACACGTTAGAACCTCACAAGATCGTACGGTTACCTAATCACCAAATTGTCACTTGTCCTTTACAAAAAGTGTATCAAATCGTGTACCAGAAGCGAGTGAGACTTCCAGACCACACCACTTTGCCTTACGGACACGCCGATCTGCAGTATAAAAAAGGGTACCCTTCCAAACCTAACCATTCATTCTGACTTTCAACGTTGACCGAGCAAGAAGAAAAAAAAGATGAGTAATTTTGTCATCCTCCCACCAAAGATGAATAAGAATACTCATACCACCCACCCACCAAGGGAGAAATCTAGTGTGAACTCCAAGTGCCATCATGACTTTGAGTGCGATGCAGTGCCATGCGACGAGACGGATTCCGTACGCTTTGGCATCAGCGATTCACACGATCAGACGGATGCCGTACACTTGGACATCGTCGATGCAGCACCTCACCGTCCCTCTAGAGATGCAGGACGACCTTTCTTCTTTATTGGGAAGAATGCTAAACGTACCTGTGAATGTCATAAAGAATTGACGATACCTGTGGCTTTGCCTGGTTATTCCAAGTTTGAAAGTCGACTCCAGACGTTCCAAGACAAGTGGCCTAAATATTTACTACAATCAACTACTGCCAAAGCTTTAGCCAGATCTGGATTTATCTACTTGGGAGAAGGAGATAAAGTTCAGTGTTTCAGTTGCGGTGTGAGACTTCACCAATGGGAGCCTACCGACTCAGCTTACATTGAACATGCCAGATGGTCTCCGCACTGTCAGTTCTTACCTTTAGTGGCCTTAGAAGAGTACGGGTACGATGAGCCAGATGCCAAGAAGAAGTAACATGTCGGAGGATACTTTACAAGAATACATTAGTGGTTTACCTTTGGAGCTGCGAGAACACATTTACCAGTATTTTGTCCCTAGTTTAGAAGACCGCATTCGTGGTTTGTCTTTGAAGTTGCGAGTACGCATTTACAAAGAGTTTGTCCAGATCCAAGTGAAACGCAAACTCAAAGTCATTCCTCGATTTTTAAACTATTGCTACTTCCACCGTGTCAGAAGCCTGATTCTGGAGAGAAACTATCACCGCTATCGTGAAGAACACAAAAGAGAGTTACTTCTTTCCAAGTCGGAAACTTTACCAGAGTACATTCGTGGTTTGCCTTTGGAGGTGCGATAACGCATTTACCGAGAGTTTGTCAAGATCCAAGTGAAACGCAAACTCAAAGTCATTTCTCGATTTTTAAGGTATGTTTACTTCCAAACTGTCAGAAGAAAGATTCTGGAGAAAACCTTTCATTGTAGAATCCCGGGAATAGTCTATCACAAAAGAACCTGGATATAAAAACCCACCACCAAAGATACCCACCTTAGTAATCTCACCCTATAAAATCTCACCATGTCAGGACTGTGGTCTTCACTTGTGAAACGTAGTCCGTGGAAGGAAGTCAACGATCGTGTTCAGACCTTAGTGGATTATAAAGACTTGATACAAGAACTATTTCCATTGAATTTTGGATGCTATGTGGTGTGTGTCTTAGTGACTACCTTTCTTGGATTTCATTTTCCAGGACATTCGTTGTGGAGTATTTTTGAGGATCAGTGTTTGTCTTGGATTATTTTGGAGGACCAGTGGTTGTTTTGGACTATTTTGATGAATCATCAAAAAAACAAAAACAACATGACCATTCGTGCTTTATCGGTACACGAAAGACAAATTGTACTCAAAGTGTTGAGAGTGGTGATGAAGACAAGTGGGGTACCACCGTGTGAAGAAGACATTAGTCAAACTTTATCTACCTTTGACACATTTCAAGAAGTGTGTATTGCTAGTGAGTTACACCAACAACTTACCGATTGTAAAGATGTACGTGACTGGAGAAAAATTGGTTTCGATGTTTGGCTACAAGAAGTGGCTCAATTTGTCAAAGATCTGGCACGTCACCACTAAGTTTCCAAAAGTGAAATGGGAACCTAAGTCACACAAAAAAATGACCTTAGAAACCATCCTGGAAGAAGAAGAACCTGACACAGCAGAGAAAGACCACACCTTTGTTGTCGTCCAAATCCAACCCCCTGAGGAACACCCCCCCCCTCCTTACCGTCAGAGACATTTCATTTTTCCAAAACAAAGACGAGCAGAAGATTGCCACCACCACTGCCTGGGCCTTCCATTCCTAGGACAGTGTTTTGTTCTTGTTGTACATTGACTTGTTTATACAGAACTTTAATTCTTTTAGTGGTAGCCTTAATCTTGGACCTGACCATTTTTGCTGTCTGCATTTCCCATATGTCGTGTCTTGTATTGTTGACTACACATTCAAAATTTCATTCAGAAATATTAAAACCAGGGCAGTAGTTGTAATTTGTCTGTATTCCCCAGGGCCCAGGGGGACGAACTAGAAACGAGGTATGTGTCATGCCACTTTACATCTGGGTGATTTTCGACAGTAATTTTATTTTTTCCGCACCTAACCTCTGACCTCTCTGATTTGTTAAAACAGGCTTATACAGTTTCACACCCCACCTCACCCCATCAAAGGAGACATCATGACAGACGGATAGATGGTCAAGCCTATAACAAAATTCCCGACATCTTTTTAAATAAGATTACCCCAAATGGCATACGATACCTTGAAACACATGGTATGACCCTGTCATTTCTAAACACTGTGCATTTATAAAGTATGCGCAGAAAAAGAAAAGTTTAAACTGTTGCTGTACCTGAATATGTTTGTATGTTTGTACAATGAACGTCTATCTCCTCCCAAAACCTCCAAAGGGAAAGTTAAAATAAAACCGCTCGTGCAAATGACTAACAGATAAACATCTTCTGTGCAAAGGTTAATTTCCACCAAGCAATACTTGATAGGGCCTAAGGTAAAATCGCGACCGATGAAGGATATCCTAATACCCGACATTTAAGCTCGGGTATAAAAATAAAATAATCTGAATTTTTATTACCTTTCACTTGCTTTACTTGTAACAAGGTCAAAAGATCTGATAGAGTTTAGTAAAAAAGAAAATTCAATGTCCTTGAAATTTTTTTTTGCATTTCACTTATGAATTCTCGCATGAATCACTGGAAACGAACAAAAGATTCCTTTTGCAAATGATGAAGGTCCAGATATTTACTGTACTATTTAAATTTCCACTGAGCAGTTTATGGTAGAGCCATTAAGTGTAATGGAATTACTAAACAAAGACAACAGACTAGCCTTGATACATGTATGGGTATACAAATGACTATATATTTTGGATCCAACTACAGGCATGTTTGTCCCAGTTAATGAGACGACCATTTTTATTTCAAAGGTATATTCGAAACTGACTAGCACATTTCTTCTTAAATTTAGGAACTTCTAAAAACGTTCTTTCAAAGACAAAAACAATGTCCCAAGCAATATTCTGTATTTCACCTCTGATCACTCCCCAGGGTGAATGCGAGTCAGACATAAAAACAAGAATGCGTCACATCGTTTTAAATCATCGGGACTTATTCAAAAACGTGTCGTAACAATTTGCCTTGAACTCGATTTCTGATCCCATGACTCCCTCTCCCACATCCCCACCCCGTCTGGGTGCATCCTAGGAGTCAAATCCGAACACCACCATGTCATGTGTTCGTTCTTGACTGCCAGTACAAAATGTCGTTCAAAAATATTAAAACCTGTGGCAATACTACTCTTCCTTGATAACTTACAGACGATGGGGTTCAGAAACATAGGCCGTGGCATCAACAAGGACCCGAGTTACCGATGGACCTCTCAGAAGTTAAGAAACGAATAGGCAACGACAGTGAGAAGACTGGGTACGTTAAGTAGTTGAATACTCATTTAATAATCGGGTGGGAATACTTGTCAATAAATAGCTTTTTCTAATCAAATTCTTTGCTTTTCTCTACAAATTACCTTGGCATTTGTGTTAAATTTTCAGGCATATTTGCATATATATGCAGCTTATCTGATCTCTGCAATAATGTCTGAAACATTTTCAGCTGCTAGTTTTATCTTGTTTTGGCGAGCCAAGGGTTGTCAATCCATTGCATTCTACATTAAACATGTTCATTTGAAGGTTTTTCTTGCATGTCAAAGTATTTGAACATCATATATATTCTCATATTAAATACCCAACATCTCTCAATGGTAGTGATGGGAATCAGTTTAAATGTATTCAATTGATCAATAGTAGCAACCAAGCAACCAATAAATGAATAGTCGGATAACTTAATATGACAATTTGAATGAATTTCATGCTCACTCTAATGCAATCAGTTTCTTCTTTTTCATTTATTTATTTGGTTTGTTCCGTGATGTTTTTATTATGTTTAGTTAGTTTATACTTTTGACTTACAGTATCCAAATGTATGTTTTTATTACTGACAACTTGAAGTTTTCTTGATGTTGTTCATCATCTGCAATTTCCATGTGTGACACATCTACATCTGATAGATATTTTATCTTACGGTATCCGTGTTTATGTAAAGAGTACCCCATAAGGTATAGATCAATAAATATACCCCTCCCAACAGCAATGTGCCAAACTAAATTTAATAGCTCATATTATAGTATTGATGATTTACAAATCAGACTTGGCTTATTTAGTCCAAGGAATATTTCACGCTCCAATTATCAGAAAATCGGTTCTGGAAATTGAGCGTTTATTATTAGACTTCAAGCAACTAAGTTTCAATCTTAATCAATCAACAGGAAACCACTACTCATTGCTCAAATGATTTAGCTTGCTATGGACAGTAACTCTTATACATAACAGGGCACTGGTTCAAAAGTTCTCAGCTAGCAACAGATGCCAAGGGCCAATGTGGATTGACGACCATCAGCTAGTGAAGATGGTTCCTTCTTTGCTTCTATAAACTTTCCATTCACCAGGCTGAAAAGTGTATTTCTTTCATCTTTCCATGCCTGATTGACCCATTCTATATATGCTATGCTTTTGGTTATTTTTGGTCAACTAGTTTCTGGCTTTAGCTCAGAATGCTTGTAGAAGTTGGCTCTTCTCCATCATGGGTATGGACCCAGTCTGCCTCTGTGTATCACCTATGGTCCGTCTATGTCTCTGTGGATCACAATAAAAATAACAGCCAATCATCTTGCCAATTATGTTCTTGTCTTTAATTTCTTGCCATTGTCTGAGGCAGCACGGAGAAAGTTTGTGTATGGCATAGCAGCAGACGCGATATGTACTTTATTCTTTCGTGATGACTGGCTCACAAGCATCTCTCCATCTCAAACTGATTGGTCTATCTGATGTGCTCCAACAGTTCAGCAGCTTCCAGTAAGGTCTTTATGGCAATATTTATATTCCTCATTTCTGCCAAGTCACAGTGTCTTTGACACATTAAATAATACTTTGATAAAAGTTTGCTTTATATACTGCGTTTTTTTAATCATGTGTCAGAAATCTTTACTTGAACAGGAGTTCATTCATAATACTCGAACTTTCCTTTGCAAGTGCAAGAAAACTTTCATGCACCTCTTGTTTTCTCTAATCTGATTTGTTTGTTTGTAGTAGCGCTTTACAGTATCTGTTTATAGTAGCTGTATGGTGCCAACCTGAGGTAGCCATTCGAAAATGAAAAACAAAAAAATGAATATTCCAAAAGCCCAGGAAGATAAAACGTTCCAGAAAATGTAAGCCTGAAGTAAAACAAGATAAAATATAAACCATACATTGTTTTAAAATAGATAACACATCTAAAATCCTTAAAACATTACCATAGTTTGAAGTATAAACCGCTTTCCGTTAAAAAGTCCAAAGTTTTCTTAGGTGGTATGTCCTCATACAGTTTTTTCAGGCAGTTAACATTCTGTCTCACAGGGTGGAAATCAACACACTTGACAAGAATGTGCTCCAGTGTCAGTGAAAACAGGCAGAGCACACATACCAGTCGAGGTTCAATCTTCAGGAGGTATGCACGAGTCAGGTATGCATGCCCGAATCGGCACAATACCACCTCATATCTCCGATTTGTCTTTTACGAGGGAGGCCACTCTCCAATAGTGGGTTCAACGTTCTCAAGTTTGTGAAGTTTTCATTCCACATATGTTGCCAAGTATGACAAACATTCTGATTTATACAATATTTTAAACAGGTGACCACAGGGCAGCTTTGGCTGCTTTATCTTTCCTTTCATTACCCGTTTTGACAATGACCCTAGGCAGCCAACAGTAAAGACTACGTTTCCCAGATTGATTAGAATGTCATGTTTCTGTAATATTAGGGATATTAATGGGTTATCAAGATTTAAGATTCTTAAAGACATTCAATATGGAAAGTGAATCTGCGGAGATGATGAGATTTGTTTTTTGGAGAGATTTAAATTTGTTCAACACTTAGAGTATGGCTGTTATTTCATCAGTAAAAAATGAGGCTGTATCCGGTAACTAGCTCGAGATGGTACCATAGGGAGTTGCAGTGGCAGCTCCAACTTTGTATTCATCTTTCAAACCGGCTGTATACAGGGTCATATGGCTACGATACGATGCTCTGATTTCACTGAACTTACTCTTAAAAAGGAGAAGGTTTGCTTAAGACTTTGTATTCATAAAGGTCAGATGTTATTTGGGAGAGTTTGAGAATTATAGTGGCGATTTGGATTACAGATTATTACAATATTTTGAACATCGATTTTTGCTGTTTCTAAGTGAGAACAAATTTGTATGTCAAAACGTGGAATGAAGTTTGGTTTCTGAACATGTTAGGTTTAATATTTGGACCTAATCACTGCATCATTTGCAGGATTAGATGGATTAGAAGATAGTTTGGTACCATACTGTAGGGTCAATTGTATTTGAGATAAAGTGATGGAGGCTTTCTGAAGAGGAAGTTTTAAAAGCATCCATACAGAATCCAAGTCACTGATTATGCATTAACAGTGTACATATTAGATGCCTGATCATCTGGTCTGAATGTGTTTACCATATCTTCAACAATTGATGGGTATCACTCATTTTCTTAATTTAGTATAGCTCTTTTCAAAGGCAGCTCATTCTAATCTAAATTGTCAACAACATTTAGACCATCCTAACTTTGGTACTCTATTTATGTAATACAGGATAACCCATACCTGCCACGCCCGAGAGAGGTAAAAGTGTAATCTAAGTGGCAAATAAGTATAATGTGAGCATAAAAGGTGTAAGCAATATATTACATGTGATTAAGACAATAAACTGTATGAAAATTGTATTGATTTTTGCTACTAACTTGGATCTGAAGCTGGTTAAAGTTCTTAACACAAAATACCAAATTCGATATGGATTAGTACCAGAATACAAAGGCAAAATATGTTGACAAATTATATATACAAGACATATTTGAAATAGTCTTTCCGACTTTCCGCTGAGTGAGCGTACAGTCAAATCCAGAAATCTAGCAACAAGCATGACGATGTGCTCAAATTAAGTGCTGTATTACATCACTCTCATTCTTTTTGTTTTAATTTTGTAAAGAAATATTTTGACGTTTCCTTTAATGCTCCAATATTGTTCAAAGTTTAACAAGATATCTCTCATAGCATTTTCTGGTCATTTAATATCCAGGAGTCAGATCGATAAAGCCCGTCGTTTTGTTTAACATCTTGCGCCATTTTTAAAAAATATAGATTGATCTTCTAACCAAATCTCTTTACAAATATAATGAATTTGCAATTTTTAAATTGAAGAAACCTGTCAGTTTTCTTGAAAATTTGTCATATACACCTGCTATTATTAGAACATAATGACAGTGTTAGGAAAGTACATGTAGGTCTACGATATACAAGCATACTCTTTTCTTACACAGCAGTCATCTTTTCTAAAATATTCTAAATTTTTTATGATATGTGGGATTAAAAAGATGATAATAAAAACGACAAAAACAACTTTATAACTTTATTTTCTTTCCTTTTTTAAAGTACCATAATCCATATACAGGTGAGCACAAGACATAATTCAATGAAACATAACGTCAAGATAGCATCAAAAGCGTAATGGTTGGCAGGTATGATAACCTGTCTTTAAAGACCACCCTTCTACCAACCAAAATTGTGGTTTCTCAAGACAGGATGTCTCTCACAACAAGTCAAAATATTTTATAATCAATCCCTGCATTAAAAACCAAGTCTAGACAAAGAGTTTGTCTTTCAAGAACGGCTTTACACAGCGTGTTTGTGTATTTTTAACACTGGTTTATACATCTCAAGGGTGTTATTGATCAATTTAAAATATAATAAGGGTTAATTATGCAAAGATTCACTCTAAATGTATGTATGTATGTATGTAAGCAACAAATCTTTGAACAAAAACGAGAAAGGAACTTAAATGGGTTTTCATTACAGTATATATATTTACATATTTTTTTCAGGAGGACTGTGCTGATGATTTTGATCAGGACGAAAATTCTTGCAGTACCAAAGGTATAGTGTTATGAACACACACACACACACACACACACACACACACACACACACACACACACACACACACACACACACACACACAATGATCTTGCTGGCCAGGTGACACTCATATTTAACAAAACTTTTACATATTAATACAAAAGAGGCCTCCCAAGAAATTTAAAACTATATGTAAGTTAGTGTTGCTAATTACAGCCAATTAATTTATCTCGTATCTAATATCAGCAGTTTCAGCTTCTAAATTTTATGCAAAGTATTGCAAATAACCATTTAATGTACAAAAATACACATATATGTACATGTTTTTGCAATAACTACAAGCCTTTGAAAGAAAGGATCATGTCCATGTAGTAGAAAGGTTCAGGGGTACTCAGGGTCAATAGAATTGCTACCTTTCACCAAGCCAAATGTCCCCGATACCAGTGCTGCCCTCTAGTGAATCATGCTAGCAGACTTCACAGAAGGCATTATTTCATACTTCTCCAACTGTCTTGAATGCTTCTGATAGTGAAATATGTGTTTCCTATGTTAAAATAAACCTTTAATTTCTCAATAATGATTTGTCTAGAAGCCAATTTATTAACATGTAAGTTATCACTACATTTTCAATCCCATTCACGTTCAATCTTTGTAACACAATATGTGAAATAAATGTGCTTCAGGTGTAGAGGCGTCGCAAATATTATCAAGATTTAAATATAAAATTCCTATTTCCTGTAAAACTATGCACAACTTACTTTTACCAGTCAGAATCAATTAATCTGCTATCTTGTACCTATTATCGTCAGTAGTTTCAACAAAGTTTATGCTAAGTACTGTAAATGGTTACTGTTTATTAATATACATAAACACACATGCATATACATGCTGTCTGCAATAACTACCAATCCAGAGCTCTACCTGTGAAAGAAAGGATTATGTCCATAGAGTAGAAAAGTTTAAGGGTGTGTGTGCTGCAAACTGCTTGTATGTTTTAGACTGCCGAAACAGCAAATTTCCTAAAATGTGGATTCTAATTAATGTGACTTTTAAAAGGCTAGTAAAATTGCAAACAATTAAATCACACCAAATGTCCCTACAACACTGATATGACTCTCCGTTCAGGAGCAGTAGCAACACGATTTTCAAGATGGTTGCTGTGGTGACCATATTGATATCAGATTGGCACAATTTTCATATAAACATAATTTTAGAAGTAAGGATAATAACTTGTTAATATGCATGAATTTCATCTTTATATTTAACCCATCCAAAATCTGTATGACATGTGCCCATATTTCAAGTTTGATCAAACTCATATCAGAAATATGGTTCCAAGAGTGGTAGAAAGCTCAGCCAATCAGACGCAAGATACCGTCGTTAGTATATGCAGATCATTTCTGAACTCGTTACAGATCTTAATGATTTAAGCGTATATTCTAAGTTGCATCAAATTTGGATCAGAAATATGGCATCCCAAATGGTAACTTGTTTAACCAATAAGACACAAGATCATCTCTTTATCATGTATGGATATCTCTCATTATTGAACTCGTCTGAAAATTTGATGATGTAAACCCAGATTCCATGTTTGACTGAAATCAGATCTGAAATATTGACTCCCAAGTGGTAATTGTTGACGGATCAATGCATAACAGACATAGTACCATAACATAAGCTCACCTAACCATAAGGTCAGGCGAGCTAAGCAGAGAAGTAGGGAAAAAGTAGGAGAGAATAGCAATATTTTATAAAGAAAAATATGAAATTCATGCAAATTATTGAGAGCATATAACCGTTACAAGACTTACCTTCATAAACTTGAACAAAAGCATACCAGCCGTCATTTTAGTCCACGTTGCCTCATCTTAATTTACAAATCTTGCTGTGCTTAAAGTTTCGTGTGTATGTATCTATGTAGGTGTCATGTCCATGGTGACAGAGAAAGAGTTGTCTTAGACTGTTATGTATATCAGTTTTCTCACAACATGATTCTAAACTATTTGCAGAAAGAGTAAATGTATAGGATGCAATTTCAAAGGAACTTCGCAAGCAATGCAATGAAAGTTTAAAAACTAACTGCTTCTGACCATTTAAAAAAACAATTTCAGGTTTTTGAAACGGAGGCATAAGAGAGATTAATGACTTGAAGGAACATGTTGTTCAAGTGATCAAGAGTCTTTTAAGTTACGGATATGTATTAAATTTGTATTTATATATTAAATCAAATAATTCAACATGAATGTTTGAACCGAATGTATTGACCTCTCTAAATCTGTAAGAACTCCATGCTTGCAAAACTTTTCTGAGTTTAAGTTTCTCACTTGGGTCTAATTTGGGTGTTGACATTACCACGTAATCTTCGCATATTCTTCTTCCTGCTGCTTTCGACGTTCCTTGCTGGGAAGCATTGGAAGCAAAGTTGTATGGGTTTTTCATAGAATGAATTAATATTTGAATCTCAGTGTGATGAACTGGAGACATTAGATTTCCAAGTTGGTGGTCTTGGGGTGGATTTGAGGCAGGATGAAATGCATATTCGATTTGGATCCACCAAAGGGAAAGGGGGTTGGGTGGGCTCTATATCAGGTAATATAGACGGGAGTTTGACATAAAAATGTTAGGTAAGAGAAATAAAGATGACAATGCTTGAACAGAATATAAAAGCTTCATCTCAACAAAACTGTAAAAGTGTCATTTAAAATATTTAATTAAAGTAAACCCTACAAATAATGACTACAAAGGGGACCTAGTGAAAACAATTTATATGCACAAATTCTCTTTATATATATATATATATATATATATATATATATATATATATATATATAGTTAATCATGGTATTTTAAAGATTAAATTAAAGACTGAAACCATGGAAAAAGTATACATTTTATTGCTGGATACATGTATGGATGCGGGAGAGATGAGGCAGATTAAAGAAGAACCATTTTTCAGTTGACAATCTTGTCCATAATGACCACTGGTTATTATACCAAGTGCATAGGAGTCCATGTGATTGAAAAATCTTGTAGTAGTCACTGTTAACATCGAAAGGATCATTGCTAAGTACAGGCAAATTAGATACGACAATTGAGGTTGCAGTGGCTGAAAAAGTGAATGGTTGATTGCTAGACGGTTAGTATAGGCAATATATTTTTGAATGGAGGAATCAGGATAGTTGTTTTGAAGAGATTGTGATAAACACTCTGACCGATTACTTGATAGCAGTTTTTTTGTTCGATATGCTGTAGATATTTAAGATTTTAAATTTCATGGAAGGCTGAAACAGGAAAAGAACATTTTTGAGTGCTTATCTTTCTGTGAGCACAAGTGTGCAAAACCAAGTCGAATGAGTTTTCTGAGTATTAGCATGCTTACAAGTCCTGCTTATTTTTATGAAAGCATACTCAGAGTCCAAGTTTGTAATTAAAAATTGATGCACTATTGTTTTCAGTGGACCCATCTCAGTTGATACCTGTGTAAAAATGTATGTAAAAGGCACAACAATGCTGAAAGATTAGTCTAGTGAAAACTATAGGTCCAATTAGATTAGGAGCTGAAGAAATGATAATTAATGATAAATATGGCTGATCAGATAAACATGATACATGCAATCTTGCTGACAATACCCACCTCTAGCTGTACAAGACAATCACTTACATACATGGATTTAAATTTCACAACATTTGATTACTTGTTTCACATATGTGGATGAAAGAAAAAAACCCCAGTAAATTCCAGTGCTTGTATGTGTTTATTATAGAATTATGTGCATACAATCTTAATAGGATTTGAATTTTGACACAAGTTTGTCATTACAGAGAGCAGCAGGAGGGTCAACTTGATAGGAAACATCGGAAAATGGAGGTCCGGATAATTTTGAACACAAAGTTTTTGTAAGTTTATGAAAGTGTTGCGTCAAGTTTATTGTGTCTTTTATTTACCATATTACAATATTTGCTAGTTAATGTTATTTATTGGATGATTATTTATCCCATCCTTTACTGCAAAAGGGTTGTTTGCTGTAGCGTGAATCTTCTTGCATGGTAGTGAAAAGTTTCTCAAAAGTTTGTTCTTTCTGTATTTAGGTCACTATTTCGAAGATTTGTTTCTTTAATCTTTAAGATGCTCAACATGATTCATTTTTTTTCTTCAAATGTAACGTGTTGCTGCCAAATTCGTTATGATTTCAGTTGTTGCCAGTAATGCAGTGTTCAGGCCACACCAGGCCCTTGCACAGTTTGCAGAGTTTTGTTTGAAATGATCCTTGTTCCTAAAATTAAATTGGTCATAATGATGTATACTAATATATGATATCGGAATTCTACTCGCATGAAAAGTCTCTCAGCACAACTTTCAGTTGAAGTTGATGTTTGACTTTCCCTGAACTACAATTAAAACCATCCATCTGCACATGACCTAAAATCACGTTCGTGTCAAGATCAGATCATCCTCATTGTTATATTTCCTTACAAAAGTCTGCAAATTGCAGCTCGTTAAAATCTATGAACCAGTCTTCTACCGACCATTCTGTGTAAATCTGTATTCAAATTACTTTTATGAACATAGCTGCAAGTTCATAACTTGACCACATACTGAGATCATTGTGTTTACATATTGGTGCTTTTAACTGATTGTTTCTATGCAATTAGCTAAGCACAGGCTTCTTTACTAGCAGTAATAAGAACATGATGCGGAGTAATTAAATCTAGAATATTTCTTGCTGATCGAGCATCTGAACTGGCCAATTGCCCAACAAAGGTTTGTCTTTTCACTCGATATAAAAGCATATTGCATTTTCCTATTTCATTGTTATCACAAAAAGCATGTACAAAATCGACTATAACTGTCTGTTTGTTAGTGTTATTGATCAGTGTCAGAATGAAGCTTTTTTTGAATTCAGATTTTGTTTGGAAATGCTTTAATTGCCCAACAAAGGTTTTGTCTTTTCACTCGATATAAAAGCATATTAAAATTTCCTATTTCATTGTTATCACAAAAAGCATGCCCAAAATGGAGTATTACTGTCTGTATCTTAGTGTTATTGATCAGTGTCAGAAGGAAGCTTTCTTGAATTCAGATTTTGTTTGGAAATGCTTTAAGGACCATACATTGATAAATATCAGGTTTGCCTGCTGGATTACAATTTCAAAATCCCAGCACCTATAGCGAAGGTTCAATTGAAAAAAATAATCAATGTCGCAGACAATATCAAAGTAATGTATGAAATTTATGAACTGTGAAAATTACTGATATATGGAAATAATACTTTTACTTGTGTGGATATCAACTCTCGTGTGATAAGCAAAAAATGACATTTGTTAGTACTTAAATACATAGTGTAAGAAAGGGATGATAATGTTCCCGCAGATCGATCATAGTTTTTATATTTCCAAAGTAGTATATTGAATAAGGTCTCTTTTCTGTGTCTTCTTGAAGTTTCTTCATATCAAATATGCAGTGGTGTTATTTCGATTATGTCACAAATTTTGAGTTCGTGATCCGGATTGCTAAAGAAACAGCACATTGAAAAGATATAAAATAAAGACAAATAAAGACATTGACATTCTCCAGCCTTGTCATGTATTTCTAAATAATGGGACTAATCAATAATTATTTGCCGTGAAGCTGTTGATTAATATAAATATATTTTGCCGTGAGACTGTATATCAAGATTAATAATAAAAAAGGATTCAAAAGGGAAAGAAAAGGCAGAATAGGATGGTTTCAAACCATTTGAATGTACATATATTCGTTTCTTTGCATATTTACAGTAAAATACTGCGACGAATACAAATAAAGATGCGGTGAGCAACTGCAGTTCAGTTTCTTCGACTTCAAGGTGGATACAACTCAACAGCAACAAATATCAATGCTAATTAGTAAAAATGTTTAATAGTTTAGTGTTTAGACACCAACACGCCTTTGCTTCAGAACATGTTGAACATTAGTTTGTCCATATAATAGATACATGATGTCAATATGTCCTTTTGGAACAAGCCTACTCTTGTGTTTAATTTTGAGTTTGAAGTTGTTGAATTGAACATATATTCTGCACTTTCCAGTATACCAGCACATGTCCGACGTTGGTGTTTCCATGATACAGTAATCTATGAATTACTATCACACAGTTTGATTCGTATCTTTAATGACACATTAACACAGTCATGCAATTTAGCAAAATTGTTTTTTTCATAAAGATGCGGGGGGGGGGGGGCAAAAAAGAAAAGGTGCCTTATTCAATATAGTCCACAAAATTCATTTAAATCAGAGTCTCGCGAAATATAGCAAATTAACAGCTTGGTTACCACAAATAATGCGTTAAAAATACTGTTAACATCCCCCTGCCGATGACTATGCAAGGGAAAGTCTAACTTGGGCATGGGGAAATTGCAAAAAAAAAAACCCAAAACACAAGTGAAAACCAGGTACCCCAAATTGTTGGGCGCCAAGTGGGGCTGTCGACATTTACTACGATTAAATTAAAATGTACGATGAAAATAAATCATGTCAATTCACACGTTTAAGGTGTACAACAATAACATAATGTCAGTCTGCAAGAAATTTGTAAAGCTAGATTTTATTGTGCATTACATTACGTCATGTTTAATATCAAGCAAATCATGACGTTCAACTCGATGTAACTATTTGCTTAGACTGGTCCCTTCTTGTAGTTTTAGATAAAATTACGACAGGTACGAGCATTTTATTTTACCTTGACATTGCACCGTTAGGTTATAGAATAGGATCGTATCTAATGTATACAATATGGCTGTTGAACAGTCGATCAGAGAAATATTTCTTAGAATGAACGAATCTGTTTGAACAAAGTATTTCTATTTGAAGGAAAAACAGACTGAATGCATTTTGTTTGGCTTGTTGGAGTGGGGATGTTTTAACTGTTTTGCCAACTGGATATGGAAAAATAGTAATTACTGAAACACTGCCATTTCTTACCCCAGCTAGTGGCTGTGTTATCATTGTGAATGACTTGAACGCCATTGTTGAACCGCAAAATGCCCGACTTCGGGACAAGCGTGTCGTCATAGATGACGCGGTAGTTAAAGAGTTTGAGGCTCATGGAGATTGGTGGAAGAGTTTTATATAAAGGTGCGTGGATTAAAAGACGTCAATAGTAAGCTTGAACAAGCAATAAGTTTTAGATTTAACACGAATTTGAACATTTTCAGATCCAAGACACATATCAGGATAGATATATAAAAACCTGAACGTCGACTAAAATTATTAGTAAATTAATTTATGAATTCTGCACAACTTCAATTAAAAATGTACATACAAACCAATGCATCAAGCAAAAATGGGATATCTTGAAGTTATATTCTTTTGAAAGTGTTCTTCTTATACTAGGTTTACATGTGGTATGCACTGAATATTGTACTAGTATGTTAATGTATAAATTACAACAACAACCATAAAGTCTGCCACCATCATGATTACCACTATACAAGAAGAAAAAACCTGTGTAATTGTTTAAACTTTAAGTGGAAAGTTAACAAACCATGCCAATTATCATTTTAGTGAACATCTGTCTGATACAGTTAACACAAGTCAAATCTTGAAATATTTGCAGAACAGGTGGTTTGTATTTGGTAGATTTACTATCATAAAACGACACATCATCACATACCATGTTACACAAATTTTAAGCCAGTTAGTGACCTTTTATTTACATCTGTATGTAGCACTGAAGAGTTAATAGTATATTTAACTTTAACTAAGTAACATCTAGGATGTTGTTTTAACACTATTGTATTTCAAACGGAGTCACCAATACACAATGCAGACGACTGATATATACTAACCCATGGTGACATGGAGATGCCATATTGTCTCGAGACATACCTAGTTACTCTTTGAGCTAAATGAAAGGCTGCAAATGAAAATAATAAAATAATTAATGCATACAAATATTTACGTCTGTTAATGAAATGAATGAAACTAAATACAACATATAACTCAGTTTTGTACACTCTATTCATCATTTTTGTAATACGGCATTTTCTTTTCCATCAGATTTCAGGGTTTGTATAATCCAGAAATTTAAAGACATCTACAACACCGTGAAATGCCGGAATATAGCGTCACTGGCAGGTCTTATAGGGATCGGACCACTAATTCATTTCCCATAGAACTTAATGTTAATATATTACAAAATAAAAATAAATTATTTACTAGCTTGGCATACAAACCACACATGGATCCATTCATTAAAGTTAGAGAAATGTTTTTCAGCCTTAAAAAATAGGTGCTTTGCAGCATGTTTTCGAGTCTCGTGATGCTATACAGGGGGGATCCCAGGTTTGCACCTAATAACATAGTCTCGCACCAAGAGTACATAGGCTATTTTGTCAGTAGGAAGTTAAATACAGAATATCAAAATAAAAGTAAATATTTTTTGTCAGCTATAGGACATAGATTGAAGTTTGTGAAATTAATAATGGAACAAAATTGAACCCATTTATTACCCAATGGGCGCATCTCAAAAGATTTAGTACTCTATTTTTATTCCCCCACCACTAGACTGGTTCCCTGGCTGTAAAATAATTAGTGGTCCGATACCTATACCGAACATTTTTTGGGGTCATTTTTGCATATTGACAACCTTAGGCACCAGGTATGTACTATATTGACTTGGGTGATATTCTAAGTGCAGTAAATGGTAATAATGAACAGTTAAATAATGCCTATAGATGATAAGAATGAATGTTGTATTTCAAGAATGTTTACCATGTTCATATATTATTGATGTAGATAACTGAATAAATGCAGTAATTGTAATAGTTTGTCTCATATTTTTCTTTATTTCCTGTGTGACTGCTATTCAGATATGGATGCATGAAATATCCACCTATAAGCATTATGTAATAAGAGGTATCAAATTACACAACCCCCTATTTTCATCAATTTCTGGTATAAAGATCATATTTTGGCTTCCTAAAATTTCCCCAATTGGAGATTGTGTTTTCTTAAATCATATATTAAGAAGTTGTTATGGCACCTAACGGGTTTACTTTATTTTTCATCACTTGTCACATGAGAAATTGATAAAAGTAGCGATCTGGAATCTGAGGCCAAATGCAAGTCCGGCCTGACTGTAAACTGATACTAGCTTCCTTTGATGTAAATAAACAATATAAACAGTGCAGAATGTAGTTCTAACAGTACTAAGCAGGTACTGATATCACACTTTGAAAATCAAAACATAAACTACAGTTATTTTACTGTGTCAAAAATGTCAAAAGTACAGAGGAAAACCAAAGGTTGTCTTAATGCGAGAATTGAGTTTTACATCAGACCAGGAAATATTCCTCATAACAAGGGTGTAACAAGTGAGAAAACTGTAGAGAGTGATGTCACAAAAACACTATATAAAAGACTTTCAGAGGAAAAGTAAAATATTGTCACAAAAAGACCGAGTTCACACTTTGATATTGAGAAACAGGAAGTTTTGGTGCAATACAAGTTCCTATGGCCAACTCAAACCAAAGACTTAAATGCTGATCTGCATGCCGGTGACTCCGAACAAAAGAGGTAAATAGAAATTCATCATTATTCAATATTATAAAAACATTATCAATCAATTTGGTCTCCTATTTTGCATTATATAATTCATAGAGAAAAGTAATGTAAAGAAAAAATAAAACAATGATTAGCAGGTAAAATTTAATTGTAAACAATGTATCAGACAAAATATGTGCACAAATACCATATATTCTGAGCGGCAGATCTCTTCACATGACTCCTAACTGTAATATAAAATAAAACAAAAATGCCATTTGAGCGTTAATGTTCAGATTTTGTTACTATGAGATCTGTTAGCTCATTCTCAAAAAATGCACTAGGGGAGCTAACCTATCCAAGGAAACTAATACCTTGACATAGAGAGTTGTTAATAAGAAATTAATGCATTTAAAAAGCACCCGGCAACATAAAATATGATAAATGTAAGATGATATGTTCCAAAAAGGAAAATGCATTCATAATTGTTATGTCAGGTCTGGGGAAAAGTGTCACAGGATGAAGCCGGGTTGGGACTGGATTAGTGAAGACACCGAAAGCAACTGCGTTAATAAGATGTTTATTTATAAACGCAATTTAAAGATGAACAAATCTGACACCATTATAACAAAAAGATAAGGAAAATTATAAAGTTCCTAACATGGAACTATCAACAACAAGTAACTCAACGAGAAAAATCAAAGATGAATTTAACGAATGGAATTTTAAACAAACGTGAATAACATCCTATCACAAATCAACAATTAAGAGTATTTGAACTACACCCCAATATAAACAAGGTCTTATTAAGCACCAAGGGTGACCAAAGCATGTGATTTATGCACTTATCAATATAATACTCATTTATTCATCAATCTGTTCACTCATCAATTTATCAATTTAACAAGCGATGTTGGAATATGAATTTATGAATCCGTCGTTCATATAACGATATTGAAATGGGGATGTATGAAATTATGAATATGTCGTTCATATAACGATATTGAAATGGGGATGTATGAAATTATGAATCTATCACACATATAGCGATATTGAAATGGGAATGAATGTAATTTTGCACAGATAGCAATATTGAGATAACAATCAAATGGAACACGCAATAAATATAACTATCGTGGCGTCCGTTTGACTACCAAGATGTATCTACGGTTCCACCCGCTCTAGTCCATGGTCAAGGAGCCACCACGCATGGTCCACCCCTCCCAGCCTGTTGAAGGATCCCTCGAGAGCCTTCACATTAACACAGACCCGTTGATCGAGAAGCCTTGGTCCCTCGCATCGAGAAAACCAGTACACTCTTCCGAAACAACGTCACCAGACACAGCGTACACGTCACACGAAACCACACAGAGTTCTGTGACTTCACACACCACCAAACCATACATATGGAACAGCTAAAAGTATAACAACTAAACCGTGTAGTACATATGACACGGTTAGTACTTTTGTATTGATATATGTTGCGCATGCGCGCACATGAATTACGCCTCGTTACACATTACATTAATCATTCAATGCATGCCGCGTATAATTAAATAATACCCGTCTGTTCAGTTACAACAAATAGCTAACTTGAACCAGCCTATAGGATTTCTAATATCATGGCGTTGTATGACCTAGGTATTGACTCTCTGTAGAATTTAGAATAAATTCTAAAACATCTAATATATGAAACAATTATGTCATATAAAACGAATAGTGATAAAGAATACAATCTTAAATTTCACATACCTCTACAGCTGAAGTTTTGCTCCCGTAAAGAGGTAAGCTTTCTGACAAGACTCATCGTAGTGTAATTTGTTTATAGAGAATTCGCTCTATATGTACTCTAGCTGTGACAGATATGCGCAGCAGCTAGGTACGTGAGTTTTCACTGCAGGCAATTTGCACGTGCAGCATGGGGTGAATCGCGCTCAGTATTTCAAAATAACTAGAGCCGAAAAAAATAAACAACCCCCGAGTAACGCTCTAGTCGGAAACGAAACCCGAATACATTTTTGATCACATATACATATTGATATAAACGATACAATTCCGTGACAATACCTCCCCCCTTAAAAAAAAGTGGAAGCACTTTTAGAAAATCACGGAATTTTGCAAAAATAAAAACTGAAACGTATTATTTACATTACCAGAATATTATGGTAAGAAAAAACTGCAAATCACACTCTGCTTAAGTAATCGGCCCCTACATTTTCCGACCCTCTGATTGCTTCGATCCGGAAACGATATGGCTGCAGAGTCAATGCCCAACGCATCAATCTTGCGTTGGCAACTTTTGCCTTGTTCAAATATATGAGAGGCTGATGGTCCGTTTCAAGGACAAATTCCCTTCCGAAAAGGTACGTGTGGAATTTACCTACACCCCACACCAGTGCCAAGCACTCCTTTTCGATCACGGAGTAGTTTTGCTCCCTAGGCAGCAATTTCCTACTAGCATAAGCTATGGGTAACTTTACCCCGTCTTGCTCCTGTAGCAAAACTGCTCCTAAGCCCGTGTCGGATGCATCAGTTCTCAATATGAACGATCTATTTAATTCTGGCAACCTTAGGATCGGTGCACTGATCAATCCTGCCTTAAGGGCGTTAAAAGCTTTTTCTTGGCATAAACCCCAAGAAACTTTATTTGGCTGCCCTTTCCAACAGTTTGATCAGGTCTCTCCACGTATCGTTTTAACATATTGGCATGAAATATTCTCAACCTACCTTCCATGTCGATTCGGTAGTCCATTTCACCCTTGACCTGTTTGACCTCATATGGCCCTTTCCATTGGACCAATAATTTGTTTCTACTAGTAGGGAGTAGCACCAACACTCGATCACCCACGTCGAATTTCCTACTTCGCGTTCCGCGGTTGTAATACTTCGCGTACTTGCGACCCGACTTCACGAGCTCGTCGTGTGCCATCCGACACGTGCTTTCTAATCTCTCGCGTAAGTCGACGACGTATTGGTAGGTGGTTTTAACTTCTCCGTCCGCGATATCACCCGACCATAGTTCGCGCAGAATCCGCATAGGACCACGAATTGTCCTACCGTATAGCAATTCAAACGGCGAGAATCCCAAGCTCTCGTGCGGTACCTCGCGATACGCGAACAAAATCGCGTTCAAATACCGGTCCCAATCTCGCGGTTTCTCCGCGCACATCCGACGTAGCATTTGTTTCAACGTCCTGTTAAATCTCTCTACCAATCCATTACACATGGGGTGATACGGCGTGGTGCGCAACTGCTTAATTGACAACAACCTACTAATTTCTGCCATGAGTTCTGAGGTAAACTGGGCCCCACAATCTGTGAGAATTTCTTCAGGTACCCCTACCCTGCTGAACATGTCTACAAGCGCCTCGGCTACACGTTCAGTTTCAATTGATGGTAAAGCTATGGCTTCTGGGTATCTAGTTGCATAATCTACTAGAGTAAGGATATATCGGTTTTTCAGATCTGTAATTGGAAATATCGGTCCCACAATATCAACAGCTACCCTTTTAAATGGGGTATCTATTAGAGGCATTTTACCTAATGGTACTCTGGTATTCCTTCCCTTCGACACCGTCTTCTGGCAAACGTCGCACGATCGACAGAATCGTGCTACGTCACTATTTACGCCAGGCCAATAAAACTCCGCTAATACTCTGTCGGTTGTTTTTTCCATGCCCAAGTGACCCGCCATATTGGACTCGTGTGCCACTCTCAGTACATGTGGCCTGAATTTCTGAGGGACAACTAGTTGGAAATACTTTCTACCGTCCGACGTGGTAAATTCTCTATACATTAAACCTTTGGTACGTAAGAATTTAGAGCTCCCACCGCCCTTACAATATTTCGCGGTACCGGACATGATCCTCTCCGCGGTCGCGCTCAAGGACGCGTCCTGCCTCTGCTCACGCGTAAATTCATCGCGCGAGATATCAGTCACGGCTTCCGGAACTTTTAACTTACGTAGCGGCTTTTTATCCGCCTGCGCCTGTGCCCTAGTTTCGACCGCTTGTACAATGGGAAACCGGAAATCGGAGAGAGTTGGGAGTCTGGATCCCTCGACATTTCCGATAGTTAAGTCGTATATGGGATTTTTCATACACAGAGCTTCTACGGTTCCGGTCAGAAAAGGCGTCTCGATTTCTACTCTCGCGACGGGAACGCGATCAATCGTTTGATCTAATAACATGCACGGGGATTTCCAACCAAGCATTTGGTCATCCCTAACGAGACTCCGCTTTACTACGACGCCCGTGCACCCGGTGTCGCGTAAGACCGTGACTTCTTGACCGTTGGCGGTACCAGTAGCAGTCGGTACTCTCGCCTCGGGAAAAAGACAAGTGCCGATCGACTGAATAACATCACGACCGATCTGCGCACGCGCTGCGGATTCGTACACCGTATTCACGTTATTAGTCCCTGAATTATCACGCGGAAAATCATCGCGCTTACCGCCCCCTGACCATGCTCTGCTTTCGATAGCAACCGCGACCCTCTGGACAAACCCCTTCCTTTTCGGACAATCGGGCGTGATGTGACCCCATTCCTTACAGGTAAAACATTGTCTATCCCTACGATTCGTACCCTTCCCAGATTGAAAGTTTCCACCTTTATGTGTACCAAGTTTCTCGGGTTCTCTGGGTCTCTGATCTTTTCCTTGATTACCTCCCTTGTTATCCCTTGAGATCACATTCTGGGTACCTCCCCGAGCTTCGGCGAAATAGTCTGCCTGAGTAGCCATATCTGAGATATTATTGAAGGACTTTTCCCTCAGGAACAAGTACAATTCCCTACCACAAGTGTTTAACAGCTGGTCCCTAAGTAGAAAATCGGTAAGACCCTCAAACGTTTTTTGGATCTTACCACATTCAACCCAACGCTGGAAATAATTCCCCGTCCTACTGGCGAACTGGGTGAATGTCTCGCCTTTCTCGGGTTTACTATATTTAAATTTTTTGCGGAACCCTTGTTCTGTCAACTCGTATCTCTTAAGGAGTGCCTCTCTTAACGCGTCATAGTTCAATGCCTCGTTCACGGGTAGACGCGAATATACATCTAGCGCTTTACCTTTAAGTAACGCGCTGAGATGGAGCGACCAATCATCCTTTTTCCACTTTTGGATGGTAGCATATCGCTCAAACCCATGTAAATAACTATCTAAGTTATCTTTGTCATCTTCAAAAGGGGGTAATTTAGGGCCTCTTAACTTTGATTCTTGTTGACCATCTTTCTTAGCCTCTAATAATTCAAATTTCCTTCTATGTTCTTTCTCCATATTCCTGTCTTCTAACTCAATGGCTTCCAACTTTGCTTGTTTTTCCCTCGCTAATTTTCTTTCCTCAAGGTCTCTTACCTGCTCTATTCTTTTCCTTTCTGCTTCCCTTTCCCAACCTATCCTTTCCTTCTCTGCCTGTTTCTCTAACTCTATCTTCTCCTTCTCAAATTCCATCTTCTCCCTTTTAAATGATATCTCTAATTCTAATCTTTCCCTTTCAGTATCTCTCTCCTTTAATCTTTGATCCCTTTCCCGAGACTGCTCCTCCTGAACGAATTTTCTAAGGGCCTCCCCCTCATACCCAAACTGTTTACCCAACTCCACTAGATCTTTGAGTGACGACATGATAAATACTGTTGATAAGATCACCAATCCTAAGTGCACTATCATATAACACATACAATTTTTAGGACTACACGAACCAACCGTATATCCCTTCTCCAAATATATGCAATATGTATATATGACAAACAAATGGTAAATAAAACAAAATATGAGTGAGGTATTCACTCACCCGCCTGAATTAGTTCTTGTCAGGAAGGTCACAATCTGAAACAGACAACTGAAAAAATCTTACCGGAGTCAAGACCTATGCAAACTAACGTCCGTGCTCCGACTAATCCAATAATCCCACTTCTGACACCATTTGTCACAGGATGAAGCCGGGTTGGGACTGGATTAGTGAAGACACCGAAAGCAACTGCGTTAATAAGATGTTTATTTATAAACGCAATTTAAAGATGAACAAATCTGACACCATTATAACAAAAAGATAAGGAAAATTATAAAGTTCCTGACATGGAACTTTCAACAACAAGTAACTCAACGAGAAAAATCAAAGATGAATTTAACGAATGGAATTTTAAACAAACGTGAATAACATCCTATCACAAATCAACAATTAAGAGTATTTGAACTACACCCCAATATAAACAAGGTCTTATTAAGCACCAAGGGTGACCAAAGCATGTGATTTATGCACTTATCAATATAATACTCATTTATTCATCAATCTGTTCACTCATCAATTTATCAATTTAACAAGCGATGTTGGAATATGAATTTATGAATCCGTCGTTCATATAACGATATTGAAATGGGGATGTATGAAATTATGAATATGTCGTTCATATAACGATATTGAAATGGGGATGTATGAAATTATGAATCTATCACACATATAGCGATATTGAAATGGGAATGAATGTAATTTTGCACAGATAGCAATATTGAGATAACAATCAAATGGAACACGCAATAAATATAACTATCGTGGCGTCCGTTTGACTACCAAGATGTATCTACGGTTCCACCCGCTCTAGTCCATGGTCAAGGAGCCACCACGCATGGTCCACCCCTCCCAGCCTGTTGAAGGATCCTTCGAGAGCCTTCACATTAACACAGACCCGTTGATCGAGAAGCCTTGGTCCCTCGCATCGAGAAAACCAGTACACTCTTCCGAAACAACGTCACCAGACACAGCGTACACGTCACACGAAACCACACAGAGTTCTGTGACTTCACACACCACCAAACCATACATATGGAACAGCTAAAAGTATAACAACTAAACCGTGTAGTACATATGACACGGTTAGTACTTTTGTATTGATATATGTTGCGCATGCGCGCACATGAATTACGCCTCGTTACACATTACATTAATCATTCAATGCATGCCGCGTATAATTAAATAATACCCGTCTGTTCAGTTACAACAAATAACTAACTTGAACCAGCCTATAGGATTTCTAATATCATGGCGTTGTATGACCTAGGTATTGACTCTCTGTAGAATTTAGAATAAATTCTAAAACATCTAATATATGAAACAATTATGTCATATAAAACGAATAGTGATAAAGAATACAATCTTAAATTTCACATACCTCTACAGCTGAAGTTTTGCTCCCGTAAAGAGGTAAGCTTTCTGACAAGACTCATCGTAGTGTAATTTGTTTATAGAGAATTCGCTCTATATGTACTCTAGCTGTGACAGATATGCGCAGCAGCTAGGTACGTGAGTTTTCACTGCAGGCAATTTGCACGTGCAGCATGGGGTGAATTGCGCTCAGTATTTCAAAATAACTAGAGCCGAAAAAAATAAACAACCCCCGAGTAACGCTCTAGTCGGAAACGAAACCCGAATACATTTTTGATCACATATACATATTGATATAAACGATACAATTCCGTGACAAAAAGAGTCCATTCAGGCTGGCACAGATCAATAAAATTAAAGAACTGTGAAATGCAGTGTTCACAGAACACAATAGAACATATCCCATGTGTGATGGGAGCCTAGAATGGGAGATATCATTAAAAAGTTTAATGCACTTACATATCTGATACCAGGAAAAAAACAAAATTGAATGCGAGACGATGAGAAACAATTTTGCGATAGACCTGAGATAGTGTTGTCATGCAGAGTTTAATGCTGCCATTCAGAAATACTGTGATGATACTTATGTGATAATGAAGGCCACGTCAAAAGCAGTAAATGCCATATAAAGTGCTCTTTTATCAAGATGGTGATTCTCCTTTGCAAGACAAAGTCATATTTTTGCACTGGTGAAAATGAAAACTGGGTAGTTGAAAGTTCATAGTTACCTGGAAGATTTAGAATAGTAAATCCTACACACGCTGAATCAGGTATATGCATGCTTGTTAACTACCGGCTGGGGAAAATTACATTTCAGAAGACATTTCTCAACACTAACACACAAATGTCTGAAAGTGTAAATATAGTAATTCAAAGACGTTTACCTTGAAATGTAACATTCATGAGGAATTTCCATGCACAATGTCATAGCGCAGTAGATTACAGCAACAATAGGCCTATGGAGTCTATAGTGAAACTGTGCTGCGCTTCTGGGTGCCCCATTTCAGTAAACTCCAGTGTGGCTATGCAACTGAAAAGAAGACATAGAGAACATATTATTGATAGGACATTTTACAACAAAAAGAAAGCATACAAACATAATAGATGTAAAAAGAGAGCACTTTTATTCAGACTCAATGAGAAACATCAAGAGGAGATGAATTATGCAAAAGGCAGATTGTTATGTAATATTAGAAAGAAACTCGGAGCTAAATATGACAAGAGTATAAAAGATTTACCTTGAATAAGATCCATTATATTAAACAGATGTGTTTGTGGCATTTTGTTTATAGTCCCTGGTTTTTACAGTGATATCTCTCTCTCTCTCACTTGATAGAATTGGGTTTCAAAATTAAATGGTTAATGTTCACACACATTTTTTCATGACACAAGGGACTTACATTAAGAGACTGATTTTTCACTAAGTCATGTATAATTCTTTTTTGTTTATCATATATGAAAATCTGTATGTAGTTAAATAGGAAATAGTGCCATCAACCCATCTCAGTTATTGCTTCCCATGGCCAGATTACACAACCATGCTTTTTCCATAATTGTTTGCTTATTCACTAGTATCTGCTCTAAATTACTCTTAAAATATTCCATTTTACTATTATTACTCTTAAATCAACCAATGATACTCAAATGGATGTTGAGATGAACGTGGTTGTAATGGATACACATACTACCCCCATCCCTATAGGGATCGGAAAACTAATTCATTTCCCATAGAACTTAATGTTAATATATTGCAAAATAAAAATAAATTATTTACTAGGTTGGCATACAAACCACACATGGATCCATTCATTAAAGTTAGAGAAATGTTTTTCAGCCTTAAAAACAGGTGCTTTGCAGCATGTTTTCGAGTCGTGATGCTATACAGGGGGGATCCCAGGTTTGCACCTAATAACATAGTCTCGCACCAAGAGTACATATGCTATTTTGTCAGTAGAAAATTTAAGTACAGAATATCAAAATAAAAGTAAATATTGTTTGTCAGCTATAGTACATAGATTGAAGTTTGTGAAATTAATAATGGAACAAAATTGAACATATTTCTTACCCAATGGGCGCATCTCAAAAGATTTAGTACTCTATTTTGTATTCCCCCACCAGTAGACTGGTTCCCTGGCTGTAACATAATTAGTGGTCCGATACCTATAAATCACAGAGACACACAGGGATATAAAACTCCTGATCTTCCTTTACGATTATTATTTGATCAGTTCCCTTTTGATCTCCAAATGTTGGCACTTAGCACACACTGATGAAAGGAACTGCTGAGAAATGGGCAATATGTGATCAAATGTGACTGACTAAGATTTTAGGAATTGTATGCCAATCACGATGAAATGTTTGCCAGCGTTCTTCCTTTCGTTCTGGTTCCAGTCCTTTTTAATAGCTGAATGATAGACATTAAAGTATAAAGGTAAACCAGTCTGCCAGCATTTTGACAAGTGGAATTTCTAGTACCGAGCCCACATATATGCGGTAGCTACATAGAGGTGAGGAACCAGGGAACTATTTTGCTTAGGTTACACGCTACATTTTTTTTAAAGAAAAAGGAATCCAGACATTTCACCTATTAGAGCGTAAGTTATTTAAGAAAAGAATCTGGAAATGCTAAAGTTGGCGTAAATCAGTTTCACGTATGCATTCAATGTGTACCAGATGCTGCTGATATCTAGTTCAGTGTGATTAACACAGCATTCGAATGCAAGACTATGGGCTCAGAGCGAACGCCCAGGTTTAGAAAGCAAAAAAGAGTACCAAATGTTTAAGATTAAATTAAAAACGTTTAGCCAGTCAAATGTTCTTCCAATTTTCGTCAGGAACATATTAGGGTACATGAATCTCAATACGGGTTTAGGTATAGCAATATTTGTTTGTCAGAAGAAGAACAGGGCCAAAATACCGATTTCTGCTTTTTTGAAGCATTTGTGCCGGTTCAAAAAGCTGGATTTAAACGGGTGTAGAATAAGGTCGACTTATAAAAAAATATATGATAAAATCACAGGCTACGCTGAGAATTTAATTTTGGTTCATACGATATGAAAAAGTCTCCTTTTTGGCAGTTTTCACAGCAAAGATTGAACCTCAAACAGACACTATACGTGAGATCAAATGAAATTTAGAGAGAACTACGGTGCGTAAACTCAAGCGATGAGATCAAACTGTATCAGCTGGATGTAAACAATCTACATGGGGGCGCACTTATATCTGTATTTTACCCTGACTGATGTCTGTAAAATCCCCTATGCAGTTGGGGCAGGCCGAGACTACTGTACCCGGTTATCACTGCTGATAGTAAACATTGTCAGGCCGTACAATCTAACGACCGACCGATGACTTCCTTAGTAGCAGAGTCACAATGACTGAAAATATCTAGTACTAGAGTAGTAGCTGAAAATATGTATAACGGGTGATGTGGCAACTTTTAACTTGCAAACACGTTACTACTTAACTATTCATTTTTTTAAAAACATTTTGGGATTATATACGGAGAAGCTATGCCACTTAAGTGGTTAAAAGAATGCAGAATTGTGTATTTAGTATTTGAGCATATTCTGTATGTTTCTACTAACTTGGTATCTGTCTTAAGTGGAGGAATGCCCAGTATGTCTTTTTTGAGTTTTTTTTTCTTCTTTTCTTTCTTTTTGGTCGAATTTCAGCTTTTAACTGTTTTCATTTTGTTATAAATTTTTCACTGCCACAATGCTTTGCTTTAGCACGAGTTTTGTTTCTTCTACGAACTAGTTTTCTAATGGTGTCTGAGAATTTGCCTGTTAACGAGGTCAGGGGGAAGTCTAATATACCTCCATACAGAGTTGGAAAGTCAACTGTTTGTTTTCTTAAGTCAGTCATTCATAACAGCAATCAGTGGCTGGCCCTCTGAGTTACAAACCGTATTCCCTTGTTTACATGTTCTATTTGTCCAATTGATGTTACATAAACTAAAATCCCCCATAACATGAATATGGGCTTCAATTCCGTTCTACTCCGATTCAATTCTTTTCAAGCTGCTCTCTCAACATGAGAATGTCGTCACAGTGCCTGCTTGTGACTCTGTTCCAAATAACCATGTTGTGGTATTGTCCATTCACTACGAATTTGGCCCACGCATATTCTGATCCATTGTCCAATTCGTCCAGATGCATCTATGTAAGATCTGTATGTACCAGTTATAACACCCCGCCCCCATTCACTATATAAAGTTCTAGCATTGATATACAGTATAATTACACTCCACTAGAAATAACTCAGAGGTGGTGACCGAGTTATCAAGTTTAGTTTCCTTCATAGTAACGATGTCTATAAAAGAAAGTAACTTAATCTTCTTACCACATATGCTATTTATGTTCATGGATACTAACTGTCCTTTAAATTCAAACAAACGACGCGTATGTTTAACACTAAAAGACATTAACAATAACATGATAATGAGGCATGTGTGTCGGGGCTAATCAAATCTGATGCTTGAGTTTCAAGTTTTGATGATGTTTTCTTCTTGATGTCTAAATGCTACCTTCTTGCTACTGTTCCAATTTGTTTTCTGAATCCTCGAGGTGATCCATCTTGACATACCTATTGCATGAAAAGTACTTACCACAATCCGATCGCCATCTATCACTATTAACGGTTTTAATGATCAATTATACTGAATTCTATCCACTGAATTCTATCCACGATAAAGTAGTCATTGTTGCCATATTTAACTTCGTGTTCATAAATCCGGTCGTTTGTTTTCTGATATAAATCCCTTATATAAAATATATATATATATATATATAGAGAGAGAGAGAGAGAGAGAGAGAGAGAGAGAGAGAGAGAAAGAGGGAAAGAGAGAGAGAGAGAGAAAAAGAGAGGATACAAATTTTACGCGTTTTCAAGTTTCATGAATCCGGTCGTTAAGGTTGTTTTCTGAATTAAATCCCTTATATATATATATATATATATATATATATATATATATATATATATATATATATATATATATATATATATATATGAATATATGTAGAGAGAGAGAGAGAGAGAGAGTGAGAAGCAACAAAGATGACAAAGCACTATACAGGAAGAAAAAGAAACTGACCCGGCGCTTACGAGACCTAAGGATGGCACAAATAAATAACAGTTACATACACACGAACGTAAACAAAGTATCATCTCCTAATGTACCAAAATTAAATAATGTAATACAAATAAAACAGTAGAGAACTGTATGCACTGAACTAGTGACATATTGCAAATCAAGTATTTCAAACTGCCAAGAACGCGTATTGTGTGTTGAACTTATTTGTGTCGTCCGCCTCGAAAAACGGATCAGTAGTTCCCGAAAACGCTTGACCAGTTTCTCCGGCTTGCTGCACCGTGGTTTGTCATGGTCGTTTCCTCAATAATTTCTCCTGGACATAAACGATCTCTCAAAGATCTGGTGCATTCTAAAAATGATGGTATAATTAGTTTTCAAAAATTATGCAAAATGTAAAAATAACTAATACTTTTTAAAATCGAAAATTACTGTAAAACCAATTTCAGTTTGCAATAATAGAATCAAAAACGTATTATTATTAACACAGTTTTCCAGTATTGTTTAAATCAGAGGATTTAGAAATAATAGTTCTGGTCGTTTAGATTTGGGCTTAGAAATTGTAGATAGTATAAAAATTTAATATTGTCTAATTGCAGGAGCAGCATTAATATTCAGAGGAGTAATTGCATTCACAGGAAGTAATTATCTTTCTGTGTTATTTGATTTGAATAGATCTGATTAGGAAACAAAACGATTTGATAAATACTTGGTTATTTGATTATTTTAAATAATTTGGATGAAGCTTTTTCTTATATTAGTTTACTCATCCAGATGACATTTTAGAAAAATCTATGCAACCTAAACTTAGTGATTTTAACAAACTTCTCCTGAACAGATAAATTAGGAGTATTTATTATTGCATTTCTAATGGGCGCTAGTGGTTATATTAGGTATACATTTCTTTTAGAACTTTGCAAAAAGTATAAGCTTTCAGACTTCCTAGAATAAGTATAAGTAAATTTCACTAAATAAACAGGATGGCAACATACGGAAAATATAAAAACTCCGAGCAAACAGGAATAAAAGGTCACAGGGTGTTAAGCATCTGAATCTAGCACACCCTTGTATTAGACACATTTGAGGTAGTATAAAACCGAACAACGTTTACAAGCTGCAGTACCTAGGCCAGGCCAAATGTTTTAATTGTAAATGATATGTATTTAATCGTTCGATGTAAAAGTTAAAGGAGATGCAAATAATTCCGGTGTAAAGAATCTTGAAAGAATGTTAATTAAAGACATCAGCATTTCTTACGGTAGTTAGGATATTTTCAAGTTGAATGATTATAACATTTTCATGACTTTCAGAGATTTATGATTATCAACGTCTATGCGAAGAAATACAATAGAGCAATGTACAATGAACAAAAATCAGAGGAGCTGATAATGAACAAAACACTGGTACAGAAGCTATTCAGCATATTGTATACTCGAAGAAATTTAGAATTCCATTCGATTTTTAGATATTGATAGATCATTGCCCGTTTTATCCTTTCCTTTTTTCATAAGGATGTCAGATTCATAACTATATTTACCCCCCCCCCCCCAAATCTGAAGTTGTAGAAGGTGGAAACCAAGATTATGGCAAAGTCTTCATGTTATATACTAAATAACGTTTATCATCATATGGAGCAATAGCAACATTTTTGTGGCATTGTATATCTCGTGATGGTATGCTCCAACTAAATGTATTTCTTGGTGATTTATATTTTAGATAAACAAACACTCTTTATATATCTCTAATTTAAGATTAATTTCAACGACATATTTATTCATACCTTGCACCCTTTTTACTCCCATGTCAGTTCTAAAAGCATTTAGCTTACCTTAAGATTACATAATTATTGTATTGGTACGCCAATCATCTCATCTTTGAACAATCCAACAACTTTCTAGTTAGCTAATGACATTCTATATATACCATCAGTTTTGTAATCGCTTATGTCGTACTATACCATAAAACTGTCTGTTTCAACAGTTATACACAGATAATCTATATCGGTTATTAAAAGATTAATTTTGTAACAATATTGGTTATTTGGCTTGTTGTAGTAAAAGTCATACATCAGAAACGTATTTATTTGTAGCACTGTAAGGATACCATTAACTGGTTTTGCTAATTTTTGTTCTTCATGTCCTTTAAAGTAACTAATACCATATCTTCGTCTATTATCTTTCTTCATTGAGATGAAGTATCCATTTTATGTTGAAATATTTCTGTTAATCAGAAAATGTTGCTACGTTACTTTTACTTTCAGACTCATTTATTGCGTTTTGTCTTAAAGATGCATTAGGTTCAGTGATTGCTCTTGAGCGAAATGTTTATAACATCCTTTAAATACTGGTAATCATCTGCACTTATTCAAGATCTGATGAGTTTTGAATCAACTTGGTGGCAGTTCTGTTTCATTAAATCTTTCAAATCAATGGATATATTCGTATGGATAAATATATTTCTCAAACATCTGGTTTTCATTTTTTCAAAATGAGTTTTTGTTTCTTTAAATTTATCAACCTTTCGATTGTAACCAAATTGCTCAAGTAATTACTCATAAACCAATAAGTATCTCAAACTTTTATTGTTCTTTTTGATAAAAACTTCTTTGGGGCTTTTACCCTTTTTTCAACGGATGAACTGTAAAATTGCCACTAAGCTAAATCTATCTGTGATCATTATTTGGTATTATTGATACTTCTCGACCTCAATAGGTTTTTGACTAATGCTGTGATAATCAGACAAGAATGATATCCAGATAAATGACGTATAAATAGTGGAATATAGTTTTGATAATTTTATTATTTCAATTACAATGTAAACGTCTTGGACCTATGTATTTTTCAGTTAAATGATCAAGATCTCTCACTTTGTAGTTGTCAACCGTGGAGCATCATTCGTCAAATCCATCACTTTCATCAACTTTGCATATACCTGAGTAAGACGCCTGGTTACAAATGTCTTGCCTTCTTTCTGTGTCTTCCAAGCCTTTCACATAAATTTTGGAATTATAACGCTTTTATCTTTATTAGGAAAAAGTATTTGATCAGCGTTTCTTAGTCCAAGTACTCTAATACATACGGAACGAGAGAGTGATGTTTACACAGGAAGCAAATAAATGGCGATATCTTGGGATTCACATTAATCAAGCAGTCTTTCTCTTAAGGCAATTAGATCAGAGACTATGACAAATTTGATCTCTGTTTTTAATGGTCGTACCATTCATACACACAAATGTGTGATCAGCATATTGTTCAAGGATATAACAATATACGTTTGAACTTCCCCAATCATGCTGCTTACTAAATGAATATACTCTACATTCCATTTCGTTTTGGTGATTTTGAAGTAACATATTTGTACATTTTATCAACTCCTTTTAAGGTCGCGGGAAGAATTCAGTATGACGATAATATTCTTTGTACTTCACTAGTATGGTAGTTGAGAGTTCTGGATCACCTATCTCAAGATTCAGTTGTAGTGTAAGTATGCCGGCAACAAGGGTCTTTTATGTTTAGATTTATGCAGTAATTCTTATTTTTGCACCAATAGCAATATTTCAGTGGCACAACAATGTGTCAGACAGAGGATATAACTAATGTGATTTGTGGCATTTAAACTAATCAGTCAATACCTTTTGCTTTATTTGTTGTGCGTGGGCACCACCGACCTCAAGAAAGCTCTAAAGTTATCTTAGATTGAACGAGTGGCTCAGAACTTCCATTAGTTATCTACTTGATCAATATTCATGCATAGTAATGAAGTGATCCAAATGACTGAACTTGTTACCACTTTAGAGATTGTTTTTTTATATCCATTCTGATTAAATTAGGTAAGTGTCCGTGCATTAATAAGATCTTATATTTGTACAATTATGACCAAGATCAAGAGATATTGATGAGATGATCTTGCATCTGATTGGCTCAGTTTATAAACTCTTTAGTTATTATATCTTAATATGTTTCAATATATTCAAAGTGTTTATTTATAAGCAGGATCTGCACTTATTAATGCAATTCAACGCAGATGTAGATAGTTTTTAATTCGTGTAATATGTAAACAATTTCTTTGTATTTTAACAACACTTTCTTATATTTATAAAGGAAAGCGACAGAAATCACCTATGATATTGGCCGTTGAGAATAATAGGGCTGGGTTAAACAAAATGTTTTACCTTCCGAAACAAATGCAAACCCGAATTTGAAAAATTAGAATACAATATACTTTGATTGCAATAAAGCCACTGATTTAAATAGCAAAATAATACAGATTACGGATTAAAATAAATAATTTCTAATTTATAACTGAATAAAAAGCTATCAAAAAGATATACAACATTTAACACTAGAAGCAGAGAAAATGATTGGTTATAAGATTGAGTGTGTAAAATGAACGAAATATTACAATTGTGTGACATTCTTATAAAGGTATATTTTAAGTGGAGGAAGAGAGATAGTTATAACCTACAATTCTTTAAGGATCATAATTTCTTTACATGCTTATAGGTATGTCCCTGAAAGTATTTGTGCTTTTGTCTAATATTGATTTTACTCCAGTTAGAATATAATCATTGCAAAACCTATGTCTAAGGTTCTAAGTTTGATTACAGAGAATTACATCTAAATCTTTACCAAGTTTGAACTTTCAAATATTTGGAAGCCAGTAGCAATCATTTCTTGCGAAACAGAATTTGAAAGTTGCAGGTACTGCAATGTTAAAGTGCCTGAAATATTTGTCACTTAGATGGTAACACGTGTATTTGCAAATTATCTTACGACATTTTACATAATAAATGCCACTAATCACACATTATTCGAAATGTATATAATTGTATGCTTAGCTTTTAGTAACTAAAACAAACTAACCTGATTGCTTTCTCCTGAACGACTTCAAAATTTAATTCATACGAGTACAAAGAACATGGTTTTGAAACAAATAAGTACTCAAAACAAATTTTAATTAATATTTCAATCCGTACTAAAGCCGTGTACCTCTGAGGACCATACACTAAAGCTTGGTTGATCAAGTTAACTTTTAAAGGCATTGGATGACTTCGATGATGAAGAAAAGATTATGCATATTAGTTATGCTTTTAGTTTTGGAAAGAACTTTCGACTACAATGAAACAACTAAAATTAACATGATATAACGTTTCGGAGATAGTCTACTTAATATGTCTTCATACAGTAATAAATAAGCCAGTCATGTAAAATGATCATCTGTTAACTTATGTAATTCATGTGAGCGATATAAGGCCCACTTGGTCATCTTGATTCAAAGTAATCTTTGTGTGCGTTTACATACCACATCATATATCCGTTAGATAACGAAATCTGTCGAAATTCGGCGCTTCCTTGAATACAGATTCATCTTTGTAAGTTATTACCTTTGAAACATTTTACAGCTCAAACATTATCGCAGTTATCTCTATAACTTGTGCATAGAAAGTTTACTTAATACAAAAATTTGGGAAGGTCTCGCACCGTCTATGAATTATAGCATCCCATCACTGGCTTGTAAGGACACAATAAATCGTTGGTCATTCAGGCGTAAAATATGCTGTTTGTATGTAACCGATCAATCAAATAATTACTAAAAAAAGGTGATTGACAATGTTCATTTTGAATTCAAACAACTGTTCAAGTTATTGATGCCGTACAACTACTTGAATGAGATGGAAATATCAATTTTTGTGCTGAAATTGCAAAGTAGCAAGATGGGTTGAAATATTATATGGTTTAGTGGCGATAAAGAACAGATCTTTAAAAAACAGAAATTGTTATGCATCTGTAACTAGAACGATTAATGACAAAGTATACTTCAAGGTCCGTAGCCGGACCATACAACTAATAATATTAGAATAAGAAGTCTGTAATTTAGAATAGAGTCACTCTTTTAACAGTGACAATTCATATAGTATATTTTACTGTACAATTATATAGCGATATTTATAGGTAGGAATAATAACCCCTCTCTTTCAGAGACATAATTTCTCAGCTGTCTTGTGCAAGGGGTTGCTGGACGATATCTTTACATCCGCACAAGTTATACAGTCCTTAATTGTTACATTCAGGATCGTCACACATTTGTGGAATGAGCCGACAAGCGTTTCGATGTTTTCGCAGTCACTCCATGGCTTTACTATAAACAAAATGAAAGCAGTGCAAATGGGAGACTTTACTGTAATATTTCATGCGCTGATGCAGTTTTGATGTGCATGAGAATCGGTAAAACTTGGAGTCTATTGCGGAGCGTACATGTCACTGCTTTTCTTGATAATGTGTATCTACCACATTTCTATTCCACCAAAACCTCAACCTGGCAAGTACCATCGAATAATACGATATAGGCAATGCCTAGGAGTGAGCACAGAATCAGTCACATATATACAGACTATACGGTTGGGAGTTTAGGGGAGGACTACAAGAGGCATGACGATTTTAATGCTCTTTTTGTTTCTTTCTGCTTGTATGTTTTCAGTTGCCAAATCACATAGCAAATAACGTCCATCTTTTTTAACCATAGCGTTATTTACAGCGGATTATACCCGCATAGGAAATATCATTAGGTCATTATAACTTCCATCCTGAACTCATTTATTATATTTTATTTTATTATCTTGTTTTGATCTCTGTGTTTTCTTTCTGGACGTTTAAAAACATTTTAAGGGAATATTATTCCACTTTGAGTCAGCTATTTTGACGCCCTTACGCCGACCCAGCTTTCAGAATAAATAGTCAAAGCCAGGTTTACAGTCTTGAAATTAGTAAGTTCAATAAACAAAATGAAAGAAATGTGTGTTTACATAGGTGAAACAAATGATAGTTTTATTCAAGATGTATTTACCAAGAGATTAGTTACTATAACAAGTGGTAAACAAGCTTCACAACCCGTTAGGTAGGAAACAAACATAAGACTTGTAGTAAACATACAACAATACTTCCAACCAATTGCACAAAGGATACACGTTGAAGTATCAGCCCTTGAGAATGACAAGGATGAGATAAAGGAATCACCCTCTTGTTTTCTTTATTTTAATATCTCATAACTAGGGCACTGGTGTATAATATCTTGATGTAAGAAAGGATCCACAATCTCCTGAGAATTACACTTTCATTGTTCATTATAAGTAACATATTTAGCAACGTTTAAGAGTTTTCAGTTATAGAAGTGGGTTAATCAATGCACTGGTGAGGGAAAAGTTCGTCATATAGTGATTTTATTTTTTGACACGAGAGTTTATTTAGCATATTCAAGGTAATATCGCCCCTAACAATTGTATCTCCAATCACCGTATCAACAGCAAGGCATATGGAGTCTTCTCTCGTTAAAATATACACCTCGTGTGCATTAAGAGGTCTATAAAATAGGTGAAACAAATGATATTTTTATTCAAAACAAAGAAGCCATTTTTCCTTTTTGGAAGCATTTCATAAATAAATAATGGTCCTCATGTGTCAAGTGTCCCTAAAAGGTATTTCTAAACGCGAGGTGGGTTGAAGAAAGCTCACGTAGTCTCAATAGCACATTGATCAATAATCTCTTGATCTCACAAACCCGACGGATATTTGCATCAATTGATATTGAAGGACTTTTCGGATTTTCCTGACATTCCAATCCTGTCTTTGAAATGAGACAGGAACACGAAAAGCCGAAACGTAATTTTCGTCTGACTGGCACAGATGTGCTTGGAGTTTTGTCTGTATAAGAGAGAAAACATTCTTATTGGAAATAAAGCTTTTTAGTTTTTGTTTTCCACGTTTGACACGTTAGAGATGTTTTCAATCTTCAAGTAATAATGTAAGCAGTAACACCCCTTTATCATAGTGGATCAGCTATTCATACCGATTAAAAAATATGGAAAAAACTGGATATAGGTGCATGAAAATTAGGCTCGTCTGTTGTATTGAAAATCAAATATGCTTTGGTTAAACATTCCAGCCTAAGCTCCTGTATACACCTCTCTCTCTCTCTCTGTCTTTGACACACACACACGCACACACACTCGCACAAACCGAACACACATACAGATGAAGACACCACACACGTTTAGCTAAGTATGATGTCATTCAACGAGATAATGTTGAGAGCATTCAGAGTTTGCACTGTGCGCACTTGACCTTGACTTCACAAACTCTCACAGTGTCCCCATTTAGATTTAATAAAACTGGCCCTTTTAATTCCATCAATAACATTTTTGACATGGGTTACTATCTAGAGGGTAGCGTGCAAAGTAAATGTTAGATTTTATTGATTTCAATTATGTACGAGAGGAAGAATTTACGTGTTGGGATCACAAGTCACGAATACTTCCATTTCCTTTCTGTTCATCTCTGTTACTTGTTCGCGCGACTCAATTGTTTTAATAGATAATTCATAAATATTAGCAGCTTAATGGTAATCACAAGACGGCACCATGACTCATCAAATTGGCAGTAATTTGAAACATTGATATTAGTGGCAATGGACTCTATCGGAAATTCGCAAAACAGCAAGGGTAAACAAAAGAAAACTGGAATAGGAAATGACGCAATTTTGTGCTACAAAATTTTCCAATTGGCAAACCAATATTTAAATTACTAAAGTTACAAGACAATGTATCTTACAAATAACGTTCGAAAACTGTGCTATTAAGGAATTTCAAAGGCATTTGAAATAATACGCATCAATCACGGTAAAATGGCAAATTAAGCGGTTACATAGTATAGAAAAGGAAAAGAATCCCGACTTCTTCATTATGATATATCAAGTTTGATTTACTGTTTTGCTTAGACCCACAAACGAAAGCAGCATTCCAAAAATAATTCTGAATCACATCAATTCGCAAAAGTCCCTAGGCTTCAAATTGGCTGTAGTTGGTGCTAAAAATGCTAATACTGACGTTGTTGTCTGCGATAATTAGTTGTATGAGATATTTTCTAATTAAAGATACAACTGACCTGGCTTATAGGTCAGCGTTATGCAAACTGCAGGGAGAACAATACATATACAGTTTTAACTTAGTTCAAGAACGATTTATGACTATTTTTAAATGATATATGCAACAATTTGATGCGAGTGGCATGTATGGATCAGACATGGTTTGTGGTAGAAAAGTGTCTGCCTGAGCACGATTGTAGAGTTCAAATCCGAATATCTGAAGTCTTTCCATACTGCTATGGCAAACATACAGCAAACATTGTGTGATCATTATTCTTATCTAATATATCACTAAGCACATAAATTATAAACCAAACATTTACGACAAAAGTGACGCACATATAACTTTAATTCATGCAATTCCTGTGTTTGAGAATGCCTGATGTCACACAAAATTAAAAGAGCAGCATTATTTACACAGTTATTTACCGCGGGATTGGACACATTCCTCAAGCTTGAGAACGCAGATTTGTTACAGAGAGTGTTATTCATTTCCTTTTGCATGTCAAGTGAGGCTACGTCATAGTTGTTAACGCTTTGCATATTCATGTGGTCTGTAAGTCGCTGAATTGTTGTAGGAGCTATTCCAGTGTGCATCAATGTGATGCAAGTGGAGTTTAGCGCACTGTGGTTAGTTTTCCATCCAGTAAAGTTACCTTTGGATGCCATATCTTCATAATTGTGCGCAGTGAGTGTTCGCATAAAGGCTGGCATTTATTCAAACTTATGAATCATATTTCCGGCGGAGATTCGTGGCGAGATAAAATGGACTTTCATGGAGATTAATATTTTCTGGACGATGGCTACGAAATACTTTGTAAGATACAACAGGGCAATTTGAGGATCTTCAAGACAAACAAATTGTTTCGGACGGAAAGCCCTATGGTGAATGTCCAGCTTTTCACCTGTACGAGGTTTTGTTTCACGTTCATGAAATCCAAGGTATTTATGTAAGGTTTTGTCAGTTTTAAGCTCAATGTCTCCCCAGTGCAATTTTAGGTTCATCAAGTTCTGCGAAACCAGTTTCACTCACTTCTCGAAATTCGCACCTGGGGTACTCTGTAACCAGTTTAGAACTTTCTTCACGGCACATTCAGTGTTTCTCAGAGTGTTATTGTTTCTTATACTATTAACAAAATTGGCATTTTCTTCAATTTGATACCTCAACAAAGGCAGGGACTTGTTTAGTTTCAGCGCGGGTTTTGCAGCGGCATTATCAGGAAAATCATTCGGAATTAATGGCAAACTCGCATATTCGTCCATGATCTGCATGTTGAATTCATCGCAAAACAAATCTTCAATATGTATCATTTCGAATTCATCCATTATGCCGGAAACCCACCAACTTTACCAATCATGAACTTCCGTAAATGTGCTGCACTGTACAGCAATGTTCCAGACTGTCATCTTGTTTCAGAAAAACATTTTGGCTATATTTACTACTTAAAAATAATGAATACATATTTGTTATTGTTGTAGTGACAAAAACATGGTTTGAATCTTTCAGATATTTTATATATATAAAGCAAGATTTCTTGAATAACGTCGCTATAAGGGTTTTGTTCACTGTTAGTATCGGAATTCCCTCGTTTGGGGCACTGTTATTGCATGTAGGAAACCTCTAGGAAATGTAGTTCCAGTCTTGTTTGAGAGTATGGTGATACGAAATCAGAAAACGACAGAGTACAAAATTGATAGGTATATAACAAAATAGTTTATCCCACTCTAATCAGTATCCAATTCAAACATTGCCATTGAATTGCTATAAAAAGGTCTGATTGATAAACCAGTTTTGCGCACGCGCAGATGTGTTACAACATAAAATTGTTTAAGAAGTTAATCAGTCTCTCTCTACAGTAGTACAACAAATAAGTCTTTGGAGCAGTACAAAGAAACACAAACGCTAATTTTAAATACATTTTGAAAAATTGCATTCATGGAGACTTTGTCCACCCGCTGAAACTAGTTGGGGGCTCCTAAACACGTCGTGTTTCACTCAAAGTCTATACATAATCCCATGTAAATTCGCATTTGTTCAAAGACAAACACTTTATGAAATGAATGGTCTCAAAATGACAATTCACATTTTTTACTCGACATATACAGGTGGAATACAGGAAAAATGACTAGATAAACATGCTACTGAAAATAGATAATGGAAGCCAATACCTCTGTTTCATCTCTAAAGAACAATTATACTTACTCCGTAGTCGCAAAATGTGCAGCTGGAGTTCTGACACTTGATAGATGGCATTTGTTTCTTCTTTAGATGGACATTCTTTAACGTTTCCATATTCCGAAGCTTATCTAGGATTTGTCCGGTTATGAATCTGTAATAGCGATATTTATTTAATGAAAACGTGCCTAAGCATTAGTAGTGAAAAAATATCCAGTGCATTTTATTCATTGGTACATTACATTATACACAATAGAGCGCATATTATCTCGAAGTTTGACTTCCTTAGTACAATAATAAATATGAAAGTTAATGATCACCTTGTTCACATGATGCACATTATATTCGAGCGCTGCAGATTCATGTTTGATACCTCAGAGTAAAAGCCTGTTCAAGAAGATTAAAACACATATGCACATAGAGATGTTAACAATTTATTCTACAGACGAATACATACATAAATACATAGGAAAGTAAATACATATGCATACCTAAATGTAAATAAATAGTACATGCATGTATCGTACCGTTGTCACGTCCATGATCATTGGAGAGGACTTGTCGATTTATCGAGGATCCCTGCACGCTGACCAGACCGATGGAGATGACAAGAGCGATACAACTCTTCATATTGATCACTTGTAGTAGAAGTAGTAGTAGGAGCAGTAGTAGTGGTAGTAGTAGCAGCAGTAGTAGTAGTAATGGAGGACATTCGGAAATACAAATTCGGAAATACGAATTTTGAAACAGTATCATTTAAGATCATGTAGTCGTTCGGACATCAATGAACAAACTTTTTTCGGACAGAGACATAGGTGTTTTTACCCTAAATCGGTTACATATTCAATATATTCCTGCTTTAACTGCGTATATAAAGTTTTCTTATGAAAGAGTCATAAATGTCATTGTGATTAAATTTGTCATACATGTGACATTGTAACTTTCTTAGAAATCTCGGGGAATGAATCCAAGAATTACGCCTCTTATGATGGTTTGCACTCAGAAAAAACTAAACTACCAAGTTTAGTGACTAAGTAATGTCCGATTCAGCGGTAAAAACGGAATATTGTAAGGGACCGGCGAACGAAATGAGGGAAGAACGAGGTGTACCGCAATATTCCCTAAACTATTTTTTAAACATCGTTATCAAAATCATCATCATCGTCATCATCACCACCATCATCATCATTTAAGTAAATAGACGGCCGGTTCATTTTAGCTATAATATGACTTTAGGTGTATGAAAAAGAAAGAAAAAAACACAAACGCTCGCAAGAAAACAAAGCATACGAAGTTCTTTCTTTAAACAATGTTTGACAATACTTGGAAAATATAAATATTTTGACTAGAGGTTGATAACTTGTTCCAATGAATATAAACTTAAAAGAAGTATCGTCCATCGCAGCATATCTGATTCTATCACAAACCGATTATCGCATGATTTGCAATAACAATATTCAACACATGAAGGAACTTTTGGATACAGTACACGTGTCATGCATTTTAAATTACTTGAAAGAAGTAAACATCTATTCTAAAATCTAACATTAGAGCTATCTCTGAGTATTGTCAGAATATATTTACATTCGTTCATCATAAGTACCTTTATCCCTATTCATCGATACACCATTTACATTCCCCGTTGATCTGGAATCTGCATTAATTAGTATCACCATTTCAACGTTAGGCTTTTAATTGTTTGATTCCAATATCTCCGGTTGATAATAAACCTTTTAACATCTGTAAATAATTCATCATACAACCTTTTCTATGGCGCTAAATAGCCTGACAGTGCTGGTGCGCCGTAAAGCCACTATCAATCAATCAGTCGATCTTGGTGTAAACAATGTTTGACAATACTAGGAAAATATAACTAGTTCGACTAAAGGTTGATAACTTGATCCAATAAATATAAACTTCAAACAAGTAACGTCCATTGCAGCATATCGGATTTTATCACAAACCGATTATCGCATGACTTGCAATAACAACACCTAAGATGATGAAGTAGAAGAGAACAGGTGAACTTGATGAATTATTCTTTATTTAAGGCGCAAGAAAATAAATCAAGATACATTTGGCACATAAATAAAATACTTGTGCAATAAAACATATACGTGACAACGCCATATATGTTATGATTATAATTGCGTTATAACGTTCAATATATGGTACATAATATTTGATTGCAGCAAAGTTATATCACAAATCGTGAAGATGTAAACTTCATGTCTGATTTTTATGAAAACTTTGGACATAACACTTGTATTGCCTATATAAGGTTATCTGCAGAAACTAAATTCTGATAATCGACCATTTGTCAATTACCAGCGTGATAAACGTTTCTCAAAGAGTTACATCCCTTTGAGAACGGTAAGAACAAAAAGTTATTAATTTGCTCTTTAATTGTTTAAATTCTTGTTCAAATTTAGCAAAGTGATTTGTTATTTGCAATAAGAATTCTCTGACTATTATTCACGTTGTATACTGTGAAATGTCTCCGAATTTGGAAATATTAGAAGAATATGAATACTTGGTGTTATAGAATCAATGATATGACTCAGAGAAGGAAATGATTCATCTTATCCTTTTCAAATCACCCTTTAATAGTTCTGTATTAGAACCGTGACTCCTGTAAATGAAGAATTCCCAAAATGAGGGATAACCATGATAAATACTTATCAGAGAATGTTTTTGTTTTTTAATATAAAATAATTTCTTTTGAAAATGTTAATATGTTCTTTGAGAGTAATGATTAGTCGAGAGTTCAAACAAACACTAAAACAGGGTGAAAGATGGTGAAATTCTAACAGTTTGAATTTGCATATATTATGGAATACAACTGACCGAGGTGTTGATCACCAGCTTAACAGGCTGTATTATAGTCCGTCAAGCATAAGAACCTCAAACATTATTACGTCATAAACCCAACAGAACCCGGCTTAAGAGTGGGCAGTAGTGCGCTGAAAAGCTGAGGAAACAACGCGTGCTTGTCTGTGATGGATGTAATGAAACGGGTGTTAATATAATTGAATCCTACAAATGGAAGCTGCAATGATGGTAATATAACTGACAAGAAATTCGAGATCAGAGTGTGTGTACAATGAATATTGCTTGGATCCCTTCCAACTACAGAGACGGACTCACAGATTAGCATAATTTTCACTGACAAAACAACTAATGTAACAGATCCAGAGATCATTATTTCAGCAAATGAATGAAACGGGATATATGTGCAGCTGAACATATAGTGATGGTGATTATATTGATAGGTATCTAAATATATATGTAACGAAGTATACATACATACAAATATATCTACATAAAAAAATATCTTGAAATGTAGTAAGAAAAAGTTAAAAGTAACCCAAGCAGCATTATCATTTTGTTTAATTCTTGTGCCTTAAATTCTTTACTCATAATTTCTCCAATTGAGGTTACCTGTTGACCTATTTATTACAATGCTTCTATTCAAATATTATTTAGGATAATATTTAAATATTGTTGATGCATTAAATCCTTAAAGGACACCGCACAGATTGGGCGTTTTCAAAATGGCCGCAAGTTATATCCGAGTCATTTTTAGTCTCGTCCAACCAGACCTCTCGCTCAGTGAGGTCTTCGCCAAACTATGGTCTGGCAAAGATTCATACAAAGGATTGTAATGCTCGAAAGAAGAGGCTTACTAAAAGCTGGTGAAGTCGCTGATGGGTCGATAGGTTAGTCTAATTCCTTAAGTATGATCTGGATCACATACATGGAAACTTTTCCTGTTCTGGTTTATGTTTTCGACTGACAACATAAAATATAAATGATCAAAACAGGAATACACAGTTTGGATTGGTTTCTCCAACTTAATCCATGCATCTATTTGCTAATAAATGTTTGTTCTAAAGTTTAGTATCAATGTAGGCTATAAACACAACAAACACTTATCATAATCCTTGCCGAAATTTTCTTTAACTGTTTGAAACTTAGTCTTCACTGAACCAAACATTCATGCCTTGCAACAGCACGTGGTCGCTAAACTGATATCTGGTCACCTCGGGTATTCATAATGACATCGCACGCGCAAGACCAGCAGTCGCGTGTCGCATGGGGTAACTACGCACGGTGTACACGCATGAGTGTTTTCTTCTAATTCCCAGAATTGTTTTGACATTTAACCAAAACACCCCCCTGCCCTAGGTTGTTCCAGATTATTGAACCTTAGTTATTATTGAGCTTTGAAATTATTCCGAAAAGTAATGATCGTGAGATTTGGAGAAATTTGCTACAGTATGTTATATTTTATTCCCTTAGTGCGGAATAGCACTCGCTCAATTCATCCTCTCGATATGTGATTAAAAGTGATGCTTGAATGTGGAAAACTCACGTATTATTCGGGAATAACCTGATCCGGAACCACGATTGAACCTCCACTAGAGAAAATTCGTATAGAATGATATATTTCATTCGCTTAATATTACCTTCCTCAACACTGCCTCTCAATATCAGTGATTAAAAATGATGCTTGAACATGGGAAACTCACTTATAATTCGGGAATAGTTTAACCCGGTACCGAGGTAAAATAATCATACTACTTATGTCACTACCATTCTGTCTTGTAAAGAATATTTAAATAAATTCGGCCTATACGTGAAAGGAAAAGTCCTTTTTGTCCATTGAGTGATAATGTTTATTTTGTTATTTTTTTCCAAATCCAAGGAATTACACATCATATGGTAATTTCATGCCAAAATATTCTAATGATGCAATTCTCCATGTGAACTATGCATGGTGTTATTTTAAGTAAAAAATACTATATCTTGATGTTTGCTAGAGTTACTCGTTCTAAATAACGGTATACCATATGCATATTTGAACGAGTGAATAGTAAAAAAAATAATCAAGCAGTATTCTTTGTTTTGTTTTTATTTATTCGCTTGCGACAAAATGCGTCAACATATACAAATCTAGTGATTACTTCCTTTGTTCCTTGTTTAGATGATAAATACTCGTATACATGGATTTAAACATTAGAAAACATTGATATTTAAAAGAAATTAATTTAAACCGGCTTATAAACATTTCGTTATTGTACAAGTCACGTACTCTTTAAAACTTTTGTAATTAATGTGAGAAGTAAATTTATGTAGAGATTATACGGGTTTGATCGGTCCGTATTTCTCGCGTGTAAGGAGCTACTTGGCAGTGCTTCTCCCACTCGTTATGGAACTTTGCATACACATATTCCCTCACTTAATCGTATTGCTGCTATTTCTATTCATAAAGGTTTTCGCATTTGCAAGGAAAATCTGGCAAATCATCAGACTGTGACACTAACTCGATGAGTATTTAACAAGGGTACGCATATCTCGCCTTTTCACCAAAGCATTCTAACAAGTCGACCTTTAGAAGACATTATCAATATGTTTAGGATACATTTAACGCTTAGGCACAAATTATGTCCACAGCTTGTATTTAGGGATAGGAACAAATTTTAACATAAAGACATGGACATGTAAACAACACAGCTATAAGATGGCAGGTGCCTCAAAATCATTAATGAAGAATTATGTTACGAAAATGACAACACTAATATTTTCAAACTATTTGCTACACTTTTGTTACTTTTCACCTAACTGTGCAGAAATGGAGCAATTTAGTGTGAAAGTTTTAAGAAGTTTGGAACATTATTTGTAAACATTAGGTTTCAAAGCAATTATTTTCTTTTGCACGTGAGTTATGCAGGGTTTTATTTCAAATAGACTTTACTATACATGGAAGATCGTTGTAGTAATGTATCTTGAATAATACTGTCTCATGTATGTGTCGACGGTAAACATTTTCAGGGAAAATATTTTGTTCCGTAATTTTTCCTTAGCATTTTTGAAAAACACAGCAACATCAACAGATCTAGCGTAAATTTTATTTGTTCTTTAAGATGTTAAATAATCCAATGCTTGTATTTAACATTACAAAAATATCCATTTCAACAAATGTTAATTTAAACATCCTTATAGACTCTTTTAAATGTAAGTTACGTGCTCTTTCCGCCTCTTGTAATACTTGTAAGTAGCAAATGTAGATACAAGCTGCATACATATGATATGCACTTATTTCACTCGTGTAATGAGCCACTTTGCAGCGTTCCTCCCAAATATCAAAAAAATTGTATATTTGGATTTCTCGCTCACCGATAAATCTAACGTTAATTCTGATTGTTGTTTTAGTGCATATATAGAGTATTTATCTGAGGCAATGAAAAGAAAGAAAAAATAAGCGACGCCTATCGATATCAATCATATTTACATCCCTATACCGATAAAAGGAAGAAATTATGTGGAATGTTGTTGATTTTTGTTGCTTTTCAGTAATTATATCGCATCTGTGTGACCTCAAAATAACTGCATACTCCAGTTGCTTTCACAAATTGACAGAAACATAAATTTAAGTATTAATTTATACGAAAATCTATATTAAATGTGACAAATTGATGCAAAGGAAAGAATGCTTCTTTTCATGCTTACTTTTGAAAACCTAATCTGAAAATATAAACGTTTGTTGTTATGGATTAAATCTATGTAACTGAAATTGCAGTTTTCTGTTTTTTAAATAAAGTATTGCGTTAGTATAATCGCCTAAAAAGATGTAAATAATACGAATTCAACATTTGAAATAGATAAACGAAAACCAAAAATTATAACACAGCGTTATCTTTAAATATATGATATTTGTAAAAACAAAAAAACAGAATCACCATGTGAGAACAAAAATAAATCTTATATCACGTTCTTACAGATCACAATCTCTTTTGAAATTTCTAAGGTAACATTTAAGAAAATAAAAACTAAAAAAAAAATGATAAAGTGTAATTATAGAAATATAATATAAAAACAATATTGCAAATATAAAAGGAGTTGAGATTTCAGAAAGTACAGTCAAAGTGTGTTGACTTACTTAGATATAAAAAGAAGCTGTAATAAAGCTAATGGTTTATGTTCTACTTCTAATTTCGGCATGCAGGGAGAGCATGACTTTCCTGGCTGAAGAATGATACTTAAGAAGGACGCGAAGTAGATAATAAACCAATCAGATTCCAGCATTCTAATTCATTTACCAATAAAAGGTATTGTTTATAGATCCAAGCCTTGCTTTGTTCAAACAGGTGCGTAATCTTACTATTTACCTAAAACTTCGAATTACACAACAAGAACGCAACTTTTCTTCTTTAATGTAAATCATTTGTTTTCAGGTTTCCAGTTGAAATTGTCGTAATGACAGAAATGAAAGGAACTTAGGTAATGTTTAACCTATTAAATCCTATCTAGTGTTAAGTGCACTTTAGTTGGAAGTGTTGACAGGTGTTTCAGAAATGATTGTCCTACCTAAAACTGTGTAATTATTTTTGTATACCAACTTAACCTCTACAATTGATTACCTAATTTGACACAATCAAGTTTCATTTGTTTTTCATTCTAAATTAATTGTTAATTCCCCCTTTGTGTGCTGCCTCCCCGAAACCAAAACGCTTTCGGATATATTTTGCTACTATTGTCTACTATTTTTAAATCCATTGTCACTATTTCAATACCCCTTTTCAATACCAATACGGATGCTTTATCAAACATTGTACTTGAATATACTGAATACAAAATGTAAAATCTTCAATACCTTTCCACATATAACGTATAGTCGACCTAACACCACAACAGCAAAAATTACGGTTTAGAAATTATTATCCCCCCAAAATAATTGCCAACAATTTTACTCTATAACAGGTGTATCAAACGTTATTGGTTAAACGTAATGAAATTTAACATTTGTGTAGTCAATAAAATTGATCGTCTTTGTTTTATTAGAAATGTCGTTTTTATTTTTCAAATGTCCATTATGCCATTAGATTTTTCGAATTTTACCTTTAGTTGGCACCACATAGCCAATATTATTTTGAAGTGGCGTAAAATGCTATTACATACATACATACCAATGTGCACTTAAGCTTACTCGAAAAATGGCATAAAGATTACCATTGAGTCGTGTTATAAAGAATTTAGAAGCTATATACAACTTTAAATATTTGTGATACCTTTGTCCGAATTCATGGATATTAATGAGGTCTGGAAGAATTATATATCTCCTGACTGTTTACAACATAAATATTTCAAACCGCTTTTAACAGATTTTACCTTTTTTGTGTTTTGTTTTTGTTAACAATTTGACATACTATTTAGCGTATATTACTTCAAATTTTAATTTCAATTTCACCAAAAATAAGTAGATCGATATATTATTTGAGATGATACATAGATCGATACAAATGCCCCATCATCATTTTTTTAATACCAACTACTTTCTACAGCCCGAGGAACATTGCAACTGAACCTGGCAGAGGAGGTAAAACTATTCTTCGGCGCTAGCTCGTTGAACTCTCCATTTCTACGAAACAGATACTACTGATTTTGTTCCCAAGCAAAGCTGTGCCACAATTCGTCGCAACTGTAGGAATAAAAACCGCGTGTCGCTGACCTTCCAAATTTGATGAAATAAAGCCTAGGTCACCGTTCGTCAAAATGTTAGACCGCGAATCTGAGCCACTGTTCGTCAAAAGTTTATTTCAAAACAGCTGGGTAACAGGTCGTCAACATGTTTTGGAAAAAGAAAAATCATGGCACACTGGCCTTCAAGATTTTGTGAGAAAACCCTAGGTGTGTGATATTTCAAGATTACGAAAATCCCCCACTGACATTCAAAATAGCCTGTTATAGCAAGAAAACCACAAGGCAACTCACACACCCTATACACCAAAAATTAGGATTAAACGCCATCTCGTATCCCCAAATTTGTAAATTTCCAGTTCAATATGAATCTACTAGTATGGTGATAAGACTAACTAGCAAGCTAATATATCTCTTTATAAAACCCTTTGCAAAAGGCCCATCGCTGAACGAAAGAGCCCCTACCTGTGGATAGTCCATAGGAAAGAAATCAGTTACAACATACACAAAGAGGCCGTATCTATTTTGCATACCTTTACTCCTTCTTTCGGGTACCGGAATGTTGTGCTTCTTTATCTGCATCTGTAAGATCTTGTGTCATGTTTTAAAATACGTTATCCATGTTATTGTATTGTCTTTCTAGATGATGGCATGCTTTGTATAACGGTAGCAGTATTGTTTTTGTTTATTATCTTATTTTGGGCGTTTATGTAAGTAGGTATTTTATTTGAATATGATGCGGCTAGTTTCTGACACCGTGGTTGGCCTCTATAATATTAGCAACCTATTTAGGCGGCAACCTGGGTTCGATCTCTAACACCTTTTGTTTGCAAGTATGACGCTTAGGTTCATTGTGCAATCGAACTCAGGTATTATATCTATGATTTCTAGTCTATATGAGGATTGAATTCATTTCACGGCTGTTAACTTAGATACGTAACATTTTGAATAATATCTACTAACGTTCTAGATATCTAGATCTATAAAAGAATTTGTATACTAATACCCTTGTACTTTTTCACCCAAAGAAAAAGACATCTAGATTTTAGCCTCATGAAAGGCCAATCAATACAGTTGTGTGTCAAGTTAATTCCTGTATAGTACTATATGTTTATACAACTTAGTTTTCTAAGGTTGATAAATCTCTAGACAAAATCGACAATAACATATAGTTGCTATACATCTGATAAAGAAAGTTAATGTCAAGCTTATCTACTGCGGATGCCTCTAAACAAATTAAGGTGATTACAAAAGCTGTAACTTTTTTAAAAAACATGCCGATCTATACAATCACGTGGACGATCGATTCAATTACGAAAATATTAAAATAAGATATTAACTATTGCCATAAATTTGTGCAATTTGGCTTTCAGGTAGACACACACATATATTGACAAGATTTTAATAACTCAAGGTGATCCGATGAAATATCCCAGTCCCAACATGTATACATGTATTTAGTATACATTGATACATCAAGTTCACACTTCTAGGCGGAAGATCTCGTAAGCAACTAAAGGTCAATGCGACAAGTGTTAATTCTCACACATACATACCGATCGATGAGCCACGTGCTGAATACCATATACCGTACATAACTCTAATAATTAAGAAAGCAATTAGGAGTTAAGTGAATATTTATAAGGTAATAAATCTTAAATGATTAAATTACATACCCTGGCCAAGAACAGTATTTACGATATGTATATTAGGATCGTATAAGTCCAGCTGCTTTCGCAAATATTAATCAGTTGTGAAGAAAATTAAACGTGACAACTAGTAATTTTAAAGTGCTATAAAATATATTAAACCTAAAGATTAGTTGATAAAACAATCTACATAAACACTGCATAAGCATCTGCTAAATATAAGAGAAATAAACGAAATGTGAATGGATTCGAAAAAAAGAATTGTCTCCAGAAAACTACAAGACTCGAGATAACAAACTTTCAAATGGATATAGATTTCAAGCCGGAGAAGAAACTAGCAAGGTTTTGTTTTTAAAACGTAGTTGAACCATATATATTAACAATAATAGGTGGAAAAATCTGAGATTCATGTTTAGTAAAAGTCCTACTAGATTTATGAATTGAACTCGTAAGAAAGGAAATAGTTGCAGATAGAGTATATCAGTATCGTTATATAGATTGGTATCATACAACACCAAATGAAACACATTAAAAGAAAATAAAAAAGAAGGTAAATATGATGATATGTTAGATTTACTGGATAGACGTTGTTCTATGGGGTATTTTTTTAGACATTATTTAACAATAGATACAGGTAAATTTCTACCAATACGAGGTACATAATACATATATTTACCAGATGAGATAAAATATAAACAGCCTCTCTTAATGAACAAAATATTGACAATAAATGTTAATGTATTTAATAGAATATGATTCACCCCACCCAGTGATCATCTATGTCGAATACAAAAACATAACCTGGATAAATTAAAGATTGATTTAGTTACTGTCCAAGAAATACAGAATATATTTTATGAAAGAAAAAAAAACACATTCGTACTCATGTAGGAAGCGTTTGAATATATTTTATTACGAATGAAAATTGCAAGAACACAAAACATTAATCAACCAAACAGCTCATTTATCTTCCTTAGAAACCAACGTGCATCTAAACTTGTTACATTATGAAATCCTGTATCTAGTACATCAAATAGTTCTTCAAGGTTACTTTCTTCATCGTTTTTGTTCATTATGTTTAGCTGGTGTTCTATCATGCCAATATTCATAACGATAATGATGTACCCCATCTGCGTTCATTTCCTTTCTTATGAGTTGAATCGATAAATCTAGAATTGTCCATATGTTCAACTAGTTTATGATTTTTTTCCAGCTTGCAATCTATGTTTTTTTTAAACATTATTAAAAAAGTCTTGTGGTTTATTTGGATCAATTTTTTTATTTTTTATTTCTCTTATATGTAGAATATGTATAAGAGGAGACTGTAATTTAGTTCTTTGAGATCTTTGTATTATTGTATCAAGCACAATCTGTGAAATTTACATAGTACTATTTCATTTAGATCAAAGTTTCGCATTTTTTAGGACCGTCTACGGTTTTTCATTTATACAATTTTGTATTTCGACGTTCCATTTGATCAATAGACTTCATTTGATACCACACATAACATAAATTTGGCACCATTATGTAATATAAATTTGTATATATGAATACTACGATTATTTTCATGACTACGAAGCAGGGTCAACTGGACAGAATGGGGCGCCAAGCTGAGACAACATTCCTTTCCTTTTCACCAACACATAATGTTTGCCATTCGTGTTGTTACGTTTTAAAAAATTTTTTTTTTCTTTATACAATATATTTTTTATTTCTTGGACAGTAACTAAATCAATCTTTATATTTATCCAGGTTATGTTTCTCTATTCTACATAGATGATCCCTGGGTGGGTTGAAAGAGATTCCATTGAATAAATAAACATTTATTGTCAATATTTTGTACATTAAGAGAGGTTGTTTATTTTTATCTAATCTGGTAAATTTTGCATCAACTAATCTTTCAATTCAACATTTTTTATAGTACTTGCAAATTACTAGTTATCACGTTTAATTTGTCTTCGCAACTGATTAATATTTGCGAGAACAGTTGGACTTATACGATCCTAATATACATATCTTAAATACTGTTCTTGGCCAGAGTATGTAATTTAATTATGTGAGATTTATTACCTTATGAATATTCATTGCGCTCTTAATTGTCTTCTTAGTATGAGAGTTATATACGGTATATTTTATTCAGCACGTGGCTCATCGATCGATATATGTGTGTGAGAATTAACACTTGTTGTATTGACCTTGAGTTGTTTACGAGACCATGCGCCTAGAAGTGTGAACTAAATACATGCATACAGGATGGGACTGGGATATTTCATAGGCGCACCTTGCTTTATTAGAATGTTGTCAATATATATATATAAATATATATATTTATATATATATATATATATATATATATATATATATATATATATATATAAATATATATATTTATATATATATATATGTGTGTATGTGTGCGTGTCTACCTGAAAATCAAATTGCACAAATTTATGACAATAATTAATATCTTCAATGGTCTGGTCTTGTTTTAAAATGTTCGTAATTGATGGTCTGGTCTTGTTTTAAACTTTTCATAATTGAACTGATCGACCAGGTGGCTTTATAGATCGGCCTGTTTGTTAGAAATTTTACAGTTGTTGTAATGACTTAATTTGTTTACAAGACAATACTTAACAGGTAAACTTTCTTTATTAGATGTATAGCAACTATATGTAAATGCAGATTTTGGCTACAGCTTTATCAACCTTGGAAAACTAGACTAGAAATCATAGAATTAACAGTTTTATGGCATAATCTCCCTAAGCGTGAGACTTGCAAACCAAAGGTTTTAGAGATCGAAATAGGTTGGATATGTAATTGGGCCAACCACGGTGTCAAAAGCTAGCCGCATAAAATTTAGATAAAATACCTACTTATATAAATGCTCAGAATAATAAACTAAAATAAAACAATACGGCTGCCGTTATATAAAGCATGCCATCATCTAGAACATACAAAAGAATGACAATAAAATAATGCGGATAATGTATTTTCAAACTTGACAAAAGATATTACAGATGTAGAAAATGAAGTACAACATTCCGGTATCCGAAAGTAGAAGTACATGTATGCAAAATAGATACGGCTTTTCTGTGTTTGCAGTAACTGATTTCTTTCCGATGAACTATCCACAGGGAGGGGCTCTTTCGTTCAGCGGTGGGACTTTTGCAAAGGGTTTCATTAAAGAGATCTATTGTCTTGTTAGTTAGTCTATCACCATACTAGAAGATTCATATTGAACTGGAAATTAACAAATTTGGGGATACGAGATGGTGTTTAATCCTAATTTTTGGTGTATAGGGTGTGTGAGTAGCGCTGTGGTTTTCCTGCTATAACAGGCTATTTTGAATGTCAGTGGGGAATTTTCATAATCTTGAAATATCACACACCTAGGGTTTTCTCGCAAAAATTTTGAAGGCCAGTGTCCCATGTTTTTTTTTAACAAAACATTATGACGACATGTTGCCCAGCTGTTTTGAAAATAACATTTGACGAACAATGTCTCAGATTTGCGGTCTAAAATTTTGACGAACAGTGACCCATGCATTATTTCATAAAATGTTGAAGGCTAGCGACTCGCTTTTTTTATACATACGATTTTGACGAATAGTGGCACAGCTTTGCTTGGGGGACAACATCAGTTGTATGTGTTTCGTAGAAATGGAGAGTTCAACGAGCTAGAGGCGAAGAATAGTTTTACCTCCTCTGCCAGGATCAGTTCGTGATGCTCCATGTACTGTAGAAAATAGCTGGTTTTGAGAAAATGATGATGTGGCATCTGTATCGATCTATGTATCATCTCAAATAATATATCAATCTACTTATTGTTGGTGAAATTGAAATTGAAATTTGAAGTAACATGCGCTAAATATTACGTTCAAATTTTAACAAAAACAAAATACAAAAAGGTAAAATCCATTAAAAACGTTTAGGTATATTTTTCTTTTAAACAATCAGCAGATATAATTCTTCCAGACCTCATTAATATCCATGAATTCGGACAATGGTATCAAAGCTATTTAAAGTTGTATATGGTTTCTAAATTCTTTATAACACTACTCAGTGGTACTCGTTATGCCATTTTTCGAGTAAGCTTAAGTGCACATTGGTATGTATGTATGTAATACCATTTTAATGCACTTCAGCACAATAGAGGGTATGTGGTGCCAACTAAAGGTACAAATTCGAAAAATGTAATGCCCTAATGGACATTTGAAAAGTCAAAACGACATTTCTAATAAAATAAAGGAGATCTATTTTATTGACTCACAAAATTATAAATTTTATCACGTTTAAGCAATAACGTTTGATACACCTGTTATAGAATAAAATTGTTGGCAATTATTTTGGGGATAATAATCTTTAAACCATAATATTTGCTGTTGTGGTGTTAGGTCGACTATACGTTATATGGGGAAGGGTATGGAAGATTTTACATTTTTGTATTCAGTATATTCAAGTAGAATGTTTGGTAAGCATCCGGATTGGTATTTAAAAGGTATTGAAATAGTGACAAAGGATTTAAAAATAATAGACAATAGTAACAAAATATAGCGGAAAGCGTTTTGGTTTAGGAGAGGCAGCACACAAAGGGGGGAATCGACAATTAATTTAGAATGAAAAACAAATGAAACTTGATTGTGTCAAATTAGGTAATCAATTGTAGAGGTAAAGTTGGTATGCAAAAATAATTACACAGAGCATTAGGTAGAACAAGAGCTTTTGAAACACCTGTCAACACTTCCAACTAAAGTGCACTTAAACACTCAACTCTAGATAGGATTTAATATGTTAAACATTACCTAACATCCTTTCACTTCTGCCATTACGACAATTTCAACCTGAAAACAAGTGGTTTACATTAAAGAAGAAAAGTTGCGTTCTTGTTGTGCTTGGTCTATAAACAATACTTTTCATTGGTAAACGAATTAGAACGCTAGAATCTGATTGATTTATTTTCTACATCGCGTCCTTCTTAAGTATCATTCTTCAGTCAGGAAAATCATTTCGAACCTGAATGCCGAAATTAGAAGTAGAGCATAAACCATTACCTTTTTAACAGCTTCTTTTCATATCAAGGTAAGTGAACACACCTTAACTATACTTTATGAAATCTCAACTCCTTGCATATTTTTAATATTGTTTTCATATTATATTTTTATAATTACACTTTGGCATTTCTTTTTGAGTTTTTACTTTCTTAAATTTTACCTTACAAATTTGAAAAGAGATTGGGATCTGAAAGAACGTGATATAAGATTTATTTTTCTTCTCACATGACGATTCTTTTTTTTTACAAATATTATTTTATCAAATATTTGAAGATAACACTCTGTTATAATGTTTGGTTTTCGTTTACCTATTTCAAACGTTGAATTCCTATTATTTAGAATTAATCCATAAAAACAAACGTTTAAAAAAGTAAGCACGAAAAAAGTATTCTTTGCTTTGCATCAATTTGTCACAATAAATATTTTTTTACTATGAATTAATACGTAAGTTTATGTTTCTGTCAATTTGTGGAAGCAACTAGAATGTGCAGTTTATTTTGAGGTCAAACAGAAGCGATTTGATTATTGAAAAGCATATTTAAAATATGTATAGTTGCCATTCAACAAAAATCAACAACATTCCAAACAATTTCTTCATTTTATAGGTATAGGTATGTAGATATGATTGGTATCGATAAGCGTCGCTTTTTTTCTTTCTTTTCATTGTCTCAAATAAATACTCCATCTATGCACTAAATCAGCAAACATAATTAACGGTATATTGCTCGGTGAGCGAGAAAGCCGAATATACAATTGTTGTGATATTTGGTAGGAACGCTGCTAAGTGGCTCGTTACACGCGTGAAATATGTGCATATCGTCCCTATGCAGCTTGTATCTACATTTGCTACTTACAAGTATTACAGAAGGCTCAAAGAACACGTAACTTACATTTAAAAGAGTCTATAAAGATGTTTAACTTAACGTTTGTTGAATTAGCTATTTTTGTAATGTTAAATACAAGCATTGGATTATTTAGCATATTAAAGAACAAATGAAGTTTATGCCAGATCTGTTTAAATTGCTGTGTGTTTCAAAAATGCGAATGAAAAAATACGAAACAGAATATTTTCCTTCAAAATGTTACCGTCGACACATTTAAAAATACACGAGACACTATTAATCAACGATGCATTACTATAGTGAACCAACATATATAGTAAAGTCTATTTGAAATAAAACTCTGCATAACTCACTTGCAAAAGAAAATAATGCTTTTAAACCAAATGTATACAATTAATGTTCCAAACTTCTTAAAACTTTCACACTAAATTGTTCCATTTCTGCTCAGTTAGGTGAAACGTAACAAAAATGTAACAAATAGTTTCAGAATATTAGTGTTGTCCTTTTCATTACATAATTGGTCTTTGATGATTTTGAGGCACCTGCCATCTTATAGCTGTGTTGTTTACATGTCCAAGTCTTTATGTTAAAATTTGTTCCTATCCCTACCTACAGGCTGCGGACATAATTTGTGCATAAGCGTTAAATGTATCCGAAACATATATATAATGTCTTCTAAAGGTCGACTTGTTAGAATGCTTTGGTGAAAAAGCGAACAATGCGTACCCTTGTTAAATACTCATCGAGTTAGTGACGCAGTCTGATGATTTGCAAGATTTTCTTGCAAAAGCGAAAACCTTTATGAGTAGGAATAGCAGGAAGACTGTTCAGTGAGGGAAAAGGTGTCTGCACAGTTCTGTAGCGAGTGGGAGAAGCACTGCCAAGTAGCCCCTTAACCGCGAGAATACCTACAGATTAAACCCGTATAATCTATAAATTTACTTCATACAGTTATTACAAAAGGTATCAAGTGTGTACGCGACTTGTACAATTAAATAAAAAAATATTTATAAGCAAATGTTTAAAGTAATTTCTTTTAAATATCAATGTTTTCTAATGTTTAAATACATGCATACGATTATTTACCATCTAAACAAGGAAACAATGAAGGGATCGCTAGATTTGTATATGTTGGCGCACTGTGTCGCAAGCGAATCAATAATCACAAAACAAAGATTTATGCTTGATTATTCTTTTACTGTTCACTCGTTCAAAAATGCATAAGGTATACCGTTATTTAGAACGAGTAACTCTTGCAAACGTCCAGATATCGTAATTTCTATTTCAAATAACACCCTGCATAATTCACATGGTAAATTGCATCATTAGAATATTTTTTGTAGTTCTCTCAAGGCATGAAATTATCATATGATGTATAATTCCTTGGATTTGGAAAAAATAACACTGAAAATGTAAAACAAAAATACTTAGTCTTGTTCGTATAGGCCGAATTTATTTAAATAGTATTTACAAAACAGAATCGTACTGCCATAAATAGTATGATTATTTAAACTAGGTACCGGGTTAAACTATTCCCGAATTATAAATGAGTTTTCCATGTTCAAGCATCATTTTTAATCACTGATATTGAGATGCAGCGTTGAGGAAGTTTACAATAAGCGAATACATTATATATCATTTTATACGAATTTTCTCCAGTGGAGGTTCAATCGTGGTACCGGGTCAAGCTATTCCCGAATAACAAGTGAGTTTTCCACATTCAATCATCATTTTAATCACTTATATTAAGGGGATGAATTGAGTGAGTGCTATTCCATACTAAGTGAATACAAAATAACATTCTGTAGGAATATTCTCCAGTTCTCACTATCAATCCATTTCGGAATAATTTCAAAGCTCAGTAATAACTGAGCTGTAATAATCTGCAATAATCTACAACAATCTTTTTTTTTTCTTTTTGGGAATTAGAAGAAAACACTCATGCGTGTACACCGTTCATAGTTACCCCATGCGACACGCGACTGCTGGTTTTGCGCGTGCAATGTCATTATGAATACCCAATGTGACCAGCTATCGACTTAGCGAGCACATGCTGATGCAAGGTATGAATGCTTGGTATAGTGAAGACTAAGATTCATACAGTTAAAGAAGATTTCGGCAACGATTGTGATAAGTGTTTGTTATGTTTATAGCCTAACTCGATACTAAACTTTAGAAGAAAAAAAACACATTTATTATAGTGTGTGTCGTCATAAGCAAATAGATGGATCGATTAAGTTGGAGAAACCAATCCAAACTGTGTATTCCAGTTTTTGCCATTTTTATTTTATGTTTGCCAGTCTAAAACATAAACCAAAATATGAAACGTTTCCATGTATGTGATCCAGATCATTCTTAAGGATGCATACTAACCTATCGTCCCAATCAGCGACTTGACAAGCTTTTAGTAAGCCTCTTCTTTCGAGCATTACAATCCTTTGTATGAACATTTGCCAGACCATAGTTTGGCGAAGACCTCACTGAGCCACGCGACAGGTCTGGCTGGACGAGATGACTCGGATAAAACCTTTTAGGATTTAATGCATCGGCAATATCTAAATATTATCCTTACATAATCTTTAAATAGAAGCATTGTAATAAATATGTCAACAGGTAACCTAAATTGGAGAAATAATGAGTGAAGAATTTAAGGTACTAGAATAAAACACAATGATAATGCTGCTTGGCTAACTTTTCTAACTACATTTCAAGATATTTTTTTATAATGTGTAGATATATTTGTATTCATGTATACTGCATTACATATATATCTAGACACCTATCAATATAATCACCATCACTATATGTTCAGCTGCACGTATATCCTGTTTCATTCATTTGCTGAAATAATGATCTCCGGATCTGTTACATTAGTTGTTTTGTCAGTTCAGTTTATTGTGTGTGTGTTCAAAAAATATCTGGGATTGATGATTCTAAATTGATATATCTTGTTGTATCTGCAATCTAAATTTTCAGGAAATCATTAAGAACATTAGATATCATATGATGTACGATTGTGAACATTATGCTAATCTTTGAGTCTGTGGAGAAATAATGAGTGATGAATTTAAGTTACTAGAATAAAACACAATGATAATGCTGCTTGGCTAACTTTTTCTAACTACATTTCAAGATTTGTTTTAATAATATGTAGATATATTTGTATGTATATATATACTTAGATACATATGTACCTAGATACCTATCAATATAATCATATCTCACCATCACTATATGTCCAGCTGCACATATTTTCTGTTTCGTTCATTTGCTAAATAACGATCTCCAGATCTGTTACATTAGTTGTTTTGTCAGTTCAATTCAATTTATTGTGTGTATTCATAAAATATATTGGACGAATCTTGTTGTATCAGCGGTCTAAATGTTCAGCAGCAATTGGCGGTAGCAAATCGTTAAGAACATCTGATGTCATATGATCAGCAATTGTGACACTGATACTAATCTGTGAGTCTGCCTCCGTAGTTTGAAGGGATCCCAGTAATATTCATTGTCTGATCTAGAACGTCTTGTCAATCCTATCACCATTCTTGCAGCTTCATTTATAGGTTTTAATTATATTGACACCCGTATCATTATATCAATCACAGATAAACAGGCGTTGTTTCCTCAACATTTCAACGCACTACTGCCCATTCTTAAACCGGATTCTGTTGGATTTATGACGTAATTATGTTCGAGGTATCAATGCTTGACGGACTATAATACAGCCTGTTAAGCTGATGGTCAACACCTCGGCCAGTTATATTCCATAATATATGCAAATTCATACTGTTAGAATTCACCATCTTTCACCCTATTTTAGTGTTTGTTTGCACTCTCGATTAAACATAAATCTCAAAGAACGTATTAACATTTTCCCAAAAAAATCTTTTATATTTAAACAACAAAAGCATTCTGTGGTTTTTATTTGGCGCGATTATCACTCATTATGGGAATTCTTCATTTACAGGAGTTATGGTTCTAATACACAACTATTTAAGGGTGATTTGAAAAGGATAAGATGAATCATTTCCTTCTCTGAATCATATCATTGATTCTATAACACCAAATATTCATATTCGTCAAGCATTTCCAAATTTCGGTGATATTTGACAGTATACAACGTGAATAATAGTCAGAATTGTTAATGCAAATAACAAATCACTTTGTTAAATTTGAGCAAGAATTGAAACAAGTAAAGAGCAAATTATTAATTTTTTGTTCTTATCTTTCTCAAAAGGATGTAACTCTTTGAGAAACGTTTATCAAGCTGGTAATTGGCAAAATGGTCGATTATCAGAATTTAGTTGCTGCAGATAGAATTATATAGGCAATACAAGTCTTATGTCCAAAGTTTTCATAAAAATCAGACATGAATTTTACATCTTCACGGTTTTTGACATAACTGTGCTGCAATCAACGATTCTGTACCATATATTGAACTTTATAACGCAATTATAATCATAACGTATATGCGTTGTCACGTAGCTGTCTTATTGCACAATTATTTTATTTATGTGGCAATTTTATCTTGATTTATTCTCTTGCGCCTTCAATAAAGAATAATTCATCAGTTTGACTTGTTCTCTTCTGCTTCCTCGTCTTAGGTTTTGTTATTGCAAGTCATACGATAATCGGTTTGTGATAGAATCAGATATGCTGCAATGGACGTTACTTGTTTGAAGTTTATATTTATTGGAACAAGTTATCTACCTCTAGTCAAAATATTTATATTTTCCTAGTATTGTCAAACATTGTTTAAACCAAGAACTTCATACGCTTTTTTTTTCTTGCGAGCATTTGTTTTAAAATATTTTTTTTTCATAAACCTAAAGTCATATTATAGCTAAAATGAACCTGCCCTATATTTACTTAAATTATGATACTTGTGTTGATGATGACAATGATGATGATTTTGATAACGATGTTTTAAAAATACTTTAGGGAATATTGCGATACATTATTTCGTTCGCCGGTCCCTTACACTATTCCTTTGTAACCGCTGAATTGGACATTACTTAATCACTAAACTTGGTTGTTTTTTTATTTTCTTTTTTTTTTCTTAGTGAAAACCACCATAAGAGGTGTAATTCTTGGATCCATTCCCCTAGATATCTAGAAAAGGTACGATGTCACATGTATGAAAAATTTAATCACAATGACATTTGTGATTCTTTCATAAGAAAACATTTTTATATACGCAGTTAAAGCAGGCATATATTGGATATGTAACCGATCTAAGGTTAAAACACCCATATTTCTGTCTGGAAAGAGGTTGTTCACTGATGTCCGAGGGAATACATGGTCTTAAATGATAATGTTTCAAAATTCAACGATGTCTAAAATGCGTGGAAATTCATATTTCCGAATATCCTCCATTACTACTACTTTTACTACTTCTACTACAGGTGATCACCATGAAGAGTTTTATCGCTCTTGTCGTCTGCATCGGTCTGGTCAGCGTGTCAGGATCCTCGATAAATCGACAAGTCCTCTCCGATGATCATGCACGTGACAACGGTAAGATACATGCATTTACTATTTAGTTACCTTTAAGTGTGCAAATATGGATTTACTTTCCTATGTATTTATGTATGTATCCGTCTGTCTAATAAATTATTCACATCTGTATGTGCATATATGTTTTAATCTTCATTAACAGGTTATTACTCTAAAAAATCAAAACATGAATCTGCGGCGCTTGAACAGAATGTGCATCATGTGAACAAGGTGATCATTAACTTTCCTAATTGTTATTGTACTAAGGAAGTGAAACTTCGAGATAATAAGTGCTATCTTGTATATTATGTAATCTGTCAATGAATAAAGTGCACTGGATTTGTTTTCACTACTAATGCTTAGACACGTTTTCATTAAACAAAGATCGCGATTACAGTACCTTTGATGACAGAGGCGCACTCATAACCAAACAAATCCTAAATAAATTTCGGAATCTGGAAACGTTAGAGAATGTCCATCTAGAGAAGAAACAAATGGTGCCGATAAAATGCGAGAACTCTACCTGCAACATATGCGAATACGGATGTAAGTATATTTTTTACAGATGAAACAGAGGTATTGTCTGCCATTATCCCATTTCAGTAGAATGTTTATCTAGTCATTTTTCCTGTGTTCCACCTGTACGTGCCGAGCAAATAATTTCATTTTGAGACCATTCATTGCATAACGTGTTGTGCATCTTCCTAGAACAAATGCGAATTTACATCAATTATTTATAGAATTTGAGTCAAACACAACGTGTTTAGGAGTTCCCAACTAGTTTCAGCGGGTGGAAAGAGTCTCCAAGGATGCAATGTTTCAAAATGATTTAAAATTAGCGCCTGTGTTTCTTTATATTGTTTAAAAGACTTATTAGTTGAACGACTGTAGAGAGCAACTGATTAACTTCTTAAACAATTTTCTCTTGCAATACATCTGCTTGCGCAGTACTGGTTTATCAATCAGACCTTTGTATAGCAATGCAATGGCAATTTTGTAATAGGATACTGGTTACAATGGGATAAACTATTTTTTTATATAACTATCAATTTGTACTCCAGAAAGAGCCTGTCGTTTTCTGATTTCGTATCACCATACTCACAAACAAGACTGGAACTACATTTCCTTTGAGGTTTCCTACATACAATAGCAGCGCCCCTTACGAGGGAATTCCGACACTAACAGTAAACAAAACCCTTATAGCGACCTTATTCAAGAAACCTTGCTTTATACATAAAATATCTGAAAGGTTCAAACCATGTTTTTGTAACTATACAACAATAACGAATATTTATTTATTATTTTTAAGTATTAAATATAGTCAAAACGTTCTTCTAAAACAAGATCACAGTCGGGAATCGCGTGCCAAAACATTGCTGCACAGTACAGCACATTTACGGAAGTTCATGATTGGTAAAGTTGGTGGGTTTCCCGCATAATGGATGAGTTCGAAATGATAAATATTGAAGATTTGTTTAGCAATGAGTTCAACATGCAGATCATGGATGAATATACGAGTTTGCCATCAATTCCGAATGATTTCCTGATAATTGCGCTGCAGAACCCGCGCTGAAAGTAAACAAGGCCCTGACTGTGTTGAGGTATCACAATGAAGAAAAGGCAAACTTTTTAAATAGTATGAGAAATAAAGACACTCTGAAAACAACTGAATGTGCTGTGAAGCAATTTTGAGACTGGTTACAGAGTACCCCAGGTCCTGAATTTCGAGAAGTGAGTGAAATTGGTTACGCAGAACTTGATGAACCTAAAATTGGACTGGGGAGACATTGAGCTTACAACTGACAAAACCTTACATAAATACCGTGAATTAAATGAACGTGAAACAAAACCTCGTACAGGTGAAAGCAAGGCATTAACCATAGGGAGTTCCAATTTGCCTGTCCTGAGCATCCTGAAAATTGCCCTGTTGCGGTTTACATCGTTTTCTGTAGCCATCGTCCAGAAAGTATGAATCTCCATGAAAGTCCATTTTATCTGGCCACGAATCTCCGCCGGAAACATGATTCATAATTTTGAACAAATGCCAGCCTTTGGGTGAACACTCACTGCCCACAATTATGAAAGATATGGCATCCAGAGGTAACTTTCCTGGATGAAAACTAACCACAGTGCGCTTAAATCCACTTGCATAAAACATTTTCATACTGGAATAGCTCCAACAACAATTCAGCGACTTACAGGCCACACGAATATGCAAAGGGTGAACAACTATGCCGTAGCCTCACTTGACATGCAAAAGTAAATGAGTAACACTCTCTGTAACAAATCTGTGTTATCAAGCTTGAGGAGTTTTCGAATCCCGCTGTAAATCACTGTGAAAATAATGCTGTTTTTTTTTTGTGACGTCAGGCATTCTGTAACACATGAAATGCATGAATTAAAGTTTCATGTGCGTCACTTTTGTCGTAAATATTTGGTTTATAATTTATATATTTAGTGATATATTAGATAAGAATAATGATCACACAATGCTTTCTGTGTGTTTGCCAGAGGAATATGGAAAGACTTCAGATATTCGGATTCGAATCGTGCTCAGGCAGACACTTTCCTACCACAAAAAATGTCTGAGCCATACATTCCACTCGCATCAATTGTTGCATATATAATTTAAATACAGTCATAAATCTTTCTTGAACTAAGTTAAAACTGTATATGTATTGTTCTCTCTGCAGTTTGCCTAACGGCGACCTATAAGCCAGAGAACGACAGCTTCGATATTATAGGTAGATTCCTTGGAGGATATGCCTTCAGCACCCACATTGTAGGTAAGACAAAATTTTCGCTATGAGAATAAATGATGATTCTTGGAATTCTATATTTTAAATAGGACTTTGGGGGGAAATATACAACACCAACGTGTGGATTTTCATCCAATAATTACGATTGTTAGAGTGTAGTTTACCATGCAGTTTCCCAACAGACGTTAGGCCAATATAATCCCGTGCACTATATACAAGCAAAGGCGCATGCCTAATGTATAGCAAGTTCCCATATGCCAATGCAAATAGAGAATCGAAGCATTGGAAGATGAAGGTAATCATTTTCTACTGTACAAACAGGTATAAGAATTTATATCCATCTGTAAAGCAAGCGCAGCGATTTCTTTTGGAAACGCGTATGATATGGACAGTGGTCCATAAAAAAATCGTTTCCGGTTTCCTATTTCCGGATTCTTTTAGACTATTCATATCTCTTTCTGTAAGAAGAAATGAGAATATGCACACACAAATTAAAAAAAAAAAAACGTTACACAGATACATGTCTGTAAAGATGGACCTCAAAATAAATTCGCAAAAGCATCATGTTTAAAATGAATCGACGACCAAATCGCATTTTTTGCTCCTGTCCATTACGAACGGCCATAGGTAACCAATGAAATAAACCCTACAGCCAATCGATATGTGTTGTCATTTTGCTTTTAATAAAAAAGAAAAGAAAAAAACTAAAACATCGTTAAAAAGGGACACAAAATACTGTACACTGTTTCCCCAAATTAATATTGCATGTAAAATCAAGCTGACATAACCTTCAATCCAGCATAAATGTACAAGTCTTAAATTTGAGTATTCTCCAATACAATGAGGATGAGAAGAGACCGCATTCATAATTATAGTAAGTCCATTCTGCGAAATGATCATGATGGAAGATGTTCCATGCATATTTGCACAATAATGGCGGCACGTTCACTGACTAATTCCGATTGAAGCCAATTAAGTGGCAAGACCAAGAACACCCTTGCAAGACAAACATCGGTGCAATCTGCCATCATTGGTTTCCTCATTAGACTATGGAAAAACTTAGTATAGTCCTACAAAGCCAATGTCTTCTAAAATCATTAATCTGTAAATAGGTAGTATACCCGACGTTACTCAGGTCTATTGTATATTTTATTAAACAATACACATAACTATCAAAGAAACAAAACCAGTATTAGCATTTTTAACACCAACTACAATCAGTTTGAAGGCTATGAACTTTTGCGAATTTATACTAATTCAGAGTGCTTTTTGGAATGCTGCTTTTGTTTGTGGATCTAAGCAAATCAGTAAATCAAATTTGATATCTCAAAATGCAGAAGTCTGGATCAGCCATTCCTTTCTACCGGTAAGTGCAATCATACTACGCTAAATTAAGTTTTGAACAGGAGTAGACTCAGGTCAAAACTAATATATATTTAAAATAATGATTGCTAATGATATCTATTATAAGCTGATAATGGATTGGTAAGGGACTTAACGAATACTATGTAACCGCTTAATTTGCCATTTTATCGTGATTGATGCGTATTATTTCAAAGCATTTGAAATTCATTTATAGCCCAGTTTTCAAACGTTATTTGTAAAAGACATTGTCTTGTAACTTTAGTAATTTAAATATTGGTTAGCCAATCGGAATATTTAGGAGCTAATTTTAATCTATATGCTGATAGACAGAAATGGCGTCATTTCCTATTCCAGTTTTCTTTTATCACCATTGCTGCTTTGGGAATATCAGATAGAGTCCATTGCAACCAATATCAATGTTTCAAATAACTGCCAATTTGATGAGTCATTGTGCCATCTTGTGATTACCATTCAGCTGCTCTGAATTATCTATTAAAATAATTGAGTCGCGCGAACAAGTAACAGAAATGAACAGAAAGGAAATGGAAGTATTCGTGACTTGTGATCCTAACACGTAAATTCTTCCTTTAGTACATAATTGAGATCAATAAAATCAAACATTTATTTTTGCACGCTACCCTCTAGATAGTAACCCACGTCAAAAATGTTATTGATGGAATTCAAAGGGCCAGTTTTATTAAATCTAAATGGGGACACTGTGACAGTTTTCGAAGTCAAGGTCAAGTGCGCACAGTGCAGACTCTCTGTAGGCTCTCAACATTATTTCGTTGAATGACGTCATAGTTAGCTAAACGTGTGTGGCGTCTTCATCTTTATGTGTGTTTGTTTTATGCACGCGCGTTTATATGTGTATGTGTCTGTGTGTGTGTGTGAGAGAGAGAGAGAGAGAGAGAGAGAGAGAGAGAGAGAGAGAGAGAGAGAGAGAGAGAGAGAGATAGAGGCGTGTACAGGAGCTTAGGCGAGAGCGTTTAACCAGAACATATTTGAGTTTCAATGCAACAGACGAGCCTAATTTTCATTCCCCTATACACATTTGTTCCAAAATTTGCAATCAATATAAATATCTGATCCACTATGATAAAGGGGTTTAACTGCTTGTGAGATCAAGACGTTATTGATCAATGGGCTATTGAGCCTAAGTGGGCTTTCTTCAACTCACCTTGGGTTTTAGAAACACCTTTTAGGGACACTTGACACATGAGGACCATTATTTATATATGAAATGCTTCCAACCAGGAGAAATGGCTTCCTTGTTTTGAATAAAAGTATCATTTGATTGACCGTTGTAAACACACATTTCATTCATTTCGTTTATTGAACTTACTGATTTGAAGGCTGTAAACCTGCCTTTGATTTTTTATTCTGAAAGCTGGGTCGGCGTAAGGGCGCCAAAATAGCTGACTCAAAGTGGAATAATATTCCCTTAAAATGTTTTTGTACGTCCAGAAAGAAAAACAGAGATCAAAACGTGATGAAAAAATAAATCATAATAAATGAGTTCAGGATGGAAGTTATAACGACCTAAAGTTATTTCCTATGCGGGTATAATCCTTTGCAAATGTCTTTATGGTTAAAAAAGATGGATCTTATTTGCTATGTGATTTGGCAACTAAAAACATACACACAGAAAGAAACAGAGACAACATTAAAATCTTCATGCCTCTTTTAGTCCTCCACTAAACTCCCAGACGTAGAGTATGTACATATTCATGACTGAAGCTGTGCTTAATCCTAGGCATTGCCTATATCGTATTATTAGATGGTAATTGCCAGGTTGGGGTTTTGGTGGAACATGGAAAGTGGTACATACACATAATCATGAAAAGCAGCGACATGTATGCTCCGCCGTAGACTTCAAGCTTTACCGGTTATAATGCACATCAAAACTGCATCAGCGCATGAACGTTTACAGTAAAGTCTCCCATTTGCACTGCTTTCTTTTTGTTTATAGTTAAGCCATGGAGTGACTGCGAAAACATCGATACGTTTTTGATCTCATTCAACAGCTGTGTGACTATCCGGAAAGTAAAAATTATGGACGGTCAGGCCTGTGCGGATGTAGAGGTATCGGCCGGCATCCTCATGGAGAAGACATTTAAGAATGTTTGTATCTAAAGAAGAAGAAAGTGATATTACTCCTATCTAGCTAACATCGTGACTATCGCTGAATAATATTACTCTAAAATATATTATATGAATTGTCACTGCTGACGGAGTGCGTCTATTCTAAATTAAAGACTTCTTATTCTAATATTTTTCTTCGATTTTTGCTGAAGTTTTTTTTCTTTTCCATATTAATTTTATGGCCCGGATACGGACCTCGAAGTATATACGTTGTCATTAATATTTCAACCCATCTTGCTACTTTGCAATTTCAGCACAAACTACATATGTCCATCTCAATCAAGTACGTGTACAGTTATTTAAATTCAAGATCGACATTGTCAATCAATTTTTTAGTAATTATTTGATTGATCCGTTACATACAAACATAATATTTTACGAATGAATGACCAACGATTTAGTGTGTCCTTACAAACCATAGATGCGATGCTATTATTCAAAGACGGTGCGAGATCCTCCCAGACTTTTTATTAAGAAACCTTTCAAAATATGTATGCGCAAGTTAAAGGGATATTGACGCTAACTATTGAGCTGTAAAACATGTTTAAAAAGTAATAACTTACAAAGATGAATCTTTCTTCAAAGAAGCGTCGAATTTCGACAGATTTCGTTATCTTACGGATACGTGATGTAGTATGTAAACGCACACATAGATTACTTTGAAGCAAGATGGCCAAATGGGTCTGATATCGCTCAGATGGCTTACATAACCTAACAGTTGACCATAGTACATGGTTGGCTTATTTAGCACTGTATGAAAATATGCAAATAATATGCATAATATCTTCTTATTTTATCGAAGTCATACAATGCCTTTAAAAGTTACCTTTATTAACGAAGTTTTCATTTATGGTCTTCAGAGGCACGCGGCTTTCGCACGGGTTGAAATAGTAATTACAAATTTGTTTTGTATGCTTATTTTTTTCAAGACAATGTTCTTTGTGCTCGTAGGAATTAAATGTTGAAGTCGTTATGGAGAAAACAATCAGATTAATTTGTTTTAGATACTAAAAGCTAAGCAATCAATTATATACATTTCGAATAATTTGTGAGTAATGGCATTTATGTATATACACTACGATAAGATAATTTGCAATACACACATTGCGATCTAAATGAGAAATATTTCAGGCACTTTAACATGGCAGTTCTTACAACTTTCAAATTCAGTTTCGCCAAAAATGTATGATACTTTCTTCCAAATATTTAAGAAGTTCAAGCGTGGTAAAGATTTTTATATAATTCTCTGCAAGTAAACTTAGAACCTAAGACTTAGGTTTTGCAATGAATATGTTTTAAATGGATCAAAATCAATATTAGAAAAAGGCACATATACTTTCAAGTACATACCTCTGAGTATGTAAGGAAACAATGATCCTTGCAAAATTGCAGGTTGCAACTATCCCTCTTCTTCAACTTACAATATACCTTTATAAGAGTGTGACAAAATCGTAATATTTTTTCAATTTACACACAATTTAATAACCAATCATTTTCTATGCTCCGAGTGTTAAATATTGTATTTCTCTTTTATACCTTTTTATTCAGTTATAAATTGGAAATTATTATTTTAATCCCTATTACGTATTATTTTGCTATTTGTATCAGTGGTTATATTGAAATCAAAGTATCTTGTATTCTAATTTTTCAAATTCGGGTTTGCAGAAGGTAAAACATTTTGCTTAACCCAACCCTATTATTCTCGACAGTCAATGTCATTGGTGACTTATCCCGCTTTCCTTTATATATATCTATCTATCTGTCTATCTGTCTATCTATCTATCTATCTATCTACCTACCTACCTATCTATCTATCTATCTATCTATCTATCTATCTATCTATCTATCTATCTATCTATCTACACACACACACACACACATCTATATATATATATATATATATATATATATATATATATATAAGAAAGTGATGTTAGAATACAGCGAACTTGTTTACATTTTATATGATTTAAAAACTGTTTACATCTGCGTTGAATTATTGCATTAATATGTGCCGATCCTGATTATAATAAAACACTTTGAATACCTTGATAATATAAGCCGTTGTTTTAAGGTTAAAAAAATATATTAAGAAATAATAACTAAAGTGTTTACAAACTGAGCTAATCAGATGTAAGATCACCTCATCAATAGCCTTTGATCTTGATCATAATTGTACCAGTATAAGATTTTACTAATGTAAGTACATTTACCTAATTTAGTCAGAGACGGATACAAAAGACAGTCTCTAAAGTGGTAACAAGTTCAGTTAATCAGATCACCTCATTACCATGCATAAATATCGATCAAGTAGATAGCTAGTGGCATTTCTGAGCCACTCGTTCATTCTAAGACAAATTAAGCACTTTCTTGGCGTTGACGGTCCGGACGCACAACAAAGAAAGCAACTGTAATTGAATGATTAATTCAGATGTCATAAATCGCTTTAGTTATCTACTTTGTTTGACACACTGTTGTGCTACTAAAATATTGCTACTGGTGCAAAAATAGTAATTACCGCACAAATCTAAACATAAAACACCCTTATTGCTGGCATACTTACGCAAGGACTGGACTATGAGATGGGTGATCCAGAACTCTCAACTACCATACTACTGAAATACACACAATACTAGCGTGATACTTAATTCTTCTTACTACCTTAAAATGCTTTGATAAAATGTACAATTATGGTAATTCGAAATCACCAAAACGAAATGGAACGTAGCAATATTCGATACCAAGAACGCAGAATATATTCATTTAGTAAGCAGCTTGATTGGAAAGTTCAAAAGCGTATTTTTATATCCTTGAACAGTATGCTGATTACACATTTATGTGTATATGTGGTACGACCAATACACACATAGAGTAAATGTGTCATAGTCTCTGATCTAATTGTCTTAAGTGAAAGACTCCCTGATTACTTCAAGTTCCAAGTTATCGCCATTTACTTGTTGGCTGTGTATGCATCACTCTCTCGCTCCATATGTATTATCGCACCTGGCCACATTCTTTACGAGCAGAACCGCTGTACGTTAGTGCCTAGATATAAGGGTCACTCTCTTTGTCTTTAATTATTTTACTCTCACAGATATCTTATGTACATGTTCCGCTAAAATGCGTTTCGTCTTCATCTATGAATATCATAGGTTTTGCATTTTTCAGTTGTTTGTAGACTAATCTCGCTAAAGAACCCAGCCAGTTACTAAGCACACGAATGCAATCAGTACCTCTGTAAAGTATTGGCCTGTAACAGGTGTAAATTGAATTGAAGTAGATACAGAAACCTGAAAGTATTTGCTTAGATCTTCGCACTATCTAGGTTGCACTGGTTTTATTGATAATATCTGTACAGGTTTGTGATAGGCTTCTAATACAAAGTCGCAATAAACAAAATAAAGAAGTATCAATTAAACATGATAATTTCTGAATCTGACAACAACTGAATATTTTTCAGGCATTACATATATCGAGTTGTCTATACTGCAACGTTGCCTTTTGTGATTTGATAACACATCTGTGTGTTGAACATTTGTTTTCCAGATATATGTAAGCACATAACATTTGCTTACTCGTGTTGAAACCAGTCTGAAAAGATCTGCTATTCCAACATAATGATATCTTTCTATTCCATCAAATAGAATTATTATGTCGACACACGTAACTTTTTCATTTTCATTCAACCTAGCTTGTCTAATGCATTTCTCTTCACATATTTTATACATATTTACGGATATATAATATTTAAGTTCACATTCTTGTACACTATACATTTTGAGGGTATTTATTGAATAAATGACTGGTCTTTAGAATTTTGCGACAAAAGTCTGGGACACTGATCTTCAAACGTTTGTGGAAGAAACATGGACCAGAGTGCATGCTCCGGCCAGCGTTTACTGACAGTGGAACACATTCTTTCGGTGTGTATTGACTAACACCCTGTCAGACATATATCTTTTAGAATGTGCACTCAATTAAGGAATTACGACTTGAAATTTGTTTCTACTTTTTGAAGGAATGTAGTTTATTTAAATAAAAAAAGATTTAAAAAAAATTAATCGAATATTTTAAGGATTTTTGTATCTATATGCTTTATTTGGTATACATTTTAGAGATTTTAAAATTTTTTGATTCTGTAGCATTTCGTGCATACTTTGTTTTTTTGGTGAAATTTCCTTAAAACTTTACTTTTAACAGGCACAGTATAGCCATTATTTGTACGGGTTTACTTATATTTGGTAGGGTTTGTGTTCCTAAGTTTTGTGTGTTTTTCGGGGGTGCGGGTGGGTGGTGGTTGTGCAATTTAGGTAATTTGTTTATTATTTGTGGAACGTTTCTTTTAATTGGCACCGTATAACCAATATTGTGCTGAGGTGCCTTTAAACGCTGGAACATACATATGTCATTTTTAAAAATTGTTATACCTTTTCTTTCATTGGCACCATTGACCATTATTTTGGCGTTAACCGGCAATTCATAAACACATGCATACATACTTAATTACTTCCGTCTACTTAATTGTTTGCAAAATATCACGCAGGAATTAATGCTGAGTTTCAAAACGCTGCAGCTCTTATATCATGGTGCTATTTAATGTTTTCTGTCATCGTGAAAATGTGAGGAAATGATGATGTTTCTTTTTTTTTCACAGGCTTCAAAAAAAAAATCATAGGGAATTAAAATTACATAGCCTCTATAATAAACAGCTTGAACTATTTTTCTATAAGTGACATCCATTTTGAATATTAAAAAGCTACCCAGAATCAACAATTTAAATAACATGCATTATTTATGAGAACTATCGGTGATCAGTCAGAAGCAGTTGTAGCTGGTGGTGATTCTGCTTGTACACTGCTTATTTAAGATATGGTGGCAGTGTGATTCAAGTCTGATTTCTATATTTTTATCATCGCTAACTCATCATAGTATTTTTCACCTAATCGATTTGTGTATGAGTGAAACTATAGACGATAAATATTACGTTATACACCTTCCAACCGCTAGAGTCAGGGTCAGAATAAGTTATCACTGTAGTGAGGAGATAAAGAACAACTAGTCATGATCAACAATTTGTCAATGCAGGCTTGTATGATTTCGACATTGATTCTTAGATAAATTACAGGCTACGGTCAAGGGGCAAAATATAATCAGCACGCGTCATACTTTTGCCAAGTTATATGAGAATAAGATGAATAACAGTAAAACAAGAAAATATAAAAGTTTTGAACAGAAATGTTTCACTTATTTACCTTTCAGCCACGTAAAGCATTTTGTTGTTGTTTTGAATATTTAATAATGGATTTAGCGAGAAGCAAACTATTGCAAAAGACAAGACTTTGCAGTGGCGTTTTTTTTTTTTTTTAAAACTCACCTTAAGTACTGTGAAATGTTAATTTGCAACATTTTTAAACCTTTAAAGGTACAGTTCTTCAATCAAAAGATTTTTGCCTCTATCACCTTTTACAAATGTGCATGTAGCCCATATATGTCGTTACTAGACATCTGTTAATGTGTACCTATTCTTAAAGGATATATTTTACGTCCAGGTAATACACAAAATATTATACTTATCGAGTTAAAAGTTTGAAAGCTAACACTCTTCGTTTACCCATTGGAGAGTATTGTGAGGGATTGACATTGTACATTAGTATATCTGTAACAGTATAATGGATATTGGACATAGTGACAAAGTAATATGACTAAACTAAGTGACTTTTATGTATTCAATCGAACATTTCCCACACATTACCATCAAAGGCGACGAAGAGTCTACAGACTTGCCCAATAAATCTGATTTGAAGGTAAATAGGTGAGCAGAACAAACACTAAAGTATGTACAGTTTCCTCTTATTAAACGCGGTCCTGGATAAAATATTAAGCAAGTATTTAAAGATGAGAGAGGGACTACCCTGTCAGTTACAATTCCATCCATTTCAAACTACAATTTATGCGGTGTTTCTCACCCATAATATGACAAGGAAAACACCAGTGCAACTTTGACATTCTCTGGATGTCACGAACCTTTCAGTTAATATGGGGAAATATGAACTCTATCAATACAAATGTCACAATACCTCTCCATACATGCACACACACACGCACGCACACACACACACACACACACACACACAAAAGAAACATTATATTCCCCATCTGAGTAAATAAAGACAGTACTATACAAGCAGACAATTTCTTGTCAAATGATCAATTTTGATTTTCTTAGCCATTTGTATGGAGTAAGAAAACAGTATTCAAAAGCAAAATTTACTTGGAAAAATGCAAGATTCAAAAAATATTAGTAGCATTTTGTTAAGTATGTCGAAAATTGAATGCGATATAATCTGGTCCCTCATACCAGGCAAATATTAATTGCAAAATTAGTGCGGTAACAAGCTTGTACTGGACAATAATCTGTCACCATGAAAATACAGTTATATCAAAGTTTCTTTTCCTGTTGGCTCGAGATGTAGTAGTTAGTTTTCAATAAATACGTAACAGATTGCTGTCAAGAAGTAATGCATTGTCTTTTCATTAAACCGTGTCCGTTCAGTTTTCTGTTTTATATATATATATATATATATATATATATATATATATACATATATATATATATATATATATATATATATATATATACATGAACACTAAAACAGGATCTTGCATGCATATTTCAAGTATGGTATAGTGAATGTTCAAATTAAATGTTTCATGCCAGCATTTCATCTCCTATTACTGAAATTGTGATACGATAAAATAATACAGACTTTTTATCATTTTCATTAAAAATTAACTTTTCAGGTTAATATTGCCTCGATCAAATTATAGATTTCAAGCACAAACTCAATTTCCTGATTTTTTGGCGAGCGCGCATTTAATGGCACAACCTCCTCCCTTCACTAAGCTTCATTGTTTATACATTTAATTTGCTGATAACATGAAGGCAACCGGAAAAAGAAAAAATTCATCGAGTGACTAGTTGTGTACAAAATACATTCATACTAGATTAGTTCTGCCCTAAGTCAAAAAGAGGAACTTGACTCGCACATACATTATTTGGCCCTAACTACACGAAGATATGCATGATTTTCAAAAAAGGATACCAAATATCAAACAATCCATCAAAAACTTAACGACTAGGTGCAAACGCTTGATTTGGTAGCATGGACGGAGGGACGATGACTATCTAGAGCAAAAAATTTGAAATTGTTGTTTAAAATAAGGGCATACATTTTCTTATCACTAAAAAAGGTCTCAAAGCATCAACTAATGTAACTGAAAAGACTGTCATGTAAAGGCTCCACATTGAAAAAAGGTGAAACCAATTTTAGGAGTAAAATTTGTTTTTTTTATAATGCTTACCCAATAATACATCCTCCCACTAGCAAGCAAATCCAACCCTCCAAACCAGAAATAAACGTATTAACCCTGTCTATTGGCTTGTGTTAGCAATAAAAGTGCTCAAAAATTCATCTACTTACTGGGATCATGGAAGTCTGACAAGAATAGTCTCTCCTTGGATAGTTAGATTAGTGCCAAATACTGATATTCACCAGTTACTACAAAAGTGGATGCTCTTTTAAGGGAAGGGTTGGGAGGAAATGCCTGTAATATGGTTGGATAAGTATTATCTTAGAAATATATTTACTAAAATATTTGGTTTCTTCTTCAATACATTATCCAATCATAATATGTTAGAAGAAATCTGATTATAATAATAATTTGAGTAATAAAACAAAGTGATTTTTTTATTTATTTATGATTGACAACCAGATGATGCAACACTAATTCCAAAATGAATCAAAAGTAACATGTCAATAATAAATACATTACTAATTTTAATTCTGTATTAAAATTGAAAATAGAGGTGTGACATGATACTTTTCATTATTTCTCCCAGTGAAGGAAAAAAAATAGAGTGGTGATTGTTGAACTCATCATGAACTTTGCACAACTTGACACCCTCTCTATCAAAAAAGCACTCATCATCCTTCACGAGATCTGTGATTTGTTGACTGAGGTCAATAACCAAGATGTATTCAGCTCTACTGGTTAAAAATGTCTGGTGAGTGGTGTAATGGACAAATTGGCCTGCAAAATCGAATCGCACATTGACAATCCTGCTTTATCCTCCTTGACCTCAAGTTTATCTGCATTTTCTACTAATAATTTCAGAATTTACATTTCAAGATCATTCTTCTCACTCTCATCGGGAAAAACCTCTTCTGATGATTCCTTGTGATGAGGGCTGAAATCAACCTTTTTATCATCAGGAGTGCTCTCTGCTTGCTCTAAATCTTCAACCATTTTTGCTTTCTCCTTTAACTGCTTCAAGAGGCGTTGTAATGCTTAGTACTTCTCTGCATCTGAAAATCAAAGTGTCCCATATCTACTCTATTAAAGCATATGCAGAATAGTCATATTAATCAGAATATACTGTGATGTACAAAATCTTGCACTTGTGAACATGGTGATATGGTTCTCTAAATTACACCAAAAGTGTCGGCAGAAAACAGTGAGCAATAAACTATAATCAGAAATAATTTACCATAAGCTTTAAAATAAGGCATACGTTTGTTGTGAATGCTCATTCCAAACACAACACATGCAACTAAAGGGGAGCCTGTAGATGCAAAACCTAATCACTCCTAAGAATTGCACACTGGAAATACTTGTATATTGAGTTGTGTCCACTACAGCGGTTAAGTAATGAATTTATATGGGGAGGCAACTCTAGTGCCCAGAGGCTCTATCTATAGTACATAATAACAGTAAAATTTATCATAGCAACACTTTAAAGGAATAGGGAACATATAATTAAAGTTGTGGTTATATTAGTCATTTGTTGCCCACGATCAATTTAATGATAGTTTGGGGCGACCCAGTTAGACCGAAAATGAGTAACAGTACATTACAGGCGGTTATTTGCGCTAGTGCCCTGATATGAATATTTGTCGAGTATAAACGAGGCTAGATTAATGTGATGTCACAGGAGCCTTTACACCTACTGGCCATCGTTCAGCATCCTGTCGGTTCATTGTACTTGAAAGGAGGTGAAATGCACAATAATAATCGAGAGTTTCTATATATTGACAATTGTTTGAAGGATGCCCCACCGTACAGCATTCTGATGCAACAATAATTCAAGTAAGGCATCAACTAGGAAAATCTCCCAACAGATCCTAGTGACAGCAGCACAATGTCCCCAAATGTGCCTATCACAAGTGGTGGAATGCAGCGGTGAATAAATATAAGCTTGATGCACTCAAATTTCCATCAATGTAGTGTCTATAATGTAAATGAAGTAATTAGACAAATATATCTGCATAAAAAGGAGCTTTGTTTAACACCAATATCCTTGCTTCTCCAGCTTTGTCACCACATCCCCGCTCTATGTGCCCACAGGGTTGAAATGTTTTGTATAGTACATCTTCTTAATATAGATGTTTATCGCAGAAAGAGATTTTTATATTCACATTCTGATGCTAACATCAGAGTAAAATTATTATATATTTCAAGTAGAGTGGAATGCATACCTTTGAGTGCTAATCAATTAACATAATTTGATCATTACATGAGGAGCATGATCCTTGGGCTATAACAATGGATAAGATTACTTTGTGACCCCCCTCCCAAACCAATTCTTCCTTTTCGCCTGATATGTGGCCATAGATCTATTGAACCAATTGTTGCTATGCAACTACTCAAATGTTGCAAAGATACTCCATTGATACTACAAAATCATACTCCTTTTTTCTTTTCAGGTTCTACAACAGCCACTCAAGACACCTGCAAGTGAATGTGATGTTGTGAAGCCTTATGCTGCTGAACTCAACACACCAGCTTTGGTGCCAAGTCCTCAGTTCCAAACACAAGAAAGAAAATGAAGTGTCAAAGTGCAGGTTAAAATAAACTCCGCAAGGAGGATTTACAGAATTTAGGTTCAAGCTCTAAAACCAATGTGTGATTCTGATAATGAAACTGAGCCAAACACTGAAGACGACAATGTCCCAGAGATATAAGATGATTCAAAATATGAACCATATACAAATAGAGATGATGAATTGGATGATGAAGGGGATAGCAATGGTAACGATGATTTTGATAAAACTATGCCTATGAACTATAGGCTTGATAAAGATGCAAAATCTGAAAATCAGTACCAGTTTCTGGTGTCCGAGTCTGCTTTGTCAGAACTGATGAGTGTATGTCAATCCTGTTGTTTACCCTCCCAGACTTTTGTGTAATTTTCACGAGAACAATGACTGCAACAAATTCAGTCTGTGCTGATGGGCACATTTCAGGATGGAAAAGTCAGCCTTGTGATGGAAGAATGCCATGGAGTAATTTGTTTACTGCAATAGTAATATTCTTCACTGGTATCAATTGTGCTAAAGCATTACAGCTATTTGAGGGAATCAATCTGAAAACGTTCGGTAAATGGACATTTATGATATTACAAACATCTACTGTACCTGTGGTTGAAGTGGTATTGAAGAAACACCAAGTTTCCCTTATACACGAGTATGCTGGAGAGAAAATAATATGTGGAGGTGATGCTAGTTGCAATTCCCCAGAGTTTAAAGCCAAAAATGAGGTTAATACTTTGATGTCTTTGGGGTTAAAGAAAATGCTTGACATGCAGCTAGTACAGGTATAATGTATGGTAGGCATTTGCGAGTATGTGTGTGTCATTATTATAATCTCTATAACTTTTATAATGGCACGGAGAGAGAGACAGACAGAGAGAGAGACAGACAGAGAGAGAGAGACAGAGACAGACAGACAGACATAGAGAGCCTGTTACTCTGAGTAGAATGGAGTTAGATTTGAGGAACTCTCAGGATCTTCTTAACACTGGCTACTCTACTAGCATATTCATTGCAATTATGTAGCGTACACTTAGCACAACTATTGGTGGGCTATGTTTCATATTATGTTTTTGTTTTGTAATCTATGCTTTGGTATCATAGCTGTATCCAATATTACCTATATGGAAAACTAACCCGAGTTAACTAGTTACATCAATTTTATGCCTGCACATGTCATTATTAGATTACTGGAAACAGATGGGTTGTTTTGAAACTGTCAATGTTATATGTTAGATTACTCAGCAAATTTGAATATCCTTGCAGGCCAGCCAATGTCGCTTGACTTTGTATCATTGAAAGTGTTGTTAAAACACCAATTAATCAAGTAAGCAAATTGTGCATTTTCTTTCTACTTAAGAGCAACGAAATTAAAGGGTCCACATATATGGAGATCTAAGGTCTGAAGAGAGGACTGGATCACATCATTAATGATAATGGTTTGACCATTAAAGTCCTCATCACAGATCAGCATAGAATGGTGCAGAAATGCACAAGAGAAGAGCAAGGGGAATTATTTTCAGGCATCTCCAAGAAGCTAGAGGCAGCTGCAAAGAAAACGGATTGCGAGATGACCCAGCCATGGATCAAGTCTACAATGAACCATGCCTACTGCATTGCCACTTCCTGTGGATAAAATTAAACTCAAGGTTGCCAAATGGGTGTCACTGATGAACCACATCACAAACAAGCACGAGGACCATTCTACCATCTTCAGCAAATGTGAACATGGTCCCATTTTGGAAGAAAGACAGTGGCTGAAGAAGGGAATGTTTACCACTACTATTTATATAGAAAAGTTTACATGTGCTTAGATGCTGTATTCCAATATCCAGTGAATGATACTAGCTGTACATGAACACATGTGAGATATAGCCAAACAGAGAATCATAAATTAGCATGTAACGTTTTCCAAATTGATTTTTTTCTAATTAGAGTTGCTACAAAGTCTCTCTCTCTCTCTATCTATCTATCTATCTATCTATATATATATATATATATATATATATATATATATATATATATATATATATATATATATATATATATATATATATACACATATTGGGGGGACACCATCTATTTATGTAGTTATGTTAGTTTTGTATTATGTTTTTTACAATAGGTTGAAATGCAATATTCTTTCGATTGAACCAAAATGGTTAGAGCAGACTGATACACTTGTTCACATACACACTGAACAAATACACTTATTTCTCTTCATTAGCTGATTAGGCTCCAGTGTATACAAGCTTATGGATAAAGTTGTTTGCAATCCTTACATTCTCCATGACATCCAGAAGCTATCAATTATACATCAAACATAAAGCTTAGAGATGTACCACAACATTGTGAACCACTACACACCAAAGAGCACACACTTCCTGTATGGATCCATCCTTGCAAGGCAACTATTATCTATTATGGAATTAAATTATACAAGAATTTATATGAACAGTACTGTTTAAAACATGTTTAATATTATTCACATTTAGCATGTGCACCAAAACTGGCTATACTCATACATGAAGAAAAAAAAATACACGATACCCGGAAGATAACAATACAAGATTTAATTATTCATGTCAAAGGGTTGCTGGACAATATTGACTTTAAGCAAACCTAAACAAAGACTAATACATTCTTCTCAATAGCTCAATAATAACAATTATAATTCTTGATTTTATTCCGATTCTTTTATTTCACGCTTCATCTAGCTGCCCATTACTACAATGAAAATTCAAACAATGCACATGCAGTGACCAAGACTGGCCAGGAGCAGTGGAGAATCATTTATCCAAACAGCAAGAAAGGGACAGAGGTTGTTTTAAAGCCATGCAAAGTGGGCCTAACCTTTGGTAAGACTTTGACTAAATATGTTGGTTTTATATCTTAGTCAGTCCTACATTTCGTCACCAAATTCATTTTGTTAAAAATAAACTGATGTCAGAATTTCACATGGATGATTGATGTCAATTGTAGTTTGAAAATAGCCATTATGAAAGTGTAAATTTAATGTCGGGTGTAAACAAGTAATTATAAGAAATATGGTCATCTCTATTAAAATCTGAAATACAATGATTAAATACATTTATAGCACATGGAATGATTTTTATAAAACTTCATACTGTGTGGACATGGGTTACTTTATCCATATGAAAATTGAATTGTTCATTAAAATTAAAAAAGTTTATTGACATGATATCTTAGTGCAGTTTTATTCTTTCAGGTTACATTGCACTCTTGAGGCCGGCATTGCTGGACTGAAGGCAGGAGTTGCCTACATGCACAGAGGCACACAAGTTCATTAAAGGGGTCTCCGAATCCACCATCACTTACAGAATCCTACAAACAGTTTTCAGCTCTATGAGGTAGCATATTTGAACCCAACATATTCCTCAAAGTGAAATGCTTCTGATTTTTGACACCACGCATGATGGTAGAACTTAACAACTGTGTCTGCCTAGCTGATGCCAAATCTAACTGACAAAACACCAATATGTTCTGAAAATAAAAAAAAGAATTCGTGTAAGAGTAAGTCCATACAGAGGTTAAAAAATTCTTTAGCAAATCTTGCTATATCATATTATTTAGTTATTACTAAGTACTTAGAGTGAAGTACTTTGATATGTTCATTTTTTTCAAGGTGTTAATATACATGTTGAGTACATATTTCAATTTGATACAACATAAATAGGAAATGATCCATATCATTATAAATAAATTTGTTGCACCAATCATTTTCAGGTGAACTGTGTTTTCAAGACTTATTCAAGTGAAACAAGAAAAGAAAAAACATGCTATTTGTGATGATTGCAATGTCACAGGACACAGTTCAATGGCACATAAGTGCCGTCATGGCTATATAGTGTCAAGTAAGTTCAGGTATCCCCCTCCTCAAAAAAATAACAAATAAAAAAGGGTAAAATCCTTAAAATACAAACAAAAACATTTTTTCTCATTAAAAAGTTCAAGAGCATCATAGCTGGAACATCATTATGGGATGCTTCCCTGGGCAAAAATGTTGCCTCTATGAGTTGTAAGCTCAAAACATGTTGAAATAAAAAAAAACATATTGGGTATAGTTTGTTTTGTTAAATGGGGCCCAAACATTCTGTTATAAGAGTAGCAAAAACTGATTAAATACATGGATAGCAATTTAGAAGAAATGCATATTACAACATAACAATTACTAGTTTATCGGCTTGTGATCATCAACTGGTAATATTCACAATCACATCTGTATGGAAAATATACAATATAATTTTGACCGTTAATGAACGTTTCAAAATCATTTCGTAATAATCTGTAAATACTTTGAACAATGAAAAGGCGAAAATTATGGATTATAAATAGCATGTTGATTTTGAAACTGAAATAAAGTTTGACAAAGCAACGACAGTTTTTAGTGTGCTGCATTTCATATTGTAGAGAGAAATAAGCATTAGCAAGTCAATGTGATATTATGAGTATACTTGTACTTGTTTAGTTGACATAATCAGTTGCACTCGTGATAACTATGGTACCTGTGTTTACAAATTACAGAAGGAGCTAGTCTTTAACTAGTCTGTACTAGCATGCATTATCATAGTCCTCTATTCTGAGTGGGCATATAAGACAAACTGTACATGAATTTTATAAATAATGATAAATAATAAACAGGGATTATAGTATGGAGCATGTCATTGTTCCTCTAACTCTATGCTCCGAAACAATGCAGAATTTAATTGACAATTTTTCAAAATTTACAAACTCTACATATGGTGTTTCATAGGTTACAAAATGTTTGCTGAATCTCCATTAATATCTAAAATGTTTGATCTGACAAGATATAAGCGTTATAATAAAACTGTACAAAGATCTAGTTTGATAACGTGCATGATCTGTGTATTTTAATTGCTTTGGCAATTATATCTCACAAGTATTGAGGTGGAGGAGAATCAACATTTGGATGCACCAGAACAACTCGAGATCGACTAACATATAAGACTTGACAAAGCTCCAGGTTTATTTCATAAAGTGTAACGTGGGCGTTGATCAGTTTCTTATATGAAATTCATGCTATAGATCAGTACAAACCATTGTGTGTTCCCGAGTTGTCCTTCTTCACCCAGCAAAATAGCATCTTCGTCATCAGATGAACCTGACGCAGTGACATCACTATCCTCTTCATTGTTATTGTTCAAAAGCGTTTCAAACTGATACGGCAATATGTTCAAGATTACAGAAAAGTCAGGAAATCATTCTCGTAATTTTCCATGATGCAAAAGGAAAACACTCTGTTTGAATCACACTAATAACCTTAGCATGGCTTGGTAGTTAGCTCGGTTGGCTGGTAGCTAAAGATCCTATGATGTCACTACTGGCCATGTGATAATTATTTAATTATGGCTCAAGGCACTCTTGTGGATAACCTACATATTTCCTTGTAGTAGCTAAAGGACCCAACAAGGGTGTGCAGGAAAAAGATGAAAGCTAATTTTGATATATAGGCAATCAAATAATAATACGCCAACATGTATACTCCATATTCCTTTAAGAAGTTGCTGATAACCAAACACCAAAATTATAATCATTTCTTCCTTTTATCATCTTCAATAATCATACCAACTTTAACTGAATTGCATAAATGGTTCACAAGTTATTTTGTTCACTCACACAGAGCAGTCCTTTCACTATTCAGCCATAAAATACATGGAAAATAAATTCGGTACAATATAACTTGTACTATATTAAATAACCAGAGCATCAAATTAACCAAAATATATGCTCTCCCCTACAAGAATTCTGCAGAATGATACGTCTTATTTTTTGCCTGTTCCTCTGTGGTTTAATCCAAAAACATTGCAAAGTCTCTAAAACAAGAAATGTAGGTCACAGTTACCTACTTTTGCCGATGGTTTAGTTATATCCTAGATGAAGATACCCATCAAGTTTCATGTCAGAGAAAATCAGGTAAATGTAAAATTTTAACATAATCACTAGAGTGTCAAACGTAGGTCACTGTAACCTTTTGTCTGTGATGAGCAGTACTTTACATGATCAGTGCACATTCAACAGTATATGAGAAACTGAGATAAATTTAACAAGAACAATGCGAACAGTAAATTATACAACTGCCATGTGGTATATAGTATTATTATGCTTCTTATCTATAAAATCCTCCTTTACTGGTTGGATACTCAGGTACTAAAAGATATAGTACCTGTTTAGCTTGTGTATTATGCCAATGTCACTTAGTGATGTTTCCTAGCAATACTAAACAAAACACGTTACAGAACCTGAAACAGGTAATTTTATGTGCAAAATGAAAATAGAATGTAGTAGGAATGCTGAATCAACGCAAACTAAATGCAGAATGAATCTGAATGAATTTAATGCAACTCTAAGGAAATGGAGAATGCAAAATACAAAATGCAGATAAAAGTGAAGACATCATCACCAGTACTTGTATCTGTATAATTTTTATTAATCGAAATGAAATAAGTAACAAAATTTGCTGATAAATACTCTACAACTATATTTTTACATTTATGCAGATGCGGTTATATTTCTATTTAATTAAAGCACACTTTTAGTAAAACAAGATACAAAAACAATAATTCTGTCCATTTAATACCAACAAAAATGGAAATGCTTACTTTGGTAAATGTGTTCTAAAATGAAGGAAAATGAAAGGAAACAATTGCCTTGGCTTGCCTTTGTGGGTTTAACACCATTTTTCAGCACATGATGGCCAGTATATTTTTGGTGGTGGAAGAACCCGGGAAAACCCTGGAAAGAACCACCGCCTACAGGAATCCACTGGCAAACTTTCTCAATACCCACGTTTGTCGAGCCAAGCCTCGAACCCACGCAAACAGAGGTGACATGTCAGTGATCTGTAAAGGCGAGCGCCTTAGACAACTTGGTCACAGGGGGGGGGGGGGGGGGCTCCGAAAGGAAAAGAAACAATGAATGGAAGTGATAAGCACAAAATCAGAATTAATTTCTGAGACACTAAATGGAAAACAAGATGAATGCGAATGAAATGCAGAATGAATGCAAATGATGTGCTAACAAAATACAGATTTGGTAACATTACCTGTTTCAGGAACTGTATTTCACTGGCTGATGATGTCACTGACCACAAAATTCACATGTGCCTTCTGGTCTCCAATGCAACCCATATACAAAGTTTGAGGAATAGGTCTTTGCTTATTTTGTGGAAACCATTTTCCTTCTTGAAATCCTTTTGATCTTTACCTTTAACCTTTCAACACAAAAATCAAAAGGTGTCTTAAATGCAAGCCATCTACAAAGTTTAGTCAAGACAAATGGTAAACTTAAGTACTTTTGTGGAAATGTTTTCTTTCAATCCCTGTGACCTTGACCTTTTGATTTCAAAATAAATAGGCACCTTCAAGGTCTCAAATTCAAGCTGTCCTCAAAGTTTGGTCAAAGTAGGTGTAGGTAGGTATTTTTCTTCTTTGAGTCACTGTGACCTTTGCCACTGACAATTAAATCCTAAAATCAATAGGTGTCTTTCTTGTCTCAAATGCACACCATTTACAAAGTTTGGTTAAGGTATCCGGTATAAAGTCAAGTTATTGTGTGAAAACAGTTTTTCTTCTTCCAGTTCCTGTAGCATTGACTTTTGACAATTTGAGCCCAAAATCAACAGGCTTCTTCCTTGCACCAAATGTAAGATACTTACGAAGTATGGAAATGTTAGATCGTGGACAACTAAATATATGTATGAAAATGAAATAGAGAACGGGCAGACAGACATAATGACTAACAGACAACATCATAACATGATGTACTCTGCCTTACGACAGGCATATACAAAATTCAAATTGATGCCTGCACCACCACAAGCACATGAAGAACACCACTGGAAAAGTGATACCTATGTTTCACAGGTGTGAAAAAAAGAGGCAACCTTTAGCTTTTGCAAATGAGAACACTTGGGACTGATCAGACCAACTGTATTTACCGCTAGTTATAAAACCTCTTGCATACCTTTTGCTTGCACAGTCCATTCCTGGCTAGTTAAGGAAACATCAACACAATGCACATGGATGTCAATACCTTCTGTACTTGTTCTCTCTGAAATATGTACATCTTTTCCAAGAAGCCGTCGTAATAATGTTGTCTTGCCGACGTCACAATTCCCAACTACCATTACCCTGATGTTGTAAACCTTTTCTTTGCCATCTTTCAATGCTTCTCTGGACAACTTGAGAGATCTTGCAATTTCTATTGGAATACCTGGGCCTAAAATGAGGCAAATTAAATTCTATATAACATGAAATCAAGGTTAATAAATACAATCATAACACTGGATATTTAAGAAATATAATGGGCTATAAACTGCTGATAATACTGCTCTTAATGACATAAACCAAATTTCTGTCTGGCACATGTAAAAGAGTCAAGCTTACTTGGTAGACTAGGTAACTTAACACCAGGAATTTCCAGGGGAAAATTTGGCGACTATTGACAAATTTTCATGCCAACCAAGACTGATTTTAATCTTACCTTTTAAACGAAGAAACTGGCTGAAACGTACAATACACACATACATATATATTTGCAGCAACCTTTTAAAGTAATTCCTGTAAAATTTATTAAAAAAATTTAAAAAATCAACCTCAAAAGAGAAGAATGAGGGGGAATAAATTCCTAAAAAACAAACTGTCCCAAGCCCCGGTTAAAAATTCCTCCTTTGGACCTATTAATCACTTTGGATTTCGTATATTTTTTTCATGAGATTTTGCATCATGTGTGATGCAAAATAATGGTGCAACCAGAGGTGAATTCAATGAAGTGAACTGTATAAGGGATTATGAAACATGCTTTAAAAATAAGTATAAGATACCCAACTGGGCATGAGATGACTCACTAGGTTCACATTCAACTCAAAGTCAAATATAATAACAATTTGCAGGTTAAACTAGGTTCAAAGGCATTTATCACCTGGTTGCATTGAAGTTAAAGCTGTCAAATTTTAGGAACCATCTACCGGATACCCGTCGATCCTAATGATCGGTTACCCGGGTACCCGATCAAAATTGTATTACGGTAAATGTGTACAAACCTGAACTGCTTTGTTGTAGGTTGATGATAGCACGAACGGCATGCAAAAGTGTATTTTTTCGGTGGTTGAGGTGTAATAAAAGAACTGCTCATTTATTCGTATCCAAGTACAAAGCAACTAAAATGTACAAACATTTTAAGAAACTGAAATAAATGACAAAAATTAGTAATGCTTCCAAAAACTAAAAAGTAATTAAAAAGTATTTTATTTGTCACAACTGAAAATGTTTCAAAGGTACTTTAACTGTTTGTTGAATGTTGATAAAAGTCAGACACAAATGTCAGTTTTCACTTGTCAATGCACATGCTCCAGTTTCTGTTCAGACAAAGAAGCATATCCACATTTTCTGGTGCCAGACAGACTGGTTTGCTACTAACTATGTGCCCAGCTGATGAAAATGCGCTTTTCGATGGTACGGATGTCACCGGAATGCAGAAATCTTTTCGCACAAGAGCAGCGAGGTTAGGATAACACTTACTGTTATCGCGCCAATATTGCAGAATGTCTGAATTTACCGATAGTGGCGTATCGGACAGGTAGGTTGCGAATTCATCTGAATTAGGAGTTGGTTCATCGACAGTACATAAAAGCGGCAAGATCTTCAAATATAGTTCCACCACTGTAGTCAGTATCTCTTCTTGCTTTCTTTGGCTGTGGTTCAGGTTCAGATACCTCCAATTCGTTGCCGGTTATTTTACCCATGCTTGTCTCCAACTCGGATCTGACGGCAGTATACGTCTCCTTTCGAGATGGTGCCTCAAAAAATGTAAGAAGCATGTAACAATGATCAAATACAGCTGCCTTGGATGCATTCACGCAGAGCCTGTGCTGCAACTGTATTACGTTTAAAGTGAGCAGCCAGTCGCCTAGTGGTGCCAAGCATCTTTTCAGTGGCCCTTACTTTAAGACCAGTATTGACTGCCAATTGTAGCATGTGCGCGAAGCAATGCTGATCTGGCCAATCATCCCAAAAAATTCATGGCCAAGTTGATGTTCGAGCCATTATCATGCACCGTTGCAGCAATTTTGTGCACTGATATCTGCCATTCATTAGCAGCATCCTCCAAGCGGAGACTAATGTTTTCACCTGTGTGTTGCTCAGGCATTTCCCTTTTCTGTAAAACAGCTGATTTCAGCTGCCAGTCGGGGTTATCCAATGAACTGTAACGCACATATATGCAATATTCTGTATGGATGTCCACATATCAATTGTGAATGCAACATACTCTGTGTTCCCCAACTGGAGTTTTAATGTAACCCCTTGCACATAACTTTCTTTAATGTTCGGCATTTAACTTCATAATCAGGCTCTAGTTGTATTTTCATGCGTAGTCAAAGTATATGTCTGTACTTGTGGTTTCATGTGTAGTCAAATTATACTGTAGAAAGTATATTAAAACAACTAACCTTACTTTGAAAGGGTTTTGATATGCCATTTCTTGTACTCTTTTTTTAATGAGAACATGTTTGCTATGAAACATTTGCAAATTTTGTACCTAATAATTGGTTTAATTGTGACTATTAATTTAATTGATTTATTTGTAAATATTAATTAGTAATTTAGCATGTTTAGTTAATTAATAATTAGTTTCATTGTACATATTATTAATTAGTTTAATTTTTAATATTAATTAGTTATTAAGTGAAATATTTTTATTTTACATATAATTATTTGTGCTTTAAACAAGTAATTAATACAAATAGTACAGAAAATTACAATTGGGTCCTTTTGAATTAAATATCAAATAAGCAAATTGCAAATTCATGCAAGATCATCAATTTTCCCCAACTTTTTTCAGGTTCCACTCAAACCACACAAATGTCTTCATTCCCAACTTCGACTCCATATTACCCTCAGCCAATCTTGTGTGCGGGCATATGCTTGGCATAGATATCTTTTTCTTTAACCATGTAATTACTGTGTAACCATGTAATTACCATGTAACCATGCAATTGCCATGCAACTATGTAATTACTAGTAATGATGTTAGTGTTACTGTTGAAATGTTTATTATATTTATAATCAAGGTTCTTGGCAAAGGATAAAAACTAAATTAGTTCTGCAGTTAAAGTAATATTACACACAACAGGGCTGGTAGCAGAACTGGTTTATTATGGACTGGGAGGTAGAGTACAGGCATGTGTCAAATACCACAGCTGCCATATTTCTCCTAATGATGGTTATTAGCAATATCATTACATATCCATTTTTATATAAAAAAGTGAATTTACTTTCAAAATCAGAGAACTAGAATTAATGTGGATTTAACATTATAATCTTCTGAGATAATTGCATATTGCAGATTACATTACAATCCACTTGAATGGTTAGTATTGCTGAAGTAATAAAGCAACTTAAATCAAAGTACTTGAAAATGGCTAATTGAATGTGAAATTTTGGTTAAAAGTACTGTCTTGGAATGAGTCCAAGAAAGTTCTCACAGCCTAAAAAACTAAATCATCAGTGCTTGATACATAAACTAACGGTAAAGCTACTTGAACCGTCTCTACTAAACTGCACATGTTTAAATCTAGGTTACACAGTCCTTTAAGTGTGCAGGCAGATGGATCAAACTTCCCCAGGATGTTGTAGATAGATTAGAATCTACTTGTGGCATGATGGTGTTGGATTCGTCAATTGATGTAGTATTGTTTGCAGTTTCCTCCAGTTTGGTGTTGGATTGGTCACTTGATATAGTATTGTTCCCAGTTCCCTCTAGTTTGTTGTTGTATTGGTCCCCTCAAGTTTAGTGTTGGATTGGTCACTTGTATTGCTTGTAGTTCCCTCCAGTTTGATTTGTTGGATTGGTCCCCTCCAGTTTGGTGTTGGATTGTTTGCAGTTAAATGATGTCTGTTATTATGATAAAAATGTCCCTCGGATTTCAGAAGGAATAGACATGGCAAATCATATTTTCATGAACACAACCTTGTTTCCATAAATCTCCAATCCTCACTCTGACTTTATCACCAATTTGAACAAGTGGTACATTTTTTGCATGCTTTCAAAAGTAATGCTTTTGATTTGCACATTTTATTTCCACTGACCTTTAATTTATCTGGTGAGTTGTGGCTTTAGGGGGGTTTCCAATTTGGTAGTTGAGCTTTCGTTCTCCTACCCATTAGTTTTGCATGGGTGATCCGAGATTTGGTTATTACAGTGTATTTTTACAGTCCCAAGATATTTGGTTTTCACGGTGTATTTCTACAGTCCCAAGATATCTCGTTCTCACAGTGCATTTCCACAGTCCCAAGAGTGCTGGGTCATGTCATTTTGGTTCTCACAGTGTATTTCTACAGTCTCTTTGGAACACCATGGGTGCAGATGAGATCCTGACTGGGAGGCATTTGAATTTGTATCAGCCAAAAGATGTATTAAATGTACAGAGTTTATTGTTCGGCTCATCCAGTTCTGTGTTCCTAAATCCACTCGAGACATTAAGTTATGAGAAAATCTGTGTGTTTTGGCAAGCTAGTCATGATCTCCTCAATGGTTGGTGTTTGTGTTTGGTTCCTTAATTGAGATCTTGGGGACCAGTACACATGATATACTTATTATTATTCTCCATTGAGTTTACCCAGTCTGCTCGTCCTTGAAAAATGACCCATGGACATTAAATTCTCTCCAGTTCATCTTTAGCACAACATTGTAATGCAACTGGCACTCTCCGAAGATGGGATTGGGTGGTTGGTTGTTTTTTAATGGCACTTGAAACACATTATTCTCTATATTATGCTGAGGAAATGGGATCTAAGTGTCTTTCCCAAGGACACACAAAAGCAGCCAACCTTATATGGTCTGGATGGGTATCAAACCTGTGACCGTGACTCTTGGATTAAGAGTCTTACAACTCTCTACATCTACTGCTAGGTGTGGGTGGGAGATGGTATGTACCAAGATGGTACTGAAGGATCAAGTTCAGTATGATACTTATGAACAGTTCAAGTCTTTTGAATACATGCAGATACTCATTCAGAATGTTCTCAGCATTTGATTTGCAATCATTATGTACAGTTTCAACTCTCTGGATTATGTTCAGGCTTGGGCAAGACTGTAACCTAACACTGGTATGATCTCATGCTCCACAACTTGGGACTCAAGAATATGAAATGTTTTCTTATATTCACAATCCATTACGGTCCTACCAACTGATTTAAGATAACCTGGCCATAAGGCCAAATGAGTTTCTCGTATTGTTCCGTGACTGTCGTCCGTCCTGCATCATGCGTTGTCCATCCGTCAACAATTGCTTGTTACCATACTGGAGTCCATATTTCTGATCTGATTTCAATCGAACATGGAATATAGGTCTATATCATCACATTCTAAGACAAGTTAAATAATGAGTGAGATCCATACATAATAGTATGGTGATCTTGCACCTGATTGGCTAGCCTTGTTACCACTTTGGAGGCCATATTTCTGATTCAAATTTGAGGAAACTTTTATTATTCAATTGACTGAGATCCACACATATTATTGAGGTGATCTTACATGCAAGTGGCTGAGCTTGCTATCACTCTGGAGGCTGTATATCTGTTCCAGTTTTGATCAGGCTTGGAGCATATACTTATATCATTAGGATCATGGATGAGTTCAGTAATGAGCAAGATCCATGCACAATAATGAGGTGATCTTGCATCTGATTGGCTGAGTTTGCTACCCCTCTGGAATTCACATTTCTGAACCTATTTTGATAAAGCTTAAAACATGGGCATATATCATCAAGATCTTGGATGGGATCAATAATGAGCAAAATCCACATATATTAATGAGGTAATCTTACATCTGTTGGGCAGGGCTTGTTGCCACTCTGGAAGCCATATTTGGGATCTAATTTAGATCAAACTTATGCCGATATCATCAAGATCATGGACTGTTTAAATAATGAGCACGTTCCATGCATATTTGTGAGTTGATCTTGGTTATGATCCTCTGAGCTTATTATCACACTGGAAGCCATTATTCTGATCCAGTTTTGATCAAAATTGGAGGTGATCATGCATTTGATTGGTTGAGCTTGCTACCATTCTTGAAGCCATATTTTTAATCAGTTGTGTTTATTATCATCAAGATCATAGAAGACATTGATTATGAGCAAGAGACTGTACATATTAATTATGCATTTATCTTTAGAAAGAATTTGTATCAAGAAAGGTAAAATCAACATGATATAAAGTCTGGGAGATATTTTAAATATGATGTGTTCTTAAAGTCGTACATAAGCCTGCTTAGTGAAATGGTCTACTGTTAAGTTGTGTATGCCAGGTGAATGATATCAGGCCACTTTAGAGGTTCTCAGATTTTTAATGCAGCTGCTGCTTGTTCTCTTCCCACCTAGCTCTTCCGAAAACTTTTTAGAACTAACATTGTGATCCAGTGTCCTCTTGAAAACATAGGTCTTGTCTTTAATGGTAAGGTGGGTGCACCAATCTTCATCTTGTTTTGCTTCAGCTTGGTCTATAGTCCTTATAAACAAATATGAGTCTTCCTTAGAGTCCAATTCTACCATGCAGAGTTGTTTCTCATTTTGTGTTTGGTGAAAGTTTATCCCTCAGAAGGGCATTTATTAAGGGAAATGTTGGTATCTGCAAAGCTGAGATAGCATATGATCTGACCTCATTTTCTTAGTATTTGGCAGATGCACTTTTTATTTTATTTTTTTATTTTTTTTTAATTGTACACGAGTTAATTTTTTGTCAATATTTATGCATTTTAAGCTGTCATTTAATAACCTCACTTGCTTTGCAAATGTCAATAGCTTTGAGCAATGTAAAATGAGAATCTCTCAGTAGTTTTGCTGTTTCATTGTGTAAGTCTAAGTAAGCTTATGGTACGTTTCTGGTCTTTCATGCATCATCTGTTGTCCATTCACAATTGCTGTTTACAACTTCTCAGAAACTGGTTGACCAATTTCAACATGATTTTACAGGGAACATTCTGTCATTAAGTTCTTTCAAATTTGTTAAATTGATGCCAATCCATTATTCAATATTGCTGTCATTGCTCAAAGTATAAGTTTTAAATAACTTCTCGAAAACTACTTAACCAGATATTGATCAAATTTGATAGAAAGCATCCTGGATCCTGGCATGAACATGAAGGTCTTTAATAGTTTTTGTCAAATGACGCCAATCCACCATCAAATATGGCCAATGTGACTAAAAATAGAAAAACTGTAAAACCTTCTAACAACTTCTAATAAAGTGCTCAACATACTTTGACCAAATTTGGTTGAAATCATCCTAGCATGAAGGCCTGTCAGTTTTTTACAGATGATATTGATGTACCATCATATATGGCTGGTACTGCGAAAAATGGAAAACATGAAATGATTTCTTTCCAAATGTGCTTAACAGAATTTGACCAAATTTTACAGAAACCATCATAACATGAAGGACTTTAAAATTTGTACAAATAATGCTGATTCACCATCAAATGTTTGCTATTACAAAAATTTCAACCAAAACAAACTTTAAATGACTTCTTTTCAGAAAGCACCCAACAGAATCTGAGAAAATGTTATTGAAATATATCACTACACTAATTAAGAGAATCAGTTGTTACTGCATCCTATTATAGTCTCTAAGAAAATTATTAGTGATTTCCTGTTGATTTAATGACCAGATAAGAATGTCACTTGTATTCAGTAGAAAGCAGCGTTAAAGCAGAAAATAACATGTTTTTTGAGTTCAGCCTCCTTTCTTTCATGTAGGATGACGAAGCAAAGAGGCGTGGTTTAGCCGGTTTTCTGGAAAGGTGATTTGCACTAAAATGTTTAGTAATTTCATTCAAATCCAACTATTTCCAGAAAATATAGTATAATCTTTGCTGATCTTTTTATGTATTGTGTCCAGGATAGTGTCTGACATAAGTAAGATAGTCATGTTCCATCAGAACTTATAATTTGTGCACAGGATTTCATTAAGGGCTATTCCAGAAATAATGTTATTGGGGATCGGAAGGCACTTTTTATTTTCATCCACCAGGCATAAAATATAATTAATATCACCCCCCACCTTTGATGAAATATATATTTCTTCAAGCACCACCATGCATGAAATGTATTTGCTGAAATTCAACCTAGCATGATGCATAATAAGATAAAGGCAGTCCCTTAGACAGCTACTTTTCGTGGAATTGTCAGTATCTTGGGTGCAGTATATAGTGTTTGCTCCCCTGTGATGACAAATTTGTTTGAGCCTCCATGGTCTGAGTTTCCTCTGACCCTTCCCACCCCATTTTAGATAGTTGAACATTTATGTTGAGATGTGGGGTCAGAACACATTGCGTATCAAAACGTTGGAATTCGCCAACACCATACATGTTGTCATATGGTAGCCACATTCTACCAGGCCAAACGAAATTAAAAGAACATAATTCAAGCCCTAATTGCATCAATTCGATAGGACGAGGATTTATTTTCTCAGAAATTGCGAGCATAGCATTCATTATTATTTAATCCGTTAACAGATGAGATGAAACAGCAGCATTTATGAAATTAGACCTGGTACTCGTCATTTGCATTGCTAGTCACGTGATTACCCAAGTCTCGCAACCTACATATTCATGACATCAGGGGTCCAGTAGTCATGTGACACCAACAAAAACCTCCTTGCCAGTGTTGTTGTACAAATATATTGTGTTCTTTCATCTTTTACAAACATTACGTGACATTTAATATTTTAAACTTTTTTTGTACAACAACATTGGAAAAGGATTTTTCAGTGGTATCACATGACTATTGAACCTCTGATGTCATGGATAGGTTGCGAGAGCTGGATGGTCATGTGACTATCATGTAGTTTTGTCTCGTCTGTCGTTGGATTAAACACAACGAATGTTATACTCGCAATGTCTGAGAAAATAAATCCTCCTCCTATCGATTTGATGCAGGTATGGCTCGATGTAAGGTCGTTTAAGTTTGATAGGCCTGCTAGTAAGCAGCTACCCTATGCCGACACCATGTGGTGTCAGCGAATTCCAACTTTTTGATAGACAATGCATTCTGATACCACACCCCAACACAAATGTCCAAATATCTCAAATGGGGTGGGAAGGGTCAAAGGAAACTTGGACTAGGTTGAACACACAATTTTTTTATCATGCTGCTCTTTTATGCCAGTTTCTGTTCGATATCAGTTGCATCATATGCTGAAAATCACCAGGCATAAATTAAAAATCATTTTAGACCCCATCATGCATATTTTATAAATTTAAAAAAAACAACACCAGATATAATATTTTAATTATGCTACCATTGGACCCTCCCATACCATCATTTTGTAAAAGCCCTGAACAAAATGTAGAAAATACATAAGGTACTTAGTGTAGTGATGTTTGAAAGCAACCTGGTGTAAAGAGCTTTCAGGTTTGTACAGATGATGCCAATCCACCATCTAATGTGACCACCATTACTAAAAATAGAAAAAATATAAATGACCTTCCCAAAATCTGCAGAATAGAATTAGACTAAATTTGACAGAAAGCATTCTGATATCAAGAGTTTTCAGTTGTGTACAACTGGTATCAATATGCCTTCAAATATGCCCAATGTTTCTTTGAATGAAAAAACAAACTTAATACGACTTCTTTTCCAAAAAACACTCAACAGAATTTGACTAAATTTAAGAGAAAGCACCCGGGCATGTGGGCCCATCAGAACTGTTTCTTCTAACACTTTCATTTAGTGAGATACTCTTATATTCTTTTGATTTTTCTTCATACATCCAACAAAATTGTCATAAAATCGTGGCTGTAACATTTTTCTGCATATTGGCTTGGGTAATTATGTCTTGCACCCACTATAATGGAAGGGAGAAATATTTGTTTTGTGCTGTCCATCAGTTTGTGGCTTTCCATCCATCCATCTGTAACGCTTTCTTGTAAGAAAGATAGCTCAAAACCTATTGAGCCAAACCTGCTTTGCCAGCACAGTCATTGAAATCTTCAAAGTAGGCTTATTTGTCACCCCGCTATACGTATATTTTATTTATATCAGATACAAATACACATACTTGCATATATATATACAGTGGCGTACTAAGGGTAAATGGCGCCCGGGGCAACGATGATGGCCCAAAGGGCCAGAATACGAGGCCCGAATTTTTATCAGCTGTTTTGGCGCCCCAAGACCTCTGGCGACCGCAAGATTCGCACGCTTCGGTATATATATATATATATATATATATATATATATATATATATATATATATATATATATATATATATATATACATATATATAGTATGTACTCGGTATCACTGATATGCCACGAGATGTATACATTTTTCAGTATAAGGAAAGAGGCTTATACGAGTGGTATATCAAATATACAATTTACATACTATACATATATTTTATTTATATCACATACAAATACACATACTTGCATTTCCAACGTTAAGATTGACTACAGGAAACCGTATTGACGAAGTGAGAGAACTCTTCACATGCCCTGCCCATTGTGTCCGCTACAAAATGTAGTTCTGTACATATTGCGGCGATTCACAGTTCTCTTTGCAAATTGATAAGTTGCTTCTTTTTTTTTCTTTAGCTTCTATTTCATATTGATTAAATAAATATAAGAAACACTTATGATTTAAACATGAAAGATGGTTTAAGTGAAGAAAGTAGAGAACTACAAACACAGCGTGATTAGCTTCTTGAACAGTGGACGCGCAGCCATTGTCACCGTCGAGTACATTGAAACGTGTGGAATATATACTAAGCTAAATGACGAAACAGCAAGAAGTAATTCAAACATTTAAATTTATTTACAGTTGATCTAAGTTATTATTATATTTTAATTAACATTGCTACCGACCATAACATTGTTTTTTGTTTCCACCTCTCTCTTTCTCCTTTCCGTTCGTCGGTTTATCTGTAAATTTTACCATCATTCATAGGTCCAGAGACATCGTCGCATGACAGGCGAAAATCCGCTTCGCTCGTTTTTTCACGAATTATCGCTCGCAGCTTGCGACCATGGTTCAGAGAGAGAGAGAGAGAGAGAGAGAGAGAGAGAGAGAGAGAGAGAGAGAGAGAGAGAGAGAGAGAGAGAGAGAGAGAGATACAGTGGTAAAACTGATAAACTGACATGCTGAGACTGACCAACCAAGAGAGACAGAGAGAGGTGGGGTGGGGATTTGGTGAGACTTAGCATAAGATTTGTTTTTTATTGCGCATCCCTATGTTTATCTGTTGGTCGATTAATCTTAACTTAATGGTACAGCCTTGTTGCAGAGAACCTTACTCATTTATAATTTCAAATTCATCTATTATGCGTGAAACTCACTAACGTTACCATTTATGAATTTGCGTAAATGGGTTGTACTGTACAACTGTAATGTTTTGGTACGCGATTTCCGAATATGATCTTGTTTCAGACGAACATTTTGGCAATATTTTACTACTTTAAAATAAAGGAAAAATATTTTTTTTATTGTTGTTGTGACAAAAACATGGTTTAGACCTTTCAGATATTTTGCCTATAACTCAAGGTTTCTTAACTAACGTCGCTGTGAGAGCTTTGTTTACTGCTAGTGTTGGCATTCCATCGTTAGGGGCGCTGGTATTTGTCACTAGGAACCCTCGAGGATAAAGTAGTCTCAGCCTCGTTTGAGAGTATGGTGATACGGGTTTGGAAAACGATAGTATCGTTTTCCTGCTTGTAGGAAATGACGGTGAAATTCTGGCTCTTTCTCGGGTAGAAAATTGGTAGGTGTATAATAAAACTTTACTATATATGTATCATCGGTATTGTGAATACTGTAGATAAATCCCATTAAAGATTGTAAGCATACCATTACGACGACCCAAGTTCTTATAGGTTACTTGGTGTAAGTTCAAGTTAAAGGGTTTCATCCAGCCTAAATTATTTTTCTCTCTCTCTCTCTCCGTAGATTTCCACGCATGTGTGTCCCTTATGCATGAGAGAGAGAGAGATAAAGGGAAAGCAGAGGGAATTTCAATGAAATCGTGTACCATGTTTAATTCATTTTGAAAACGGCAATTATTAATATTTTTCTCGTTATTGTCTTATGTTGATAATGATTATTAAGTGGAAATTCATCACGGATCTAGAGAGTATAGAAGCAATAACCACTGTTGAAACCACGTTTATATATGCGTATTGAATTTTTTTATATACCAACAGTATTGCTTTATATCAACACTTTAAAAGTCATGTTAATTTTATTGTATGTGGTATAAATAAATGTATATATATATATATATATATATATATATATATATATATATATATATATATATATATATATATATATATATATATATATATAAACAGTAGATGTCAAAAATGACTTAGCGACCACGGAGGTCCCTTCACCCTGAACCTATATGGTTCTATGGACAAGAAGAAATCTCTGGTCAGATTTCCATCATAATTTATCTTGCTTTTGGTAATATATTGTAATTTAACACATTTTCACTTAAACTTCCCTGTATACCGGTATGTACTATTGCACCAATGATCAAACCTCACTGTCCCCACATAGCCTTAAATTGTATGATAGCCAGTGTACTTTATTACTTATTTAGTCTGTAAATTGCTGAACATATTCTAAAAACATGCTTCTAGAAATCTCATATTTTGGGGATGAATAGTCACTTCAATACATGTCCATTGTTTCACATTTCTGAGTGTCACTATGTCAAGTTTAATGTATTTTCCTGTGCTTGCACCCTTAATGACATTTTGAAATCTCCATATCTAGCACATTTTCACTTCATTTACCTACATCTTACTGATCTTTAATATAAAGTAAAACAAGTTATATCTCTTCAGGTCTAGCCTGGCAAGGTGGAAGAGTTGGATTAGCATGGAAGCTCTCCAGCAGTCCGGTGGTGATACCAATGTCTCATTAAGACATGTCCAGTGTACCCGCCATAAGTTACCAGGATTAGTTCATACTTCCACACTGATAAATAGTACCACAAAGACATGGCTTACGTCTTCATGAGAGAGATCAACACCACTGTTCAGTAAGCTAGAGCCTCCCTGCGGCTGTATTTTCCTATTACATTATCGCCTTTTGTGGTTACGGATATTGAAACGCAATGCATTTGTGCGATAAAACATGGTACTGGTACTATCAAAATGAGAAATTTGAGTGTGCTATTATTTATATTCACAACTGGATGAGTATCTGACACAATAAATCTGAATCATAGCACCTGTCATTGTTTCTTTAGTGTGTACACCTATATACATTTGAACAGGCATATTTGCAATTTGCCGCAAAAATCACTATGAGCTATCCTGCTTCACTACCCCTGGACCCAGACTACCACTTGTTTTAAATACAATTCATTGGTCACCTTTGCTGTCTAGAAGTTTTCAGATTCATTTTTAAAATTTGCAAGAAATGTTCATTTTACGTTTAAATTTAGCATTTTAAATTTAAATTTGTATTTTAGACTACATGTTACAATTTATTTTATCAATATTTATATTTCAAACATATTTTCATATAAAACTTATCTTCTTTTACAAATAAGTTTTTACTGCATTGAAAAATTGCTATAATTAATCAAGATATAGCAAATGTAGTTTTGGCGCATCAAAATAACTTGGTTAAAAACTTGAACACCAACACCACACACTTTAAAACAGTTGTCACACACCTTTTTGTCATGAAGATCAAACAAACTTCGTGAGTAAAGTTGAAATAGGTGTAGCATTGAAATACGAGATTCTGAATAAAATTGTTAATACAAAAGATGGTCTGATAGGACTCGAGTCACAATTATTACTTCAGGGTCAGTACCCAAGAATATAGTCCCCGTCCATTTTTAGAGAGTTGTTTTTTTCTTGGTGATATTTGAGTTAGATTTAGGCATTCTTGGTATTGATTTAAACGAAATTGTTTATTCTTTAGAATATGAACAGTATGGTGTGGATGTCTCTGAATATTTTGGCGACAGTTGTTGTTGTTGTGGGTTTAACGCCATTTTTCAGCAGTTTTATCTGGTGGAGGAAGAACCCAGGAAAACCCCGAAAAGAACCATCGACCCACGGGAAGCAATTGGCAAGCTTTGTCACATATCCACATTGGCCGAGCCCGAGACTCGAACCCACTCAGACAGAAGTGAGATGGCAATGATCGGTAAAGGCGAGCGCCTTAGACCACTCGGCCACCCGGGGTCCCTTTTGGCGACAGTGCACAGCGAGTAATGAGGCATTTATGCTGGTCCGGAAGTGAAATTTGTGACCCATTGCGCGTTGTTTCGTTTACAGCCCAACCTCTCAAAAATGACCGATAACCTATGACAGGAACTTCACTTAGTTTTTCTTTGAAGATACTTTAGAACATATGATTTATCAGGATTTGAACACACCGGAAAGTTCAGTACTGACAAATAAATGTAGGGGCTATATAGAAAAACTAAGTGTGATCCGAGTCCTTACAGACTGAGTAAGACTTTTACAGGCCATCCAAAATATATATTACATTTTAGTTTGGTATCCTGCCATAATCACTATGTTTGGAACATGGTAAAGAAGGCAGGGTGCCAGACTAATGATGAATGGTTACATATTAGACATACTGGGTCTGCACAGTTGTCCTTAAAAAAGACTAGGTTTGGTTTGGTTTTGTGGGGTTTAACACCATTTTTATGCACAAGGTGGCCAGTATAGTTGGTGGAGAATGAACCATGAAAGACCCAGGGAAGAACCACTGACCCATAAAGATGTTATTTGCAAGCTTTCTAACATACCCATGTTGGTCGAGCCAAGACTCGAACCCACGTGGACAGTGATGTGATGTGTGAGTGATCTGTAACGGCGAGCACCTTAGACCACTCAGCCACCTAGGCCCCATAAAGACTGGGCCAGGCCTGGCTAGGAACACAGTGATGCACCTAACTGACCAATCAGGTGCCTATAAAAAGAGCCAATTAACTATACATACCGGGAGAAAATACGATAGCTGAATTAATCCTTTCATTTATACCTCAGTTACATGTTAAAGAAATAATATCACAAAGGTATCGTAATGCCTGCATTATAGTATTACTTTACAGTGTCATTTAGCGTGTGACTGATTTCTCTGCCATTTGTCTGAGATTCCTCCTTTTTACGCTGTATCACTCCAAGTATTTTTGAGATGTATTTTTCAGTAGAACAGCATCGAAATGTTCCGGATGTATACTTCAGTATTCATCCTGTCAGATCTCATAATGATTATCATCTATATGTATTGGCAAATGACTGTACTATGCTAACATAAATTCTATTGTGTTCACAGATTTAAGGGGCTCTTTGTACCAAAATTTGAACTGATTTTCCTAATATAGTATTGGCAGTGCGATTATCCAATATGACAGCAAGATATCATATCCGATATGTTAAAAATAATGCAAACAGTGAGAGATTATGCCTATCTTTGAGACAAACAATGCGTTGATAAAAATATAAATAGAGTGCAACTTTAGAACTTTTTTAAAGTTTAAAATCAGAATATTGATAAGTGCTAAAATGCTTTGAATATATTTAAATGAAAACTCGTAAAAGCTATATTAGCATCCAGCCCCCACCCCAATAAAATTTTTCGCTAACCCGACCGAAATATTTTACTAACGGGGGGAGGGGGGCAGTTGCCCCGGGGGCCAGAGGTCTTGGGGCACCAAAACAGCTGATACAAATTTGGGTCTCATATTCTGGCCCTTTGGGCCATCATCGTTGCCCCGGGCGCCATTTACCCTTAGTACACCACTGATTATACAACTTTTGGTCATGAACTTGATGATGATCGTTATCATCTTTATTATCATCAGCAGCAACATCAAGAACATAATCATTATCATTATTACCATCCATGTTATAGATTTTGATATTTGATGATGCTTATCTGAGTTTCTACATAACATTTGTGTTCTTGGGAATTTATTATGATGGAAGATAATAGGATCTAAGCGTAATTGAGACCTTTAGTCAATTTGTATGAATTTGGGCTTATCACTATACGACCAGATTATACATGGAACAAAAACAATACAGTTTGGATTACACTTGGTAATAAGTCTACTAACTCTACTCTTTTGTTTTTCGGTTGGTCGGTTGACATTGGATATTGCATGGCTACATATAATGATTAAAAGTTTTTATTTATATGGCTCGACAGTTTTATTTTGTATAGAAACTCGAAGAGTTATATAGCACAATATTCAAATATATGAGTTGACTTTTTCAAAGGCATTGAAGAAAAAATAACCAGGATATAAAATACAATGTTCATCAGCATATGTGCAACAGTGTCTTATCTTGTATAAAAATTAGGACCATCTTTGGAAGTGGAAACTGCTGATTGATCGGCAAAGGCAGGTTAATGTAAATGTATTGTTCATGTTGAGCTTCAAGGATTTACCTCTGACAACAGATACATATGGTATACTGATAGGAAACATCATTTTGTTGGACTTTTAGCAGTCTGGGACGGTACTGTACCGATTGATCGATACAGCCTAGCATCAGTCTCCTTCAGTAAAATGAACACTTTCTCGATTACTTTGAAGTATGCACCATTTCTGCCATTCTTGTATCATAATTTTAAAACAATTTCAAACAAGCTAGGGATATTTCGCATATTTTACACATTAATCCATTAAGTATTGATGCAATTAAAATGACTAATGAATGCTACATTATGAGTTTATTTGTCAATTGCCAGCAAAAATTGGAAAATTTAGATAATGACACGACATTAATTTTTTTCTCTTCTAATTAACAGTGGTGAAAATATTTTGATCAAAGGCAGACCAGAATTAAAAAAAGGTGAATCCGAACGGGGACCTAAAATGTTAGTACAGATGTTTTATTATATAAATAGGGTAGGATGTTTTTTCCCAGTACATAGTTAGTCACGTACTTG